>SJYQ01000543.1:11052-90209 GCA_006410935.1 Redunca redunca
CTCTATCACTTAATGTCTTTTTTCACGGTTCATATTTGCTTATTTCTGCAGTATGAATAATGCAATTTTATGTAATATATCTTTGAGATTACAGTAAGATTTGCTATAAACGTTTTGCAAATATCAATAAAGGTTGAATAAAACAGTGGCTTTAAGAGAAAATGTTTGAGAGATATCCAAGATTGTAATAGGCAGTATAAATTTATTGCAGTTTACGTCATTGCTTTCTGCTGTGTTTCCTGGTGCTTTTATGTTCTTTATTAATTCATCCATTCATTGATTCTTTGGACCATATTTAAATGCTTGTTACCTGAGAGGCATTGTTCTATAAGCCAGGATTATAACAACAACTACAACAAAAAAAACAAAAACAAAGAAAAAGCTGCTGTCCTCATGTGGTTTAATATCATAGTATAGGAAAAAGATTACAGCAACAAAATAATAAAGAAGAAATGATAAATGCTGTGAGGAAAAGCAAAGTAAGGCAAGGGGCTTGCACGTGATAAGGCTATTATTTTAGATATGGTGGTCAAGGAATGTCAATCTAAGGAAGTGACATCTGGACAAAAAATATGTATTAAAAAGGGAATAATTGAATCTTTCTAAAATACTTACGGACTTTGAAGAATTTTTCAAAGTTACATCAAAAATAAAAGTAGGGAACACAGCAGCTCAAGTAAAACTTATAAAGCATATTATTACACTTACTTTTGCTTTCTTAAATGGAATAAGCCAAAGAAAATTTATTGGTGACTTGAGTGGCAGATCATTATTATGATCCATTTAAATCAGAAGCTTTTCTTTCCTTTCCCCAACTGACAGCTGCTCCAATTGCAACCTATCAGTTGACTGCTGCTAATTGCTATGGCATGGAAAACTAGACATACAGTTAAAAGGATTCAGTGAAAACAGTTAAAACATTGTAACTGATGGCCTTAATGCTTGACTATAGAGAAGAAGTATTGGTGGTAGGCTTACAAAAGTTCTTTCCTTAACTCTGAAAAGTTGTGTTTGTCAACTGACTCAGAAAAGAAACATATAGATAAAAAATATGATTTGCATATGAGATCACAAAAGTTAATGTTTATTAAGTGCTTACCCTATTTCAGACTTTGTTCTAAGCACTTTATCTCGATTCCTTTTTCAAAAACTAAGCATGCTCTCTCAGTTTGTCTGGAAAATGGGGAGAAAAGTAGTACCCTCTTCAGAGTTTTACTCGGAGAAGGCAATGGCACCCCACCCCAGTACTCTTGCCTGGAAAATCCTATGGACGGAGGAGCCTGGTGGGCTGCAGTCCATGGGGTCGCTAAAAGTCGGACATGACTGAGCAACTTCACTTTCACTTTTCACTTTCATTCATTGGAGAAGGAAATGGCAACCCACTCCAGTGTTCTTGCCTGGAGAATCCCAGGGACGGGGGAGCCTGGTGGGCTGCTGTCTCTGGGGTTGCACGGAGTCGGACATGACTGAAGTGACTTAGCAGCAGCAGCAGCAGCAGACAGAGTTTTACTGACAAATTTATTATTTACCATCTATTATATAGCAAAGAAAAATTATATTTTTATCAGAAGAAAGATAGAAATGAACTCAGACAGAAATGAACTTGTGTTTTAGGTACTGGGAAAGCCCAGTATGACTCAGTCAATGTGTGTGTGTGTGTTCAGTCATGTCTGACTCTTTGCGGCCCCATGGACTGTAGCCTGACAGGCTCCTCTGCGCATGGAATTTTTCAGGTAAGAATACTGGAGTGAGTTGTGGTTTCCTCCTCCAGGGGATCTTTCCAACCCAGGGATCAAACCTGCATCTCTTGTGTCTCCTGCTTTGATTTAGGTGGATTCTTTACCATTAGTATCACCTGGGAAGCATGACTCATTCAATATGTATTCACTATATCTAAATAGAAGCATGTGCCACATGCCAGAATACTACTGGTTATCTTTTGTTAAATTTGTCAATGCCTGTATTTGCTGAACACATGCAGTGAGGGAGTAACTACCAAATAGCAAGATTTCAAATCAGTTTCCCAATGTGGAAACAGAAAACCTAAGTCTGTTCTTAAAGAAAACGTGAAATGCAAAATATGAATCTCCCTTTAAGAAGAGAAGCAGCTTTAACAGAAAACTGAAAAAGAACTCACTTTAGTTAGGTGCTATGTGTAAATTCCTTCTCTTGAGGATGAGGATAACTTGAGAGGGTAGAGAGTATTCACAACTCTATTTGCTAAAAGGTAGATTAAGATCAGATTCAACATTAAAGAGAGAGGGAGAGAGAGAAGCAGTATGACAGCAGGGAAGCATGTATTTCCTTTCTGAATAGTCATTCTCTGAATAGATTTCAAGAAGAATAAAATATGTTGGGAAAGTGAAAGTCTCTCAGTCGTGTCTGATTCTTTGCAACTCCATGGACTATACAGTCCACAGAATTTTCCAGGCCAGAATACTGGAGTGGGTAGCCTTTCCCTTCTCCAGGGAATCTACCCAACCCAGGGATTGAAGCCAGGTCTCCCACATTGCAGGCAGATTCTTTATCAGCTAAGCCACCAGAGAAGCCCAAATATGTTTTAGAGAATTTCAAGTTATAAAGCATGGATGGTTCAGGGTATGCTGACAGTTAATGTCAATATACCTGTAAATTATTTCAGATATAACAACTTACAATGAAAACTCCGAGATTTTCCACTGAAGAGTAAGGGTTTTATTTTTTCCCCTAAAGCTATAAGAAGCCAAATTAGTTTTTAGTTTCTGAGACAGTTATTACAACGTTATCTTTTCCTTATGTACAATTTTAAATACTGAAACACAAATGCTTCTGATAGTACTTGAAGCCAAACATGATATGAAGTTCTATTTATACTTCAATATAAGGTAAAGGTGATTAATTAAATTTAAAATGGAGACTTTATACTTCTACTTCCTTTCTTTGGAGAAATATTTTCTTCTGTCCCTTATAACTTGACAGAAAAAGTATGATGTCAAGAACACTTATGTTTGGAACTCTGAGACATTTCGCACTTTGTATAACAAATTCTGACAATGTTTAAATAAATTTTAAAGTCGGATCAATAGGCACCTAAGAGTCGTTACATAATGAAAGTTTTCTATGTGCACAGTGTTACAAAGTCCAGAGACAGGTTCTACCCCACGATGATATCAGAGACCTGTGCGACCCTACTCCTTTAAGGAGCAGCAATCTCTGTCTCTATCTGTAAAACACGGAAGATGAACTAAGTCACCTGCCTGAAAGAGTTCATAAAATGTCAAGCACTATTCCAATAATCTTTATCATTTATTACCATTGTTACCTCAGGTAACAAGTTTTAAGATTCTAGGATTGTGCTAATAAAGCTCTTTGGAATAACTAATAAAATTTGAATCCCTAAATATGAAATTGTATTTCATATAATATTAACATTAAATGTATTTTGTCGTCTTCCAGTTATTAGGTATATGACGATATGGTCGTCAGATATTTAATTACTTAGAAGGCCGTAGTCACGAGTCATGCTTTAATAGTAAGTAATAGTATTTCTCTTCTTGCCTTTCTCTGTTTCTGTCTCTCCTGCTTTGCACAGAGACACACACACACACACAAATATATTGCTTCCCTATTTTTAGAAAAATTAGTAAATCAAGTATTTAATATTCTACTAGGTATGTCCTATGCTTCGGTGACAATCTATAGTTAGAAAATTTTTGGATTCTTGACAAACTAATTTCGACAAATGTTGCCATATGTAGCTGAAATACACAACAAATAATTTAGAGAAAGAAATTTTAAGTTTTCTTCATTTACTGACTTTTCTTCCCTCCCTATTTCTCAGTTTATGCTGCTGTCACATGTGACATAAGCTCTTACTTTCAGTTTTCTTGTTTTAGTCAATAAGCCAACATCACGTACAGAACACATCTGGACTAGAAACCTATTTTCTTAGAGTAATAATTTCTTCCAAACTGTTTTTATTCATTAAGTATGACATCTGAGAGATATTTTGGACTTAAAAATCATAACTAAAATCTCATCAGGAAATAGCAAGAATATTCATGAATTATCTCTGTACTTCTATGTTCATTAGAAAACTAAATAAGTCATGCTGTATAATGCAGAGATTGTTCTCAGTTTAAAAATTGACTAAGCATAGCTTCTGGATGTTAAATTTTAACATATCTGTAAAATACAAATACTGCTTTCCTTATGAAGGGTTTATAATATCCTATCATTATGCTACAGACATTTGCTTAACAACATTTGAATTAAGCTCTTTGCCTAAATGACAGTTGCCAGCATAAGCCATTGGTTTATGTCAACATTCCCAGGTCATTAAAGAGTCATTCCAGCCTAATGTTTATAACAAGAAGTAATGGGAAGTTTTGTCAGCCTGCGACACTGCCAAAAATTCTCCACTTTGGTTTTCATTTCCTATAAAGAACTGTAGAGGAGTTCACCAAGAATAAAATACCTTCAGAAGAGGAAGCTGAATGAAGTCACCGTAGTGGGCCTTGCCAGTGTCCCTTCCCAAATCCAGTTAGTAATAAGACTCTGCAGGGAGGAGGAACCTGGCAAAAATAAAAACGTGCTCTAAATTAGTTAAAGCTGATGGACACAATGTGATTCAATGAGTTGGTTTGAACTTAGGCACAAGTCCACAAGTGAAATGTGAGTGAGGTAGCAACATATTAAAAAGAAATCACTGGGTTAGTTAGACTGGGAAACCCAATCCCTCAATGACCAGAGGTAGGTCACTTGCCCCCAAGGGAGTAATTCACAGCCATCATTCAGGGCAGCCTGCGGAAACACCCCCAGTCTCTGACTTTGCCTCTGGAACTGCTGAATGCCCGCATCAAGTCTTATCTGCTCTTCTTCCCAACAGCACACAGTGGACACCTCAGTGTCCTTGGGGATGCATGGGATGCCAGACAATACCTACTCCTCACTGTCAGTGTGCACCTGTCCGGCCTGCATAAACTGTGATCCTGTCACCTGCTTTTTCGCTAGCCTTCCTCACCCCCTCCCTTCTTCCCAATGGGTCTAAAGAAAATGGGATTGGTGTTAAAGTCAACTTTTCTATTCATATCTTGTGAATCTGAATTACCTATGTAAAAACTCACTCTTTAAGAGAAAAATCAAAGATCCTGAACCTAGTTCTAATTCTTGACCCCAAGCATTAGTGTGTCATCAGATGAGGAACTAAATAATCCGGGATAGTGAATAGGCTACCATAGTGACTGTAACCAAGTGGGCACGATGGGGTGAAGGAGGAGAACAGACACTAAAAGGTCCAAACTGCCATGTCCGCCCATGGAGAAGAGCTTGCGAAAGATGCAGCCTTTAATTCTGGTGGTGACTAAGGCAGTTTGAATCTAATAGTAGGCATTCATTCAAATATTTCTCAGCATTGACTGCAGACCACTGTTCACCTTGGGATAACCAGAAATCAAAGAAAGACCTGATCTCAAGGAGTTCAAGGTGCAGCGTTGGTGGCAGAGATGAAAACGCGCAGCTCAAGTATGACATAACTGTATGCCTGGGGATTAGAAGAGGAAAGGGGAGGATACACAGCCATGGATCAGGGCGAGGAAAGGCAGGTCTGGGTGAGCTTCCTAAAGGTCAAGTCAGAGTTTACGAAAACTGCCAACTGAGGCACTTTGAGTGAGAGAAGAAACATATGCCAAGGCCACTAAGAGAGCATGGCATGTTGGCATGGTTAGGAATGGGTATGGCTTAAAAGGTATGTGTGTGCCTGTGTGTCTGTGTGTTAGGGTAAGATGTGAGATGAAATGGGAAAGGTAGGCATGATGTCCCCAAAAAAGATGTTAGTTAAAGTTTTTTTAGATGTTAGGTAAACACTTAAAACACAAGCAAGCAAAACAAAAATAAGCTAGAATTTTTCAACATTAAAAAATATTTGCATGTCAAAGAGCACTACAAAGAAAGTGTAAAGATACCCCACAGAATAGGAGAAAATATTTACAAAGTAGAGCTGTTAAGGCTTTAGCATTCACAATATATAAGAACTCTTACAACCAATAAAAAGAAAACCTATCCAATTAAAATTGAGGCAATTAACACATTTAAATGTTGGCGAGAATGTTTAGAAATTGGAGCTCTCGTATCTTGTTGATGAAAAAGTGAGAACGTGGAAAACAGTTGGACAGTTACTCCAAAATTTAAACAGTTTTACTACATGACCCAGCAATTCCACTCCTAGGTATTTATGCAAAAGCGTTGAAAGCATGCATTCACACAAAAACTTACATTAAATGTTCACAGCACTGTTTTCATGATAGGCAAAAGTGGAAGGAAATTAAATGTCTATCAACTGAGAAGAGGGTAAACAAAATGTAGCATACCCATACAACCATACAAAGGAACACTACTCAGCCACAAAAAGAAAGGAAGTACTGAGACATACCTAGATGAGCCTTGAAAACTTTATGCTGAGTAAAAGAATACAGACAGAGGAAGTCTCACATTGTACAATTCAATGTATATGAAATGTCCAGAATAGGCAAATCCACAGTGACAGAAAGCAGATGATAGTTACCAGGAACCAGGAAAGAACAGTAAGTGACTGCCAATAGGTATGGAATTTCTTTTGTGAATGATGCAAATGTTCTGGATTTAGCAGTGATGGTTGTACAGTTGTTTTTTTTATATATACATTAAAAAACTACTGATCCTATACTTTAAAGGGGTGAATTTTATGGCAAACATTTTATTTTGATTAAAAATACATTTAATGTGTTGCCAAAGGAAATGTAAACTCCACAGAGATGACATGGTAGGTCTGAGTCTCAATGAGTCTCAAAACTCAATTTTATCTTTCTTCGCTTTTCCCATGATCAGCCCTTGTACTATAAATGCATTCAATTTCTGACCAACAAATCATGTAGGAATCACTAAAAAATCTAATTTGTTATGATCAGTGTGGTAAATTTCTTTTTTAAATGGAAACAGTGACATCTAGAAAACAAGATGCAAATTAATTCCAATACACTGCATGCAGAATGGTAAAAAGCACAGAAACTCTGATAATGCATGTAGAATGTGTTAAAGAAATATCAAGTAGACATGAAATACAGACCCAGGAGGTGACTTAGGGTAGTAACTGTTGTTGTTTAGTTGCCAAGTCATGTTGACTCCTTGTGATCCCATGGATTGTAGCCCATCAGGCTCCCCTGCTCATGGGATTTCCCAGGCAAGAATACTGGAGTAGGTTGCCATTTTCTTCTTCAGGGGATCTTCCCAACCCAGGGATTGAACCCAAGTCTCCTGCATTGACAGGCAGATTCTTTACCACTGAGCAATAAGAGTAGTGCTACCCCCAGTACAATTCACAGATCTCTGCTAATCAAAGAAACGTTAGTTACCAGTCTGCACTGACATAGAAGCCTGGACCAGAATGGAAAACATTAATTTGTTATGATAAGCATGGCAAGTTTCTTAAATAAACATGGCAAGATCTTAAGTGTCAGTTTTTCTTCTACAATATTTTTAAAAGTGGAGATCCAACTGGAAAAAGATCCAGCTAGAAGAAGAAATACAGCAAAAACAGATTCTTAAAACAGTATATGCACAGCTCTAATTTTGAAGCTGTTAATTTATCATGTTAGCCTAAACTTTCCCTTGTTCAGTTCAGTTCAGTTACTCAGTCCTGTCTGACTCTTTGCAACCCCATGAATCGCAGCACTCCAGGCCTCCCTGTCCATCACCAACTCCCGGAGTTTACTCAGACTCACGTCCATGTGGTAGTCACTGTTACTTTGCTAGTTTGCATGAAGTTTTGAATTGTTCAATACCACCCCGAAACCACAGACGAGTCACTTAGATTACATTCAGTTCAGTTCAGTCGCTCAGTCATGTCCGACTCTTTGCGACCCCATGAATCTCAGCACGCCAGGCCTCCCTGTCCATCACCATCTCCCGGAGTTCACTCAGACTCGCATCCATCGAGTCAGTGACGCCATCCAGCCATCTCATCCTGGGTCGTCCCCTTCTCCTCTTGCCCCCAATCCCTCCCAGCATCAGAGTCTTTTCCAATGAGTCAACTCTTCGCATGAGGTGGCCAAAGTACTGGAGTTTCAGCTTTAGCATAAACTTTCCCTTGATACCCTCCCATACTGGCTTCCCAATTCCTGAATACATGACTTGGTTCTATAAATTCCCTAATCCAAAGAATGTTATCGTTTATTTTATGAGAAAACAAAAAGGAGAAGAAATTGCTGTATAGGGAGTTGGACCGAAGGAGAGGAGTGGTACACACACCCCATCCTTTCTAAGAAATAAATACAACAAATGGTGCCCAAAGTATTCCATTAACGATATTTATGTAGTGTTTCCTATCACAAATTACAAAGAATAAAATTCTGTCCAAATGGAATTTAGAGACATTCCTTCTGTAATTCTCACAAATAACTTCAAAGCCTTCACTTATTACATTACAGCTTTACTAAAAAGCTAATACAAGATATGTTTAACATAATTTTATAACTTAATTCTAAAATGCATCTAAGATACTGTAATTGCAATGAATTAGTAAAGAAAAATGTATTTGTATAAGTGTTTCCATGACAAGTTAATCTATGGTGGCAAAATTTTTAGTTGTGAAAAACATTTGAAGCAATTTTTCAANCTGGATGAAATGTTTGTTTACTTGAAGATTAAAGTTAAAGTGAACTTAAATATTTATAAAGTGGAGTAAATAATATTGGAGTAGAAGTTCATAAACAGACAAATAACAAGTAGGTCTTGAACAAGACAGTTATTTATTGTACTTCTGTGATTCTGGGCAACTCATCAACACTAAATCACAGCAATATGCAAATAAAGCAACTCCAAAGTCTAGGAGATATTTACAATGAAACTTAGTTCCTCTTGCACTTCATACTTTTCCCCTTTAACTAACATGTTTAAAACCAGCCAGTTACCACTTAACAAAATTAGCTTCTGGAGATCAGAAAATTATTATTTTTTCTGAGTCCTCAGAAAAGGTTGCCAGAAACAACCACATATTTTTGTAGAAGAATGTTTCTAATGTATTTTACTGTGTGGTCCAATCACTCTGGTTGAATGCTTCAAAACCGATCAAATAAAAGTGCCACTAGCTCTTCACACCTGGATGACACAGCCCAGTGACGTCAACAGCATCACCTGCACTTATACCGAATCATGCTGGTTCAGTATGATTTGCTCCCAAGCAGCAAAGGTGGGGTCTTGAGAGACTGAGCCATAAGCAAGTCTTAATGCTACTCATCAGGTAAACAAAGCACATTCAGAACTTTTACCCATGAGACGATTATCTTCTTTTCCCTTTTAACTTCATAAATGAGCATATTTTCCCTTTTTAAGGTATCAAATGTTAAGTGTCTGTCTGTTGTAACAGATAGTTTCGTCAGAGATAGTTGAGAAGGGTTGTGATTTTTAAAAAATCACTGACTTAGCCCAGTGAACCTATTCCACAACACTTGGCTATCTAGGGTGAAGTAATTTTTTTTCCAGAGGTTTCTACCTTACCCAACTATAATGCCAAACTAAAAGCAAATACTAATACTTGAAGGAGCTAATTTTATTTTCAGGAATGAACAGCTGTCCTCATTCAACATTATTTCTTACAAGTCTTCAAAAAGGTGCCTGGCACTGTGTTAAGAACTGTAGCTCCAAGTAAGATATAATACTAATCTTTAATCACTCAACCTTGGAAACAGAGGAAGCAGAATGTATAAAGGCCAAGATTTATAAAACAGAATGACAACTCAGGAAATAAGAAGTTTGTGACTAAATCACAGGGCAGACATAAGGGAACGGCCCAAAGATGAGGGTAGGAAGAGAGAGAGAATTCATAGTGTGGCCAGTACTTATTAAGGATGAACTAGATGCCAACAGCATAAAATGGTTCCCTTTTCTCCATATCCTTGCCAACATTTGTTATTTCTTGTCCTTCTTGATAACAGCTTGGTGTAGCTACTATGGAGCACAGTATGGAGGTTTCTCAAAGAATTAAAAATAGATCTACCAAATGGTCAAGCAATTCTACTACTAGGTATCTATCTGAAGAAAATGAAAACACTAACTCAAAAAGATATATGCACCCTGTATTCATTGTAGCATTATTTACAATAGCCAAGATGTGGAAACAACCTAGGTGTCCATCAATGGATGAAAAGATAAAGATGTGGAATCCATGCAATGGGACCCTAATAAGTCACAAAAAAGTATGAAATCTTGCCATGTTGGACTACATGGGTGGACTTTGTGGGTATAATGCTAAGTAAATCATAGAAAGACAAATAATACATGCTTTCACTTATAAGTGGAATCTAAAAAACGAAAGAAACAAACAAACAATAAATAAAAACAAAAAGAAAACTCAGGCAAAATAAAAAAAACTAATAGATACAGAGAACAGACTGGGGTTGCCATAAGGGAGGATGATGGGGGGAGTGAAATGGATGAAGAGGATTAACAGGTACACAGTCTTAGCTATAAAATAAATATCATGGGGATTTTAAGTACAGCATAGAGAACCGAGTCAATAATATTTTATTAACTCTGTACAGTGACAGACGGTATCTAGACTTATTGTAGTGATTATTTTACAACATACACAAATGTCAAATCACTATGTTATACACCTAAAACTAATGTAATATTGTATGTCAACTATACCTCAATAAAAATCTAACTATATGCCAGTTGCTGTGGTAAATGCCACATACATTTTTTTCTCATTTAATCATTGCAAAACAAGTCTATAAAAGCAGACCTTATTTTGATCACCCGATTATAGATGAGGAGGCTGAGAAATAAAGAAGGTGTGTAAACTGATACCTATGCTACCCAGTTTGAACTGTGGTGTTGGAGAAGACTCTTGAGAGTCCCTTGGACTGCAAGGAGATCCAACCAGTCCATTCTGAAGATCAACCCTGGGATTTCTTTGGAAGGAATGATGCTGAAGCTGAAACTCCAGTACTTTGGCCACCTCATGCAAAGAGTTGATTCATTGGAAAAGACTCTGATGCTGGGAGGGATTGGGGGCAGGAGGAGAAGGGGACGGCCCAGGATGAGATGGCTGGATGGCATCACGGACACGATGGACGCGAGTCTGAGTGAACTCCGGGAGATGGTGATGGACAGGGAGGCCTGGCGTGCTGCGATTCATGGGGTCGCAAAGAGTCGGACACGACTGAGCGACTGAACTGAACTGAACTGATGCTACCCAGTTAATAAGCAGAACTATGAGTTGGCTGTGGCTCCAAGATTCCAGGTGGCTCAGATGGTAAAGCGGCTGCTACAATGTGGGAGACCCAGGTTCGATCCTGGGTCGGGAAGATCTCCTGGAGAAGGAAAGGCAGCCCACTCCAGTACTCTTGTCTGGAGAATCCCATGGACAGAGGAGCATGGTAGGCGTCTACAGTCCATGGGGTCACAAAGAGTCGGACACAACTGAGCGACTTCACTCACTCCAAAATTCCAAAGTCTATGCCTAAAATAAAGGGCCTTGTGTAGAAAAACAAGTTTTGCTTCTTTCTTGTGTCTGACTCTGCAATTCCATGGACTGCAGCCTGTCCCGCTCCTCTGTCCATGGAATTCTCCAGGCAAGAGTACTGGAGTGGGTTGCCATTTCCTTCTCCAGGGGATCTTCCCGACCCAGGGATTGAATCCAGGTCTCCTGCACTGCAGGCAGATTCTTTACCAACTGAGCCACCAGGGAAACCCTTGCAGATGAAAAGGTGTCACAGATGAGTCTCACAAAGATAAGCAGCAAAATGAGCTTGACTCCAGACAAAGGTGACCCCGACCCAAGGTTCTACATGAACTTCAGGGGACAGACCATGGAGTAGGTAGGTATCTGGAGAGCCAAAGTGGTAATAGAGGCTGGAAATGATGGAGCTGTGAGTTTGAACAGCAGAAATGAAAAGAAGCCATGGCTTTACTCAAACACTGATTCAATTAGAGATATTTAAGTTTCTAAATAATGGCTCTGAAATGAGAAATATGCTCTTGATAACCCCTAAGAATCTTTAAATGCCCTGGTCTAAAAGAATGAAAGGTGATAAGGACTCCTATTATGGCACTATTCCTGCTGAGAGCTTTTCTTTTCTCCTATTACTTTCTTCCTCTTCTGTCTTTTATTCTGGGCAATTCTGAAGCAAAACACTGTCACCACGTGTGAGTCTCAGCAAGCAAGCCTGACCAATCCTGAAGTATAACATCTCTGCTACAATCAGCTGCTGGCATGGCTGTGCTTATGTTTCACTTTGTGAATTTTCAGACACATCCAAGAATACAGTTGCGCCTCCTTTGCTTACTAAATTTATGTTCAATTTTTAAAGGGGATTTTTTAATCCAAAAGAGGATTTTACTAGATAAGAGTAACCTTCAAATAACACACTTGTCATCATTACAATCTTCCCCTTGAATGTTATGAAAGAAATGAGGCTAATCTACAAACATCAGTGTGTCTTCCACCTCCCTGAATCAAAAGGGCCCAGCCTACTCATATCAGGGCACTGTCCTACCATTCGTGTCTTCCACCTTGACCTCTTAAGCCCTGTAACACTCTGAAGAATGCTACCTGATGGAACACAAACATGATACACACATTACTCCAATGTAATCTGTTTATATTTCTTTAGTTCTGAATAGGAAGCATGATTAACTGTGGAGTGATTTTTAAAAATATTTTATGTATTTCTTTATTTCTTTAGTTGCTGCGGGTCTTAGCTGCAGCACACAGGAGCTTTTGTTGCAGTGCACGGACCCCTCTAGTTGGGGCACTTGGGCTCCCAAGCATGTGGGCTCAGTAGCAGTGGTCTGTGGGTTAGTTGCTCCGCGGCATGTAGGATCTTAGTTTCCCAACCAAGGATCCAACTCCCATCCCCTGCCTTGCAAGGCAGATTCTTAACCACTGGACCACCAGGTAAGTCCCAGCAGTGATTTGAATGGAGGGGAAAACATGCTCTGACATTTGGAGAATCATATCTGAGCTGTCCATGGTTTCTAGAGATTTAGATCACTTTGAAGATATTTTAAAATTTAAGTAACTGACCTGAAGAACTGTTAGTTGAGAGATTTGTTATGTGCACTCCCAGATTGACGCCTGGCATCACAAAGACCTGAACTGGACATGGGAGTCTGTTATTGCTGGTCACCTTGTCCTCCTCTGTAGGAACCTCCTGTGCCCTAGCCAGGCCATTTCCTCTTCCCTCCCTCAGTAAGGCACTCAACTCATATTAATCAGAGCTTCTCATCCTTTGGGATGCAAACTTATCCAAGGGTATGCATGTGCAGAGAATGGCCAAATACAACCCTTCTGAAGAAATTATAAACATCAGGGGGAAGAGAATCATAGTCTTTTCTCTGTAAATGTGAACTATGAGGCCTGGAACTAAGGACCATCTCTGTTGCCACCTGTTATTCAAAAATGGATGTCAAAGTAAGAAGTGAGTAAAGGTGAGAGAGACATGCATGCATCCAGGATATTCGTGCTATTGGGTGAAGTCTTGGCTGTACTATGCTTGAATCACTACCACAACCTTTACCCTTCCCATTTCTTTCTCAGTTAAGCTAATCTGATTTGAATTTCTGCCACTTGCAGCTGAGAGTCCTGATTACCAATGCAAGAGCAGCAGTAAATTAACTTCCTCTTTGAAAACACAAAATAATAGAATATTGGTTAAAAATAACTATATTATATAATGAAATAAACTCATTATCAGTAGATTAACTTGAATTATGAACTGACATTTATCATTCCTTTGGCACTGAGTAACTAACTTTGGAGAACCTTAAGAGACAAAACCAAAAGGATCCTTTTTTTGAAGAATCATTTATGATGAAAGCTAACAGGAAAAAGCTAGTAGATCTCAACATTTAAAACAATGTAGAGAGTTGCACTTAGCAGGGCACATTTTCAGTTGAGCACAATGAAAAATATGGGTGAATATAACATTTCATGAATTATGCATTATATCAGAACATCATTTGGTAAGCATTCTGACCTCTGCTATTTCTGTTCTGGTGTCTGTTGTAGTCCCAATTAATCAGGAAAGAAATTAGCATGGTCGATAATAGATAATGGTAGAATTAAAGACAGGAAGTTGAAAACCCTTATAGTACTTTAACATTTAAAAGCATGAAATTAGTTTTGAAATTAAAATGAAATCAAAGAGTCAGAGCAAGAAGTAACCTCTTTCTAGTTCAAGCTATAATTTTTAAGAGGACATAAAATCGCTCTCTATATTTTTATTCTCCACAGTGTAGTTCAATGTGAATGAACTAAATACATGATAAAAACAGAGAGAACAGTGAGTCGATCAATGTAGGCCCTGCACTAAAACTGAATATATAGCACATCAAAAAATAATCTGGTGATTACATATAAGAGAAAACTTTTATAAAGGACACTTTATTTTTGAAATTATTACCATAGGCAAATAAATATTTTCATCATAAATGGAAATTTTTATTATGTTTGTTTATTCTCTATCCCCTCTCTCACAAAAATGCACAGGGATATATTTTTGTCCAAGCACTTAGAGAAGTATTAAAGGTATTTAATAGATATTTGTTTAATGAATAACTGGAAAGTTGACTATGACAATGTTGAATAAAAATAAACACCATATACAGCCCTCTAGTTTGTAACATAACTTGTAATTACCAAAATGTACCTTAATTAGTAAAACTGATAATTGTCCATAAAAGGAAAACTATGTATAATTTGAGCCCAAAGAAAACACCTAGGCCCAGAGGATGCTGGTTTGAAAACAAATAAGTCCCCTATTCATCGGTATGTAGTCTCTTTTTTTCTTACAAATGAGACCCAACAAGTCAGATGAGGAAAAAGAAGGGAGATAGAAAAGAGAGGTGGAGAGGGAGAAGATGGGGAGGAAAAGAGGTAATTTCTGTGAAATAATGGCATAGACAGTGACTCCAAGACTCATATTTTCAGTAATACGGTGGAGTCAACTAATGCGACTTCCCCTATTTTTGCTACAGACAGACAGAAGTGAGAGATAAAATTTAACAGCAAATTATCTGAGCTTGGAAGAAACAGGGAAAATTCCCAGGTGCTAAAAATGAAGATAAAACAGTGAAACTGGTAACCCATGAACCCTAACTGGGGAGGTGGCTTACAGCACAGACGGTGGAAACTTAGTGAACGTGCGTCCATAATGGGATCAAGGATGTGGCAAGAAGCTGGAATGGAGGCCGGCCCTTTCATCTACCGTTTTTTGCAATTTAATTTTTTTAACTGGAGTATAATTGCTTCACAGTGACGTGTCAGTTTCTGCAGCAGCCGAGCTCCCTGGGCTACACAGCCGTTTCTCACTAGCTGCCTATTTTACACATGGTAGTGAAGCGACGCAGCAGCAGCAGCAGCAGCAGCAGCAGCAGCAGTGTCTCTCAATAGAGACCTTTTAAAGTTAGCATTCTTGACAGGCTAACAGCTCAGCAGAGGGAACGCTACCAGAGCTCTCTCCATCAGTTCATGGAAGCAACAAGAGCATTGTTTCACCCAAGACTGTACACTGAATAGAGGAGAGAAGGAGGGTTGATATAAATGGAAATTCTCTCTCTGATGAGAAACAGAAACCCCAGTTTGTCCACTTGAGGGTGTAGAAACCAAATTATACTGACTGCAAAGTTCAGGAGGCCTGAAATTGAGGAAAAGAGAAGTGGTGTTAGAAGATGATAAAAAATGTCTTTTTAAATATCCAGGTTTCTGATTTTTTCCAAATAAACAGCCAAGGTTGCTCAGAAATAAAAATCTGATCTCAAAAGAGAAGAACACAGATGTATATAAATAAATGTGTTATAAGAAGAAACCCTTGAAATAATAGTGATCCTCTTGGAAAAGATTAAAGTGGAGAACAGGGAGGAAAATATTACAAAAGATCCCTGGGCATAAATTAAAATTTTCTAATCAGAAGCAAAAATCACCTGGTAACTTGACTATTGTTCTGTCTTCACTGACAAGAGGAAGAACCTGTTTGTCTTTCCAGGGGTAGAATTTAGGTCAGAAAATATGAGCAACATTAAATTTAAATTTATTTTTCTTACCCTTTTTCTTATCTTATTGGGATTATACTGCAGGCAATGCTTTTTAATATCCAAGTAAACACGATAAAATTTATCTAACCAGAGTATCCTAACACTGATCTTATGCAACACTTTAGGCCAACCTGATACAATACCATTCGATTTTTCAGGTACTAGAAATCATTTTAACAAATAAGTAGTACATTTTTAAAACTGCTTAAGGACTTGGAAACATAATTTGATTGCTTAACAAAATTATTAGAATTAATAATTATTAATATAATTATTCTATTGATTAATAAAATTCTTCACTTGTAATCACAGATTTGACACTTCAAAGACTCTCTTTGATCAGGTAAAAAAGACAGACTAGAAAGTTGCATGCCTGTGATCAACCACACAGATCTTGAGAGACCAAGATGGAACCAACAACGTATCATAAGTCATTAAAACAGAGTAAAAAGGAGTAATCTGAAAGTACAGTTTGCTTCCTGAATACACTAAAACATTAAAAAAAGGAACGGAATCACTACACTTAATTCCATCTGTTTTGCTTATGCATTTGTTAGCTAGTTGCTCAGTTGTGTCTGACTCTTTGGGATCCCATGGACTGGAGCCTGGGATGCTCCTCTGTCCATGGGATTTCCCAGGCAAGAATACTGGAGTGGGTAGCCATTCCCTTCTCCAGAGGATCTTCCCGACCCAGGATAGAATCCAAGTCTCCCACAGCACAGGGAGATTCTCTACCTGCCTGAGCCACCAGGGAAGTAGGCATCATGTATTTCAATTTTTTTTTTTGTTATTGTTTTTGATTGACTTCTTACTGCTCATAACCATGAGTATAACAACTCCTGAATCTTGTGATTCCATCTAGTGAATCATCAAGCCTGAAGGTAGTCTTCGAGATTGCTAACACAACTTTTAAAGCCATGGTCGAGTCCTATTAAACCCAGGAAACCTTTCCTCATCCAGCGCTCTTTGATTTTCCTCTTCTTTGCCACTAAATTGTGTATTGTCTTATCTTTTTCTATGGTTCACTGATCTTTTGACCTATGAAAATTTTACTTCCCTAAACAGATAATTATAAAATGTTAACAAATAATGTATATCCAATGCTACATCTAGCTGGACATTTCAATAAAACCTGTTATACTGAACTTAATTCAGATACTTACTGGCAATTTCAATATAATACTAATCAAATACTTTCATACTTTACAATTCAAGCAAGATGGTTACATTAGAGACCTTTAATTCATTTGTATGCTGAACTGAAAAACAAGTATCAAAAGGAAGGCAAGTGTTTCCACCACTAGCCAAGTGAACACACACTAGCAGGAAATGGTTATTTTCCCTCCTCAACATTTAATTGGCCATATGAATTATTTGTATATACCAATCAATTTAAATGCCAAGTTGATATAAAAAAGAAACAGAGATTGACTCAGAGTCCAAAATATATCACTAGATAAAGCAAGCATTGCAGCCATGAAATTAAAAGACGCTTACTCCTTGGAAGGAAAGTTATGACCAACCTATACAGCTTATTCAAAAGCAGAGACATTACTTTGCCAACTAAGGTCCGTCTAGTCAAGGCTATGGTTTTTCCAGTGGTCATGTATGGATGTGAGAGTTGGACTGTGAAGAAGGCTGAGCGCTGAAGAATGGATGCGTTTGAACTGTGGTGTTGGAGAAGACTCTTGAGAGTCCCTTGGACTGCAAGGAGATCCAACCAGTCCATTCTGAAGGAGATCAACCCTGGGATTTCTTTGGAGGGAATGATGCTAAAGCTGAAACTCCAGTACTTTGGCCACCTCATGCGAAGAGTTGACTCATTGGAAAATACTTTGATGCAGGGAGGGATTGGGGGTAGGAGGAGAAGGGGACAACGGAGGATGAGATGGCTGGATGGCATCACTGACTCTATGGACGACAGTCTGAGTGAACTCCGGGAGATAGTGATGGACAGGGAGGCCTGGCGTGCTGAGATTCATGGGGTCACAAAGAGTCGGACACTACTGAGCGACTGAAATGAACTGAAAGCAAGCATTATTCTACAGGCTCTTTGCAAAAAGCATTCAAGTTTCTATGATTTCATCTTATCATTTAGTATCCACTTAATATATTGAGGGTGATTTTATGTTCATAAAAATACTAGGGACACATTTTTACTGCTGAAAAGGATCTTAAATTTAGCCCACTGAGGAAGGGAGCTCACAGAAGTTATGTGATTTGATCAAAGACATATAGTCTAACTCAGATCTCCTAATTTCCATCTACGATCTAACTGTAGCAGCATACTATACTGATACAAAATCAATCATATTGATGATGACTGCTGGCTGTGCACACCTCTCTTCTCTTATTTCATAAGCAGCAAATAGGAATTGTGATAGATGCCATCAATAAAATTCATTCTTCTATAGAAATGCTTTCACCTTTAAAGAAAATTTATAGTTGAATATATTTTGAGGTTTTCTCTGTATGGGCATCTTCCTAAAACATTCAGATCCAAATGAAAAACATAAATCAGGAAAAAGAAATGTGATTGGTAAACTGCATTAACAGAAAGAGTGATATTGGATAACATTCCCTGAACGTGAATGAGAGTAACCAGCATATACACAGCCGGAGCTGTCCTGTATTAGCTCATAGAATCTTCACAGCAACCCTGTCACAAATGCTATTATCATATCCACTGTCCAGCTGAGAAAACTGAAGAATAGAGAAGTTCAGAAATTTGGTAAAGATAAATGCCAAAGTTGGAGGTCAAAACCAGGGAATCTGTTTTTTCAGCCTTAGGACTCTTAACCACTGCAACATCATGCTATATTGTCTCCTATAGGTCGTAGGTCCTCTGCAGGAAAAATGTGCAAATAAAGAAAAACACATACAGATTAATTCTACAGGGAAATATTAATGAAGCAAAGATATTAATGTTTGTTTACACCATTAGCAGAATACATTACATGAAAATTCATTAACAACTAAACAACACTAAGAAAATGCATTATTCTCCTGAGGGGAAAATTTCTATGAACTAAAAAAGTTTAAAAATTCTCTCCAAAGTCTACTTCCTCTTTTATTACTTTTATTCTTTTCCTAAAAGGTCTGTTACCCACTTCGGGATGATAAATGCAGTTTTTTATAGTTCAGGAGGCCGCAGAAGGAATTATAGAAAACCTACCAGATTTGAAAGTTAAAGGATGTGGATTATATTTCTTTTATCTTACATTGTGTGAGTTTTATTCAAACACAATACACACTGTCTCATGGCTTCTTTTGTACTGTATCAGCAGAGATAAACCAAAAGAGTCCTTATGGCTCCCAAAGCCTAAAATATTTACCATCTGGCCCTCTACAGAAAAAGTTTACCCGTTAATGAGATAATCCACAGGTAAAACACTTAAACAGAGTTCCTCCCATGCTGATCATCACTCAGGACAGGTGAGCTCAGCATGGAGGACAGAGGGTGGCTGATGTCAACAGAGAGCACCAGGTGCTCTGAAAACAGAAAGGAAATGTCCCTGTACCCAAGGACAAACCCAGGACATGGCATACAAGGGCTTCTAAAGCTTTTTTCCTCTTTGTTGGTATAAAACCTTCTTTTCAAATAAAACATGACACTGAAATTCAATACACAAAATGAATAAAAGCAGTGCCATTCTCACTGGGAATGGGGACAGCCGAGCTAGAATTCAGGCATCCTGGCTCCCAGCCTTTGGTACTTTCCTTGTATCACATGCTGTTCTTTCATATAATAAGGCTTTGTTACTGTTCGATTTTTATTTGCATAATGAAGATAAATAACGTTACATAAAGAGGTGCTTTAACAAATTTGCTTTCCAAGTAATAATCTAGGGCTTCTCTACAAAAGGTTAATCTCAAATTTTTTTCAATATCAAACCCAAGAGATATTTGGTAGCTCTGAATGAGAGTTGATTATTTCACAATTGTAGCATAAATCATCATGTTAGAAAATAACCCCTTGTTAGGGGTGCTGAAGGCAACTTTGAATGTCATTTCAAATGAACTCTGGGGTAGAATTTGGGGTCTGTGCCTTTGGTTTGTGGGGAAAGCCTGTGTGAGGCTGCACTCTGATTTCCTCTTCTACCTCATCACTCTTACTTCCCACTGCTCACCAAACATCTTTTCAAAACTATCTTAATGTCATTTATAAGTTGGAAAAAGGCTCTGCATTGTAATGAATAATATCCAGGGTTTGCTTGGTCATCTGAATTAAATTCACCCATTCCCATCCACTTTAGTTCACTGATACCTAAAATGTCTTTGTTCACTTTTGCCATCTCCTGCTTGACCACATCCAGTCACCTTGATTCATGGACCTAACATTCCAGGTTCCTATGCAATACTGTTCTTTACAGCATCGGACTTTACTTTCACCACCAGGCACATTCACAACTTTGGGCCATAAAGAAGGCTGGGCACTTGAAGAACTGATGCTTTCAAACTGTGATACGAGAAAAGACTCTTGAGAATCCCTTGGACAGCAAGGAGATCAAACTAGTCAATCTTAAAGGAAGTTAACCCTGAATATTCCCTGGAAGGGCTAAAGCTAAAGCTTCAATACTTTGGCTACCTGATGTGAAGAGCCGACTCATTGAAAAAGACCCTGACGCTGGGAAATATTGAGGGCAAGAGGAGAAGGGGGCGAGAGAGGATGAGATGGTTGGATAGTATCACCGACTCAATGGCCATAAATCTGAGCAAACTCTAGAAGGACAGGGAAGCCTGGAGTGCTGCAGTTCATGGGGTCACAGAGTCAGACACAATTTAGCAACAACAGGTTTGCTCAGTCCATCAGTACCCTTCCCAGCACCCCTATCCCCAACCTCAACATCCACCCCCAACTTCTGTTTCTCACCTGCTCCCACTGCTACCTACACCACGGCCACTCACAGGCCCACTATCAGAGAACCCTCCTCACTGTAAATACTTCTTTCATTAACTGAGGGAGAAAAAAAATATGCTAAAAAAAAAAAAACACCTATCAGATCTATTAAATTTTTTTCTTTGAAACATGAATAATCAACTGAAAACATTAATACGGGAAAAAATGTATGTAAACCCACTGGTCTTTCTCCCAACAAACAAAATTTTTACAAGCTGTTTTTGTAAACTGTGATTTCAAAGGCGGTTCCACCTAAAAATTACTGTTTTCAGCATATAATTTGAAGAGGTAAAACGAATCCTAGATTTGAAGGAATTTCATTCTTGTCATATGAAGCATTATACTATAGACTTGTGTTACTAAGTCTTCTACATTATTAATCAACATTTCCATCTGTCAAAGCTGTAAGCAAAATAACTTGTCAAGAATGACAGGGGAGAAGAAAAAAAGAAAAGCGAGAGAGAGAAAGAAAGAATAAGAGTTACAAACAGAGTGATTTCATACTCATCACCAAGAAAGTACTTGCGGAAAGAAGGAGATGCTCTGTAGATTTTTAACTGATAAAATATTATCTATTTTGCCCTGAATTCCAAATGAAAGGGCATATCCAATTAGCATCACTATAGGAAAGGCAGCAGAATCATGGGACAAGTTAAAACATTAGTTTTCATAACCATTCCTACTTCTCCCTGTCTGAGGATTTCTGCTATCTTTTCTTTGTGGGCTCATCAGAGGTAAAGGGGAGAAATAAATATTTGCAGAAACCTCAATCCAGGACAAGGAGATCCTAAAGGCAGACGTGCGTGATGAAAAAGAAGACACGTCTGTGGGGAGAGAGGGGCAAAGTAGTGAGGCTCAGTGAAGAGGAGAGTCCTAGAACACGATCAAGAGGGATTTGAGCACAGTCTCAGAGAGGATTTTAAGTAAAGTATGATATGACTGGGTCATCACATGTCCATAATAGTTACTATTGCTCCGAGCCCGACAGCCTGAGAGACAATCTTCTGACAAACAGGAACAGATTTACAGAGTAAAGCTTCACTCAGCTTCTCAGTCTTACTCCAGATCCCAAGAAGGTACCTCTCAAATTGCCTCAAACTTGGAAATTAAAAAAAAGAAAAAAAGAACCATAACGACCTTGCAGAGGAACTCCCTGCAAAACTTCAACAACTGGGATGTGAACTACTGCAGATAAGCAAGGATCCCTCAACAGGAGCTCCACTGATTTTTAAATTGGGCTAACAAGCCCATCCACAGAAGTGCCCAGAGTATAAGATGAAGGGTTTGCCTTGATTCTTCCTGCCTGAGGCTACCAAGGAGCCCATTTATCTTTAGGGAGTTATCCTCTCAAATATTGCCCCAGCATATTGCCTAAGGGGAAATGGCTGCAGCTGCTTCTTAATGCATTTTCTCTTTTTTTTGGTCAAGAAGGTAAGTTTGCTCATTGAAAGGTAAATGGAAGAAGAAAAGGCTTCTGCAAACTGTCATATTTCACAGGCAAAAGGCCTTTTAAAATTTCCTGGAAGTTTGCTTTTCTTTTTCAGGCCAAAAGAACTGTAATTGCCCAGCTGTGGGATGGGCAAGATAGGTCTCCAGACCTAGACAAAAAGTTTAATTCTCTGAAAAGCTGCTTCTCTCCTATTACATTGCTTTCCTCCTGGATATCAAGTCGGCCGATCACCTATCTGAAATATGCTGCCTTCCGTGGAATGTGGCTTTCTTTGGTCGAAAGAAAGTCACTTTTCAGCTCGTCCTTCTGATTCCCTGGCGAAGGAGAACTTAGCCTTCTTCTTTATCTTTTTCTCTGGCTCCACTTCAATTCCATCAGCTATACAGAAGGCTTCTAGATAATAATAACCCTAAATTACTTCTGCTGGAAGATCTTATGGGAAAAGAGCCTGTGAAGTGGTAAATTTCAAGAATATTTTACATTTTAGCTACTGCTGGTGTTCAGTCGCGAAGTCATTTCTGACTCTGCAACCCCATGGACTGCAGCACACCAGGCTTCTCTGCCCTTCACTATCCCCCAGAGTTCACTCAGATTCGTGTCCACTGAGTCAGTGATGCTATCTAAGCATCTCATCCTTTGCTGCCCTCATCTTCTTTGTTTTATATTTCTATTTTAGCTAGTTAATTTCGGAAGGAATCTTTAGGGAGCCCACAGCTTGGGGCTTTAAGCTATGGAAAAACGTGGGAGCAATGTAAATTACCTTGGGAATACACAGGCTACTAGAAATATCAACTATTCAAAGAATCTATCGCTTTAAAGACATTCATATACAAAGGAAAGACATTTATGGATATTTCCTCATTTATTAAATGGCTGTTGACAACTGTAAATAAAACTATGGTTCAATTCATGCATTTATCTCTTTCACCACGCCAGGCTCTGGTGGATGAAAAGATAAACAAGTACCTGCTCTCCATAAGATTAAGAAACTAGCAGAAAAGCAAGCATCCTATAATTACAGTGTGATATATGCCATCCTTGTGATATGAATAAAGAAAGTAAAGGGATGCAGAGGGGGAGGAAGTAATCTGGCCAGGAGACGGAAGACAAGAAAGGATGCAAGAAGCTTTCACTTGAGGGGAAACTGGAGCTGAGCTTTCAGAATCATCAGAATCTGCTAGGCAGGAAAGTAACGAGGTGCCATTTCAGATACTGTGAATCTGTAGCATAGTTGAGGAAAGGCAGAGAGCTCAGTGAGCCCAGGAAACAGGGGGAAAGGGTAAGAGAAGCAGTTCACAAGCTAGATTTTTTAAGGTCTTGAAAATCATACAAAAAAATCAATCTTTCTTTGAGGCTCTGAGGAGCTGTCCATCGTTTCTGAGGAAAAGACAACTCACAAACAAAACAACTGGCCGGAAAGATTACCACTGAGACAAATAAGTACAGTAAACATTATAGAACAGAGTGTTTGAAAAATACATTTTCTTATACTTGGATTTTAATCAGTTCTCAGTTCTAGTGTGGGAACAGAGGAGAAATCCTAAACAGTTACTTCAGACTTTCCCTTTTGTGAGTGTGTTTATACTGATAACAAAGGAATAGATATTTTAAAAATTTATCAATTTTGTTAGAATTCTCAAGGTTAGATTTTTAGTTAGAATACCTATCTGTATTAAGTATCCCATATATTTAGCATGGATAAAATATATGTAAGAGAGACTGGAATTTAATAATGTATCACTATTTACTTGTCAAGGTTGTTTGGACTAGATTAATTTTATCTTTTCACCTTTAATATTATTCTTTACACAGCAGGTTTCTTTTCTTTGTTAGTCTTCCCTTGGGGTCCTCTTTCATGGAGGATTAAAGTTTAGAATCTCAATGGACAGAAAAATAAAAGTTTTTTCTAAGTGTTAGTTTTTAGAAAAACTATACAAACTTCCCAACTCCTTTTGTTGTTGTTGTTATTTGGAAAAAAATGAAAAAAAGAGGGGGTGAAGGGAGAGAGAGAGAAAGAATGAGAGTTCTACAGAAAAGATATTCTGAGGCATCCTGCTGTGTTAGTCAGATCCGACAGCTGCTCCAGATAGAATGTCCGGAAGCACTGTGCTGTGCAGTGGGAGAGAAGCTCTCAGTTTGTTAACTGCCTTGCTCCAATGACGTCCTAGATAGAAAGTCATCTGGGGGCATAAGCAACAGGAAATATACATTATGGTTATACTTTATGCAAAATGCTTTAATATGATAAATATTTAAAATCAGACCTTAAGCTTAGAATGTTGATACGCACAAAGTCTTTGACTGCGTGGATCATAACAAATTGTGGAAAATTATTAAATAGATGGGAATATCAAACCACCTTACGTGTCTCCTGAGAAACCCATATGCAGGTCAAGAAGCAACAGTTAGAATCTCACGTGGAACAACTGACTGGTCCAAAAATGGAAAAGGAGTACAACAAGGTTATATACTGTCACTCTGCTTATTTAACTTCTATGCAGAGTTCATCATGAGAAACGCTGGGCTGGAGGAAGCACAGCTGGAATCAAGATTGCCAGGAGAAATATCAACAACTTCAGATATGCAGATGACACCATCCTTATGGCAAAAAGCAAAGAGGAACTAAAGAGCCTCTTGATGAAGATGAAAGAAGAGAGTAAAAAAAGCTGGCTTAAAACTCAACATTCAAAAAACTAAGATCATGGCATCCAATCCCATCACTTCATGGCAAATAGATGGGTAAAAAGTAGAAACAGTGACAGATTTTATTTTCTTGGGCTCCAAAATCACTGAAGATGGTGATTTCACTGCTTGCTCCTTGGAAGAAAAGGTGTGACAAAACTAGACAGTGTATTAAAAAGCAAAGATATCACTTTATCAACAAAGGTCCATTTAGTAAAAGCTATGGTTTTTCTGGTAGTCATGTATAGATGTGAGAGGTGAGGTGAAGGTGAAGTCGCTCAGGCATGTCCGACTCTGCGACCCCATGGACTGTAATCTACTAGGCTTCTCCGTCCATGGGATGCTCCAGGCAAGAATACTGGAGTGGGTTGCCATTTCCTTCTCCAGGGGATCTTCCCGACCCAGGAATCAAACCCAGGTCTTCCTCATTGGAGGCAGACGCTTTAACCTCTGAGCCACCAGGGAAGCCCTAGTTGGACCATAAAGAAAGCTGAGCGTCGAAGAATTGATGCTTTCAAATCATGGCACTGGAGAAGACTCTTGAGAGTCCCGTGGACTGCAAGGGTATCAAACCAGTCAATCCTAAAGGACATCAACCCTGAATATTCATTGGAAGGACTGAAGCTGAAGCTTAATGGAAAAGACCCTGATGCTGAGAAAGGTTGAAGGCAAAAGGAGAAGGGGCTTGAGAGAGGATGAGACGGTTAGGAACACCGACTCAAAGGAAACATGGTATGCTGCAGTCCATCAGGCTGCACAGAGTCAGACATGACTGAGCAACTGAACAACAATATTATGTGTGTGTGTGTGTGTGTGTGTGTGTGTGTGTGTGTGGAGAGAGAGAGAGATAAATATTATATAGATACATGAGCTTCCCTGCTGGCTCAGTGGTAAACAATCTGTCTGCCAATGCAGGAGACGCAAGAGACCCAGGTTGCAGGTTCCATGCCTGGATTGAGAATATCCCCTAGTAGGAAATGACAACCCATCTCAGTATTCTTGCCTGGAAAATCCACAGGTGGAGGAGCCTGGCAGGCTACAGCTCATGGGTTCATAAAGATTTGGACACGACTGAGTGACTGAACACATACACACACACAGTGTGTGTATGTCTCTCTCTCTCTATATATATATATACATTTACAAAACCTTTCATATAAAAAATACTAAAATACTATATTGCAAACTTGGTCATCAAATTGCAGTGAACATTTGTAACTATCTTTTCAAGGATAAAACAAATATATCAAGCCACTTTTCCTAGCCAAATGTTTTACTTAAGTTTTGAAGGGAGAAGTTCAATGCTGAATCTTTACAGAGATCCAAATAAAATAAAGAAACAAGGATGTGATTTACCATTGTAGGTTCATTTATCTTTCTTTGTTTAAAAAAAAAAAAATCACTGTTAAGTAAATGGTTATAACCCTCAGTGACCAAGAGAGGTAGGGAGATGGCAGACAAATGTAAAATGTAATGAGGCAGGATTGCCAGAAAGCTCTACCTGTCTTCAGTCTAGATTCTTTTCAATAAAGATCGATTGTAGCCTTCAAGGCAGAATGTACATCATTACTCTTTAGATATTCCATTCCAGGAGGCTAAACTCCTCCCTAGAGATTTGCCTTTGCTTGTGCACATGTGACACAGAGAAAAAGAAGCTTCCAGTCATGTATTTTGTAAATTTACAAATGGCAACCCACTCCAGTATTCTTGCCTGGAGGATCCCATGGACGGAGGAGCCTGGAGGGCTACAGTCCACGGGGTCACAAAGAGTCGGACCGGACTGAGCGACCGGGGCGCGGGGGGTGGGGACCCTTATATAACCAAACAACCAATAAGTTTACATTAGAACATAATTATCCAAAAAAGACACCTATGTTTCTCCAATGGTCAGATTTTCCTTTATACACCCTGTTACCAAGACTGAGTCACTTCAATGATACAAAGGTACTTTAGATTTACTACAGTTTTTGATTTGACAAAAATTACTATCAAGTTGCACAAACCTTTCAAGACCATCTGCCTCTCCAAATGGTCCATCCTGCCGATTATCCATTTCCAAAGGCCTTTGAGAAATACATTTCATGATTCTTTCCTAGTTCACACCCAAGTTTAAAAATAACACACATACCAAAAATAAAAGGTTTTTCTAATCTACACTACATGCCTTTTGTTTCCAGTTTGGGTCATTTGAAATTATTCTTTGTGGAATTGAGAGCTAATGTTAAATATAAGTACAGATGACTTTCTCTGACCAACGGAAACAGAAGTTCTCTCTCTATACATTGCGACGTGGTCTTTGAGTTTTGGTTTCTTTTTAATGAAATGGAGAAAACAATGGTGCTGCTGCTGCTAAGTCGCGTCAGTCGTGTCCGACTCTGTGTGACACTGAGCAATTACAGTTACTTCTCTTTGTCATCTCACCCATTATGTTTTCTGTGGTATTTCTTTGATTCCAAGGTGCCATTGATTCTAAGGCTCACTAGTGAATTAATAATAGCCTTTCTGAACATCTTTTCTGAAATGTTAAACGAGTAAAAGCATGAGTCTTAGAATCAAGACCAAGGGATTTTCAAAAGTAATTTTCAACCACACTATAGTGATTTTCAACTATAAATTAGTATGTCAAGAGGATGCCATCCAGTTGTAGGAAGTTTCAAGTATTTTATCTTGTCTTCAAATAATACATCAAATAAGTTAATGTCATTAAACAAATATTACCGGGGTAGGGAAAAGGGAAAGGAAACACCATTTATTTTTTAGTGGCTATTTGTGTTGTCTATGTACTTTATTTAAGTCCTTTCATTAAATGCATGCTATTTTCCCCATTTTTACATTGAAGGGAACTCAGGCACCAAAGAGGTTAAACAACAACAAAAACAAAAGCTTGACTAAGACAGAAGACCTAGTCCATGCAGAATGGAAAGTCAAAAGTCTAAGACCCTTTCTATTACAATGCCTCACCAAAAAACGCCAACTTGACAATTTCACAAAAACCGAAATCTCTACTAAAATATACTTTCATAGGCTTAAGACAATTTGCTTAGAAATATATCCTTTGTATCATTTGAACCTAATTCTTCAGGGATATTTACTTTTCTTACCTTAAAACCAATGTTATCCCCTGGAGACAATTCTTGAGTGACTATATTGTAACATCCTAATGAAATCATCTTTTCTAAAATTCAGTTAAGATCCCATTATTTTCACATATATCAGGATACTCTTTCTTTAATGAAACTAAACAACTGATTCAGTTCAGTGCAGTTCAGTTGCTCAGTCGTGTCTGACTCTTTGCGACCCCATGAATTGCAGCACGCCCGGCATCCCAGTCCATCACCAACTCCTGGAGTTCACTCAAACTCACGTCTGATTACTCATGTTTTATCCATGCCTGTATTTGCCAGAGGTAGTTAGGAGTTTGTGTGAAGCCTGGCTGGGCTAGCTTTGAGCTGTGGGACTTTGGACCTCTTACTGAGCTTCTTTAAGCCACAGATGTCATCATCATTTAAGAGTCCATGTTCATAAAGCTCTGAGCCCACTTAGCACAGACTAAGCTCAGCTGATTCATTCCATTAATATTTTAAATGTTACTGAAGTTTACAGCCTATGTCGGGGAATTCAAAATCTCAATGCATTTAACTTTAGCTTAGGCAGCCAGCATAGTGTGCACAGTGTCTTATATATAGAAGTAATTAAACCTAATTTTAGACTCAGGCACGTCATATTCAGTTCCATCACTAATTAACAATCAAACATCGCCTTCCCTTTAGAATTAGAAAAGCACTGGTGCTAATCCCATGGTGGTCCATAATATCCACCTTTTCAGAGGTCACACCTTAATCAAAACATCAAGAACCAAGGTGAACTTGTTTGTAACCAATGAAAAAATTTCTTCCCTAGATTCTGACCTCATGACATACTCCTAGAGGGAAAAGGCTCTCTGCACTTTTGAATTCCTACTGTAGAAAATATTCCCTTTTGGTCATGTGTGATGATCAAGTGCTCTGTGACCACCTCTAATAAGCCTGTTTAACGCTAAAGCAATGGCATTATGGATTTCCTCTTCAATTTTCAGGAAAATTCTACTACAGAGGCTTGGAGTTAATGTTAAAAGTTCAACTAATTTAGTATTGACCACTCCAGGATGAGAACAGCATAGGACATTAAGTCTTATATGTCATATTAACTGTTTTAGTTCCATAAAAAGCTTTATGATTTAATTTGGCAATGGATTCCTACCACTGGAAAAAATATATCTTTAAGCTTGATGTGACAGAAGTAATTCATTTTGTCCTGACAAGAGGAAAAATCAAACTACACTGAACAAGAGAGTCTTCCTCATCACAAAATAGCAATCTGGCAATTCGTAATGGAGCTTGCTAAAAAAAAAAAAAAAAGTCCATATTAAAACATGGTCTGAACTTTCTGGTCACCTATTTAGGAAAATCTCATTAAATTTAAAAACACCCTAATGAAAATCAAACAACCGTGGAAAACGATATGCTTTATTTGCATGCTTCTGAAATCTACTGCAAGAAAGAATATGTTGTACCCTAATTATACTGGTTGCCAGTGGACTTAAAATTAATATGACAACTTTCTTCAAAGGAAATATATGTACTTAGGGAATTTTTAAAGTTTCAAAAATGAAATTATAGCTCTGACAACACAAAGCTAGGTGAGAGTAAATTTTCACCAATCTTGAAGGCAGTCATGGTAAATAACAATTATTTTTAACAAGGGAGAGGCCAATCTTCCATCATCTTGAAATGATATTTCATACAACATTATGACTACTCAGAGTATTAGTACAGAAACACAAATACATACTGAAGGAAAAAAAATAAAGATCCTAGATACCCTCCTTAAATTTCACTTTGATTAACTGGTCTCTGGTGTTCTTTATTATCACGTTTCTAATGACCATGTTTTTATTTTATTTTTGGAGTACAACTGCTTTACAGTGTTGTGTCAGTTTCTGCTGAACAACAAAGTGAATCAATCACCAGTTCAGTTCAGTGGCTCAGCTGTATCTGACTCTTTGCAACCCCATGGACTGCAGCACACCAGGCTTCCCTGTCCATCACCAACTCCCAGAGCTTGCTCAAACTCATGCCCATCGCGTTGCTGATGTCATCCAACCATCTCATCCTCTGTCATTTCCCCTTGTCCTCCTCCCTTCAATTTTTCCCAGCATCAGGGTCTTTTCCAATGAGTCAGTTCTTCACATTAGGTGGCCCAACAGTCCTTCCAACGGCTATTCAGGACTGATTTCCTCTAGGATTGATTGGCTTGATCACCTTGCAGTCCAAGGAACTCTCAAGAGTCTTCTCCAGCACCACAATTTGAAAGCATCAATTCATTGGCACTCAGGTTTCTTTATGGTCCAACTCGCACATCCATACATGACTACAGGAAAAACCATAGCTTTGACTAGCCAGACCTTTGTTGGCAAAGTAATGTCTCTGCTTTTTAATATACTGTCTAGATTTCTCATATCTTTTCTTCCAAGGAACAAGCGTCTTTTAATTTCATGGCTCCAGTCACCATCTACAGTGATTTTGGAGGCCAAGAAAATAAAGTCTGTCACTATTTCCATTGTTTCCCCATCTACTTGCCATGAAGTGATGGGACCAATGCCATGATCCTAGGTTTTTGAATGATCAGTTTTAAGCCAGCTTTTTCATTCTCCTCTTTCAATTTCATCAAGAAGCTCTTTATTTCCTCTTTGCTTTCTGCCATAAGGGTGGTGTCATCTGCATATCTGAGGTTATTGATATTTCAGTTATATGTATACATATATCCCCTCCCTGTTGAGTCTCCCCCCCACCCCACCCCACTCCCTCATCCCACCCCTCTAGGTCATCACAGAGCACAGAGCTGAACACCCTGTGCTATATACAGCTGCTTCCTTCTAGCTAGTTATGGTAGTGTAAACGTCCAATGACCACTTTTAAAAATAATACCTCCAAACTAGTCTATGCAGTTCAAAAGACTTGCTCTTTCAAACAGAAGGCTCTGTTTTGGTGTGATCTTACATCTGATTATCTGGCCTATATAATCACCATGAAACATACAGATCTACACACAATATAGGCACCCTTTATTAACATCTGAAGGATTAATTTTAAGTCCAACCCATTGATTGAGTCCTGTGTTAGTTAACAACCATAGTCACATTATATAACAAATGGTATAGGTTGCTGGGTTAACGTAAGCTTTATTTGATTTTCAAGAAACAATTTTGATTCTTCACAGGTAATACCATAAAATTTAGTGCATCTTAGTGTACAATCTGAGTCACTCAAGCTTGAGAGTGCTACAGACTGAATGTGTTCCCCTCAAAATCTCTATGTTGAAACCTAGCTACTAATGTGATGATATATGGTGTGGGGGCCTTTGGAAGGTCATGAGGTCATGAGATTAGGTCATGACAGAGCCCTCACAAATGGAACTGGTATTCTTTAAAAGAGACTACAGAGAGTTCCATTGTCCCTTCTGTCACTGAGGACATGGCAAGAAGAGAGCTGTCTACGAACCAGAAAGTGGTACCTCACCAGACACTGAGTCTGCTACTGCCTTCATCTTGAACATCCCAGCTTCCAGAGCTGTGAGAAATGCATTCCACTGTTTTTAAGATACCAGGTTTCCCAGGTGACACTAGTGGTAAAGAATCCACCTGCCAAAGCAGGAGACATAAGAGATGTGGGTTTGATCCCTGGGTCAGGAAGATCCCTGGGTCAGGAAGATGCCCTGTAGAAGGGCATGGCAACCCTCTCCAGTATTCTTGCCTGGAGAATGCCATATACAGAGGAGCCTGGTGGGCTAGAGTCCACAGAGTTGCAGAGTCAAACACAGAGGATGATGACAGAGAGCACGTTAACCAGAGAAAGAGCTTGGATAAATACCCAGCATGGCAGCCAACTTCCAGTATGCCCGGCCGTGATTTCCACTGAGCATCCTCCCCAACAAAGAACAGAGCAAGCTGACCTCTTTAACTCCTAGGATGCTGAGGAAATGAAGCAGGGCAGCATCTCGGGTGAAATCATAGATGATACTGTGGCTTCTGCCTTGCTTTCTTAGCTTGCTTGCTTTGACAGAAGCCAGGTGTCACACTGTGAGGACACTCAAGCTGGAGAGGTCCAGATGGGAAAGAGCTAAGACCTCCTGCCAACCACTAGCACTGTGTGAATGAAACATCTCGGAAGCCACTCCAAGTGAAGTTTGCAGATGACTGTAACCTTGTCTGGCAAACTGACTCAAGCTTGTGACAAACCTAATCAGAGCATCCAGCTCAGCTTCTTCTAAAGCCTTGACCCATAGAAACTGAGATGCTAAGGAGTTATTGTATCTCTAAGCTGTTCAATTGTGCAGTGATACATTGAATGATAATGGACAACTACTAACTTGTGGAATAGTTTAATGCACATCCCTGGTGGCTCTCAGATGGAAAAGAATCTGCCTGCAATACAGGAGACCCAGGTTTGATCCCTGGGTTGGAAAGATCCTCTGGAGAAGGGAATGGCTACCCACTCCAGTATTGTAGCCTGGAGAATTCCATGTACAGAGGAGTCTGGCAGGCTACAGTCCATGGGGTTGCAAAGTCAGACACAACTAAGTGACTAATACTTTCACTTTCACTGGATAAGTATACCCAACATCACCAATCCATAGTGCTTTGTAGCAATTGACTTGTTATAACATATCTGTTTTATGAGTAAGGTATTTGCTCTAATGGTAGGAATTAAGTGAGTATAGACTTTGAAAGAAGTTAGGCATCTCTCTCAAATGTCAAGGCTTCATTGGGTGGTGAGTAAAAAGTATCACACAAGACTAAGTGACATGAAGGCAGGTATTCTATTTTATTTTCTACTGTATCCCCAGTGCCCAGAATAGTGTCTGGATCACAAAAGGTGCTTAGTAAATACTAAATGACTGAACATATACAGAGTTCAGGGGTATCTTCCATGTAACTCTTACTAAGTGCAGACTATGTAAGTTATTTTATAGATAGATATATAGACATGTAGAGAGAGAATCCTTTAAAACTCAAATGTAGGTTCTAGAAAATTACTTTTGCTATTTATGTTTTTCTGAAAATTTTTTAAGAATTTCAACTTAACATACACCTGTAAGTTACAGATAGCCTTTTATGAGTATTTTCAATAAAGAACATGTCTAAATTTTTAAATGAATATGGGAAAAGTACACTTATTCTAAATTTTTAGGTTAGTTCCAAAGGTCATTCATCATTTGTTTTCCAACTAAATATACTAACCTTCTTGATAACAGACCCAAGAAGCTTTAAGAAAGAATATATTATAGAACAATTAGGGATTCCTTAAGTATATTCACATTTATCTAGCCAACAAAATAGTTTCATTTTCAAATAGATTGAGAATAGATTTTATAACAGAAGCAGAAATTGCATCTGTTAATAATAGATTCAAGTAATCCTTTCTTGGACAAGACCATCTGGTAAATACTTTCTGTAGCCAGAACTGTAAAGCTCTTCAGGTCATAAACTGAAATCACATATAGACTGTATCAAATTGAGAAGTAAATATGTTCTTTTCTGTCAACAATTTACATATAATAAGGGAAATAACAAAGATCTGTCTAGTCAAGGCTATGGTTTTTCCAGCGGTCATGTATGGATGTGAGAGTTGGACTATAAAGAAAGCTGAGTGCCAAAGAATTGATGCTTTTGAACTGTGTGTGGTGTTGGAGAAGACTCTTGAGAGTCCCTTGGACTGCAAGGAGATCCAACCAGTCCATCCCAAAGGAGATCAGCCTTGGGATTTCTTTGGAAAGAAAATATCTCTATTATCCCCCAAAGTTCTCTTGCTTTCCCTTATAAGCAGTCAGTTTTCAATCTCCATAGGCAACCACTCTCCTGATTTGCTGTCACCCAGATCAGCTTTGCCTATCCCAGCAAGTCATACAAAAGGAATCATACAATATGCACTATTCTTTCACACAATATAAAAGTTGCAGAGATATCCATGTTTGAGTGTGCATCAGTACTTCATTTTTCTCTATACTGTTTGCTAACTAGTATTCTATCATATGAATTTGTTTATCCATTTTCTTGTTGGTGAACATTTCAGGATTTTTCCAGTTTATAGCTATTGCAATTAAAGTTACTATATGAACATGTACAACTATTTCTGTATACAAAGCTTTCCATCTGTTGCAAATAAATATCTTGACCTAGCCATAAGTATATGTTTAATGAGAAAGTGATAATGGATTCCCACAGCTTGAAATCACAATGTATTATGAGCAAGGATTTGCACATCAGTTCTTTGTGAATCTAAAATTATTGTCTTACTTGAAGATAAAATCTGAACACTTATGTCTAATATTACAATTTAGGAGTCATTATGAAAACCACTCCTTTGATGTTCCCAAAGAAGAAACATTTAGTACAAGGAAATTTTAAAAACTCAATTGAATAACAATATCAGTAACTCTTCAAAATCTAGAGGATCAGATTCATACTGCATTTTAATGGGAAAAAAAAAGAGCTTTGAAGTTATGGGGCAAAATGTACAATGAAGGTAGCCTAAAAAGTAGGTGGAAAAAAAAGCCATTTCACTTCCTAAAATCCAAGCCCTTTGGACAAAATTTACCCTCTCCTGAGGTACTTAAGATTATCAAGAAGTCCTTTAGTTTTTGCTTTATATTACAAACTGCAGCTGTGAGTGAGAAATAGTAACTAAAAATCTCTATCCCAGTCATGTGTTAGTTGACCAGTAGCGTCCAACTCTTTGGGACCCCATAGACGATAGCCTGTCAGGCTTCTCTGTCCATGGAATTCTCCAGGCAAGATTACTGGAGTGGGTGGCTATTCCCTTCTCCAGGGGATCTTCCTGACCCAGAGATGGAACTCCCATCTCCAGGTGGATTGCCCATTCAACCCTGCATTGGCAGGCGGATTCTTTACCATTTGAGCCACCAGGGAAGCCTAGTTACAGGTAGGAACAGAACAGAAGAAAAATCCAACTAACATAGTTAAACAAATGGCAATGGAGTAAAAATACAGAACAGAAAATGAATCTGAGACACTGTTACCTACTGTGAATTACATTGTCATCACTCCAGACAACTGACCCCAATTAACTGCTAAGAATAGATACTGGATTTACAGAAAGGAGGGGCACACTGGCAGATAAAAGAAAAACCCAGTAGCAACCATAGCAGAAAATAATGGATGGGTATTTGGAGAATGTCTGAAGATAAAAACATACCTTGAAAATTATTATCCACATAGCTAAAAAGAACATTGAATATTAATGATTTCTCAAGTAAATATAAATCTCTAAGATCATCTTTATTATAGTAGAAAAAGAACTATTAGCAGAACCATGAAAAAAATTACTTAAATCTCCTAAACAAACTTAAATTAACTTAATTGGAATCATTTCTTTACTCAGAGCTATTAACACTTTAAAGTATATTTGCTAAATTGGACTCTCTGAAGTAATATTTGAAAGCATGTTCTTTCACACATGTTGAATCTTAAGCTGGGAATAAATATAAACTCTTTTGGCTATCTTTTTATAAATTATATTCTGGAGACTATGAAAAAATTTTCAGATAACACAAATTAGAGTAACAAAAAGGGGAATAAATAAAACACAGAACTATGAAAAATGGTTAAAATATATTAATTGGTAAAATGAGTGCATGGGATAGGAAAGCACTGTATTTTCAATTGTAATGAATATAATTTTTTCTATATAATACTTTTACCTTAGCCTTACTTATAATTTCTTCTTCTCATTTAGAAGGCAAAAGTACAAAATCTCTAAACCTAGTTTTTTATTCTTTTATGTATAAAATACTATATTACTTAAAGTGCTATGTAGCTAAAGAGAGGTAATTCTGGTAGACATTGTTACATTTTTATCTCAGCCCCACATATGGAAAACCGATTTAAAGTAGGCACGTGGGTTTCTATCTATATATTAGCTGAACTGCTAGCTACTGTGAATTACATTGCGATCATTCCAGACAACTGACCCCAATTAACAGTTAAGTAAAGTTGCCTTGAGTCAAAGTATGATGTGTTGAGAGACAATCCCCCAAATAACCATTTATATCTGAGTTGTCCAATACGGTAGCTACTAGCCACAAGTGGCTATGAAACACTTGGAAAGAGGCTAGTGCAATGCAGGGGCCGAATGTTCTTCATTAATTGAGATGTGCTGCAAGTATAAACTACACATTGGATTTTGAAGATTTAGTATAAAATGCTAAATATCTCACTGACATTTTTTATATTCCTAACAAATTGAAATATTAGTATTTTTTATATATTGAGATAAATACAGTATATAATTCAAAATAATCTCACCAGTTCCTTTTACTTTCTTAATGTTACTACTAGGTAATTTCAAATTACAAACATAATTCACTTTAAAGTGAAAGTACAAGTTGCTCAGTTGTGTCTGATGCTTTGTGACCCAATGGACTATACAGTCCATGGAATTCTCCAGGCCAGAAACTGGAGTGGGTAGCCTTTCCTTTCTCCAGGGGATCTTCCAACCCAGGGATCAAATCCAGGTCTCCTGCATTGCAGGCGGATTTTTTACCAGCTGAGCCACAAAGGAAGCCCAAGAATACCCGAGTGGGTAGCCTATCCCTTCTCCAGTGGGTCTCCTGCATTGCAGGCGGATTCTTTACCAACTGAGCGATCAGGGAAGCCCTCACATTATATTTCTATTAATAGCTCTGGTCTAGATTCTTTTAAAGAAAACAAACCAAAGTAGAGCATCTGGTTCTGACAGGGTTTAAAAGCTATGGATTCATTTTACTTTCTTAAATTAAAATGCACAATGATTAAGTTCAACATTTTGGGGGACTAACAGATTGGTTCTTACAGTTCAATGAATAGGCATAGTTCTAGGCTTAGAATTTAGACAGCAGGAATTATCCAACTCAAAATGCTTATCCAAGAAAATGTGTCTTCAAGCAAAAGACACAATATAAAATAGGATGAAAAAAAAAATCCAGTTGTCTGCCTTTTAAAAGAAGTACATGAAATATTTAGGAATGTAGGTGATGACTAAAGATTTTGGGTTAGCAAAGAAGTTTAGCTACTATTCAGAGATTAGAAAGAGATTAAATCATAGCAGAGCAACAAACTAGAGAGTATTTGATTTAAACAACTCAAATTTAATCAGGATTTCAGGCACTAGTAGAAAGGCTTGATTCAATCAATTTTCCTGTAAAAGTAATTAAAAATAATATATACAAATAGAGTCAGACAATTTTATTTAATGAAAACAGATAAGGCATTTTATAGTAGTGATTTTTTACTATTCTAAAAAATCTTTCAGTAATTTGCACAGCTAAAAAAAGAAGTAAATAATACTATTTGAGCTGTTTTTGACAAAGTAAGTGAAATACATACTTGATAAACTACTAGCAGGTATTACAACTATGAAAAATGAGATACATACTCAAATATATTTACCTGACAGATACTGAAACACACTAGTTTTAAAATATTTTGTTAAAATTTTAATAAAACAAGTTTATGCATTACACATATTTTATTTCAATCTATGTTAAGATATTACATTAAACAGATATTTGTGTTTTTGAGCATATGACCATAAATACTAAAAATGCCACAATGACTTTGAATTCTGTTTCTCAGTCTATCTAGTAGGTTTACTTGAATGATTTAAGGGACTATTACACACAAATTTACACATTTACGGCAAAGTAAGCATCCAATAGAAGACTCTTGAGAGTACCTTGGACTGCAAGGAGATCCAACCAGTCCATCCTAAAGGAGATCAGTCCCGGCTGTTCACTGGAAGGACTGATGCTGAAGCTGAAACTCCAGTACTTTGGCCACCTCATGCGAAGAGTTGACTCACTGGAAAAGACCCTGATGCTGAGAGGGATTGGGGGCAGGAGGAGAAGGGGACAACAGAGGATGAGATGGCTGGATGGCATCACCAACTCGATGGACATGAGTTTGGGTGAACTCCAGGAGTTGGTGATGGACAGGGAGGTCTGGCATACTGTGATTCATGGGGTTGCAAAGAGTCAGACATGACTGAGCGACTGAACTGAAGTGTCCAATAATTTACTCCTTTGCTTATACATGTGAAATGTGTATAACACTTAAAAATATAAAGGCAAATTCAGATAAATCAATATAGAAAATTAAAACATTAGGCTAACTTAGGGCTTTCCTTTTCATGTCTTTCATTTAAGGAAAGACAGGTATGTATCCCTTTTTCTTCTTCTCTCAAAATATTCAATCTATAGGTTTTTCCCCTCATTATACTTTACTGTCATAGTTTCTAAATGATTCTCAAAGTTTTGTTTTTTTGTTAAGGCACAGGCTTACCCTTGATTAAGATACTTAATAAAGTTAGTATTATAGAAAAACAAACTGCTGAATTCAAACTTAGTCAGAAGTTCTTCTGCCCAAAGACTGATTCCAGAACTTGGGCAGAAGACAAAAGACAATAAACTAGGGCACAGTAGCAGGTGGCCGTGAGCTCTTTATAAAGTCACGAAGTCTGCATGCCGAGATAACTCAGTCTGGCCATACGTAGATAGGTCCTTCTTCTGTTCTTTCCTTCTTATCCCTATCATCAGTAATTTAACTAAGGTGATTTTTATGTCTATCTACTCTAGGATCACAATAAACTGTGGAAAATTCTGAAAGAGATGGGAGTTACCAGACCACCTAACCTGCCTCTCGAGAAACCTATACGCAGGTCAGGAGACAACAGTTAGAACTGGACATGGAACAACAGACTGGTTCCAAATAGGGAAAGGAATACATCAAGGCTACATACTGTCACCCTGTTTATTAAACTTATATGCAGAGTACATCATGAGAAACGCTGGGCTGGAAGAAGCACAAGCTGGAATCAAGATTGCCAGGAGAAATATCAATAACCTCAGATATGCAGATGACACCACCCTTATGACAGAAAGTGAAGAGGAACTAAAAAAAAGCCTCTTGATGAAAGTGAAAGAGGAGAGTGAAAAAGTTGGCTTAAAGCTCAACATTCAGAAAACAAAGATCATGGTATCTGGTCTCATCAGTTCATGGGAAATAGATGGGGAACCAGTGGAAACAGTGTCAGACTTTATTTTGGGGGGCTCCAAAATCACTGCAGATGGTGACTGCAGCCATGAAATTAAAAGACGCTTACTCCTTGGAAGGAAAGTTATGACCAACCTAGATAGCATATTCAAAAGCAGAGACATTACTTTGCCGACTAAGATCCGTCTAGTCAAGGCTCTGGTTTTTCCTGTGGTCATGTATGGATGTGAAAGTTGGACTATGAAGAAAGCTGAGTGCCGAGGAATTGATGCTTTTGAACTGTGGTGTTGGAGAAGACTCTTGAGAGTCCCTTGGAATGCAAGGAGATCCAACCAGTCCATTCTAAAGGAGATCAGCCCTGGGTGTTTGGAAGGAATGATGCTAAAACTGAAAGTCCGATACTTTGGCCACCTCATGCGAATAGTTGACTCATTGGAAAAGTCTCTGATCCTGGGAGGGATTTGGGGCAGGAGGAAAAGGGGACGACAGAGGATGAGATGGCTGGATGGCATCACCGACTCGATGGACGTTAGTCTGAGTGAACTCTGGGAGTTGGTGATGGACAGGGAGGCCTGGCGTGCTGCGATTCATGGGGTCGCAAAGAGTCGGACACAACTGAGCGACTGAACTGATTGACTGACTGACTCTACTTTTAATTCTCATGTGTTAGAGATTTTTGTTCCCTCTTAAAGAAAAATATGGCCAAAACTATATTTTAATTTCTGACTTCTAAAAGGAAGTATTTTTACTTGAAATGTAAAATAAGTTATCTTTAATAACTGAGGCATTAACTGAATCCTTAAAATAACCCTCAAAATTTGTACATGTTCTCTCAGATAATTCTTAGAATATCTCTGCAAATCTTTAAACTGTTCTAAGGAAGTTATTAGTATTCATTCACCTTTTTAACAGATAAAAAAATTAATGTTCAAAGTGGTTGTTACTTAATATAGCCCCCAATCACATAGTGACTGTAATCATTAGGTTCTAAGATGGGTTTGTCATTCAAATGCATCCCTGAAATCAGGAAACTACTTACAGTCAATGACATCTTCATTTGATGAAAAGTCAGTAAGAAGATCATTATGGCAGAGATCTGGACCCCGACTGATTCGTTCTATCCAAACCCTCTTGCTCCTCTCTACAATGGCATTACAGTGGCTAGATGGATCTACACCCAGAGTTCTCCATTTTATTGCACTCCCAGACCCTGTAAATTTCAAAGTGTTATTACATTTTTGTATTCCTATTGATTGGATGCTGAAATTAATCCCCAAATATAAAAAACAAATACAAGAAAATTTAAAATACTCTATAACACAAAGACACCTCAACTCTCAAATTATATGACTCAACTTCCAAAAGCATTAGATCAATACATAAGTATATCTAAGATAACAGTGGTTATAAAATTTATAAACAACCTTTTATCAGTAACAAGTATCCCTTTCTCTAATAATCTGGCTCTAAGTAACATCCATCATCCCTAATTTGGAGCAATGTTACAGATATGCTCAAGCAAACACTACATTGAAAATCAAGATTCTTGACTTCAGACCTCAGCATTTTTTATCACTCAATATTTTTGGAACTAAAACTGTCACATTTTACAATGTAAGGGTTTGAATCATTTTGAAATATTCCAGTTCTAAACCCAAACTATTCATTCTCTAATCCAGACATAAAGAAAGAAAAAGGTGAGAAGAATGAAATCATCCAAAAGAAATTACCCAACAAGGATTTTAGCAGAGATATCCTGGAAGGCAGGGTATGAAGGCACTCTTTCTCCTTGGTGGAAAGCATGGCACTAATGCACCTAGTTTCAATTAAACCTCTTCAAAAAGGTAAGGCAGAAGAAGTCCTTTTTCAATATCTGTCCCTCTGATTTTATGAAAGAGGAACTGAAGCAGTGATGGTTTCCTGGCAGGTTACATTTTGACCTGTCTCTGAAATGTCTGTACAGCACAGTCCTTATGGCACAGATGAGTCACTATATGCCTTGGGCAGAATATTTGTAGATCATAAAAACAGTGACTCATGGTACATTTCATGATGCAAATAACACAGTAATTCATTTTTCTGAACACATTAACTGAGGGATCCATTTCCAAAAGTGAAAATTGTGTATGTTGAACAGAAATATGGAAGTCCGCATAAGGGATTAATTTAGATGAGAGAAATGTTTTAGGTCACTCACTGGGATGAGTTCACTTTATTCAAACAGAAAAAGCCGTAAAACAAAGAGGCTTCAATATATATCTTAGATGTGGAGAAGGGGACAGGTAGGGGCTCAAGTTAATCAAAGGTAATTGATGCAAGGAAACCCTGGGGCTTAGACTGGGATTTTGCTCAACTGAGAAGGCTCTGCAGTCAGGCCAAAGAGAATACTCATAGGTTCAGAAAGGTTGATCTTTCTAGAGACATAAGATAAATTCTATCGAATAACTCCACCATTTTTCTTAATCTGTAGACCCATTCTTATCTCTAACTATGCTTTTCCTAAATGCTATATCCCAACTATAAAGACCTCCGTGTATTTTTCAAAATTGTTTTGCATTTTTTTCCCTGTGCCTTAGATTTTGCTTGTGCTAACTGCTTTGCCTAGAAGGCTTTCGTGCCATTTCTTCCTTGACTTTTAAACAAATCCTACCCATCTTTCTCAGGGCAGGACAGCTCTCATCCATAGCACCATGTAATGTTTCTGTTCCCCAAGAATCTACCTTTCTCTTCCCCATGTTCCAAAGCACTTCGTAAACTCTCCCTTAACATGTCTGTCTCTTCCACAAAATCGTGATCTAATTTCATACAGTGACTAGAATGCTTACTTAATATACATATTTTTATAATACATACTTAAGAACAGCATATACTTAACATATTCATTCTTTAATGAAATAAACTATTTCCTCCAGGCTTGAAATAACAAAGAAACATCCTTTCTGAATAACATCAAGGTGTCATCAAGCATATGGGAATGTGCCTGGCAGAGAGGAGGTTCTCAATCGATCCTTGACTGAAAAATGCAGGCCGTGAACTTTATAATACAGCAGTAGTGACTCAGTGTCCTTAGTTACAGAATGAATGGAAATACGAAAGAGTGTTTTGCGGGGGAGAGTGAGGGAGAATGTGGATTAGTGAGGTCAGAGGCATAAAGCAATGTTCTGTTCTTATCCATTACTATCTCCCCAAACACCTGGAAAAAAAATACCTAAGAGCAGATGTACCAGTTCCTGTGGGTACAATTCTGAGAACTACAGTGCATTCCCTATACACCAATGCTCCTCCAACAAATACAGAACTAGTTTGTGCATCACTATATTGGGTTATCATACTACAGTAGTTCACATTATCGTTCAGAAACATTGTTGCTGGAGGATCATCTATATCCATCATGCTGATATCAGGCTGCAGCATGACTTTCTTTGACCAATGACATGTGGGAAGAATTGACACAGGTGGCCAGAAGCTCTTGGATTTATTATAAGGTTTGCCATGTTGGACCATAAAGAAGGCTGAGTGCTGAAGAACTTGATGCCTTCGAACTGTGGTATTGGAGAGGACTTTTGAGAGTCCCTTGGAATACCAGAAGATCAAACCAGTCAATCCTAAAGGAAATCAATCCTGAATATTCATTGGAAGGACTGATGCTGAAACTCCAATACTTTGGCCACCTGATGCGAAGAGCTGACTCATTGGAAAAGACCCTGATGCTGGGAAAGATTGAAGGCAGAAGGAGAAGGGGATGACATAGGACAAGATGGTTGGATGGCATCACCGACTCAATGGACATGAGTTTGAGCAAACCCCAGGAGACAGTGAAGGATAGGAAGCCTGACGTGCTGCAATTGATGCCGTAGCAGAGTCAGACACAACTGAGCTACTCAACAGCAACAACCGCCATGTTATTTTTTCTCTCTCTCTTATGAGATAAGCAATGATCTAGATATAGGCTGACTTGTCAGCCTGACTTCAGAGTAAAATCAAGTAAAGGAGAGCCGCAGCTGATTGGCAATATGGACACACGGCATGAGTGACACATTTTTGTGATCTAAAGCAGGGGTCCCCCACCTCTGGGATCTAATGCCTGATGAACTGAGGTGCAGCTGACGTGATAACAGTAGAAATAAAGTGAACAATAAATGTAATGCTCTTGAATCATCCCAAAACTATCCCTCCACCCTGGTCTGTAGAAAAACTGTCTTCCATGAAATTGGTCCCTGATGCCAAAAACAGTGGCAACTATTGGAACTCTTAATATTTGTGGGGTGATTGTTAACACTCCATAGCCTAGGTTACCCCAACCTACTACATGAGTGGGTATATATGCTGGATTACATAACCACTGCATTACATCTAAACGCATACATATACAAAATGTACACATACATGTGTAAACGTGCTTTTCTTATGTTTTGTCTTTCAGGAGTTTCAGCATCACTAGAGGGGAAACAAAGGTATGTCCGTGTTGACAGCTTAGTAAGGTTCTTATTCTTCCGCCAATAAGTAAAATTGCTTTTGTTATCTTTTTCTCCCCCAGAAGTGTCTCCTGTCAATAAAACAATAAACGTAACTATCATTTATTCCCCATCAAATCAACTATGTGTATATTCCATCTATGTGTAGAATCTATGTGTAGATTCTGATTCTGATTATCCACCTTTGCATTGTTTTCTACTCAATTCCACTCTACTTCTATTCTATTCCACTCAACTTTATAAAATGCTACATAAGAAAACAGATATTCTAGAGATAGAAACAGCACTCATCATGATTGATCCCAACTGTTAGGATTTATTCTCCCCTAATCCTTACTTGATACGCATCAAAAAGCAGCAGCAAATCTGACAGAGAAGGCAGAGGAGCACACAAGGAAAGAAACTGTTGCTTATTTACCAAATTTCTTTTTTGCAATATTTCTTTGCAAGGTTTACATCTGATCCTTTGCTGGATCACTGCCTCCCACGGTGATAAATTTTATATATCCACCAAGGCAATAGTTTGCCATCAAAAATCTGTTCCCCATGTCAAGCATTTGCACTGTATTCATGAAGTACTCTCGCCAGTTTGTGTTTATTTCCTTTATCTTGTAGATTTCTCCCTACTCCTTTCCCAAGGTGTTCTTGAGCCAAGATGTGTACATCTGTGAGAAAACACTCTCAATGAATATTTACACAGAATTGTAAAAGAACCTACATGCCAGCAGTTAGCCTAGTGCTGGTGCTAAGTCACTTCAGTCGTGTCTGGCTCTTTGTGACCCTATTGACTGTAGCCCTCCAGGCTCCTCTGTCCATGGGGATTCTCCAGGCAAGAATAGTGGAGTGGGTTGCCATGCCCTCCTCCAGGGAGTTTAGTGCTTAGCAGATATTTAGTAAGTATAGTATCCTTTCCCGTAAGAAAATTATCTAATTCAAGACAAAAGAACAGGCAAGAGAATCTATCTAATCTAAGACAATAAATTCTACAATGCATGACAAAATAAAATCTGAGTCCATTTGTCTAATATATTCGTAATCATGGGGCTCAAATCACTTTACCTTGACAGTAAGTGAATGAGAGATGCAGTTATCAGCTTTGGGAATGCTGTATTGATAACACAGTGTAAAGTTTGTAGGAAGATTTAATGAGAATGAAGTACTTGAGGTATGTGGGAGTTTCAAGAGTAAATCCCCTAAACATTAGTGATCATGACACTGAATAAAGCCATCATCACAGTTTTAGGGTGTGCTTAGACTCCCCTGGCAGATGGTGATTGAAGTCATGAAATTAAAAGATGCTTACTCCTTGGAAGAAAAGTTATGACCAACCTAAATAGCATATTCAAAAGCAGAGACATTACATTGCCTACAAAGGTCCGTCTAGTCAAGGCTATGGTTTTTCCTGTGGTCATGTATGGATGTGAGAGTTGGACTGTGAAGAAAGCTGAGCGCTGAAGAATTGATGCTTTTGAACTGTAGTGTTGGAGAAGACTCTTGAGAGTCCCTTGGACTGCAAGGAGATCCAACCAGTCCATTCTGAAGGAGATCAACCCTGGGATTTCTTTGGAAGGAATGATGCTAAAGCTGAAACTCCAGTACTTTGGCCACGTCATGCAAAGAATTGACTCATTGGAAAAGACTCTGATGCTGGATCCTGCCTCTGGATTGGAGGCAGGAGGAGAAGGGGACGACAGAGGATGAAATGGCTGGATGGCATCACCGACTCAATGGACGTGAATTTGAGTGAACTCTGGGAGATGGTGTTGGACAGGGAGGCCTGGTGTGCTGCGATTCATGGGGTCACAGAGAGTTGGACACGACTGAGCGACTGAACTGAACTGAACTGGACTGGACTCCCCTGGCAGGTGAAGAATAATTTTTTAGGGAAAACCAGTGGCAACACAGTATCTGTTACCAGTTCAGGTCAAAATAAATAATGGACATCATAAACCAAAATTTAGGAAAACTGTACCAGCATGGGCTAGGAATTAGGTGTCAAGATCTAAGATTACTCTAGTCCCAGCTTTATCGTTTCTCTCTTGAACCTGCCTTGGCCTTCAACCCAATCTTAAGTACTATAAAGACAAATATTCACTGTTTTTCCAATGACAGAATGAGAGCCAGAGATTATATTTAGTCCCCAATATGTACACAGATCTCATCACTCCTCATCAACCCAACCCAGGGCGTCACTAGAGTATAGCCAATCACCAAAGCTAATGGAGAACCAGAGCTCCATCTGGGGATCTTTTTACAGGTACCTCCTACTTGCTGGTAGGAACTGAGGAGGGTGATGGCCAAGTGACTTAACCTCTCTTTGCCTTGGTTATTCATCTGCAAAGTGGACATAATAATGACACTGTCCTTCCAGAGTTTTTATTTTAAAAAACGGGAAAAAATATTTGCAAACCACCTAAGTTAGGGACTTACTTAATTTTAGTCTTCAATAAATATTAGTGATATCATTATTACGATCACCATCATCAACATCAGCATTATTGACTAAGTCTTTTTTATACAGGCTTTCAGGACTAACAATAGGAAGGATGCCCTTAGGAAGTTCACCCATAGACAAGCGAGAGTTGATAGAATCTTTGACTGCCTCAAAGCGAAACAAAGAAAAGAAAGAAGTGGGCAGTGAGATGACTAAAATTGCTGTCATTGATAACATCATAACATCCTGAAAGCACAGACTCAGGTTGTTCCTCCCAGGCAAAGAAGATCAGCTAACAGACTCCCTAGGTTGTGAACCACCAGACCAGAGACCTGTAATCCATAGGCATTCTGACTCCTGAAACTACTGTTAAGAAGCATCACAAGATGATGATTGATTCCAATTTCTTTGTTCTTCTTTAAAAACTCCTAACTCAAAAACCAACTTGGAGTGGATCTGAGGCTTGTCTCTCCGTCCCTTGGTTGGCCCTGCAATAAACCTTGACTTTGCTACAAAAAGAGAAAGAAAGAAAGGGATGGGGCACAATGCAAATTGATGCTAAACCCATTAGACCCTAGAAGAACTGCAGACAGGAGCAACCTGCAGGAGACTGAGAACAAAGCTGGCTTTGAAAATTGCTGCCATGGCTGAGGTCTTCCTGATGAGTGGTACACCCAAGGGAACAATGACTGTGAGACCCAATGGAAGAACTGCCTCAGGGAGCAATCACTGGGAAGAGCAGACGGGGTCAGGGTAGAAGACCTTCAGGCTTTGTGATCACCGCCAAGGAAGCATGACTCACTCTCTCCAGGGATAGAGGTTCAGCCTGTGTTGTCTTATAACACCTGGAAGTATGTGCAGCAAAAAGATTGATGATATTCCATTTTACTCCTCCTTAAAGACAAAAATCCATGTCTGATTCATCTTTCTATTTCCCCACATCACCCAGAACTTTAATGGTAGCTGATACTTTCTGTACACAGTAGATGCTCCAAAAATCTGTTGAATGGAAAAAAAAAAAATTAAAACCTGAGCTCCAAGTTTTCTGATTGGTTATAAAACCTAGAGTCTCCAGATGGTAACTAGTTCACCTGTAACTGTAATCAAACCTTAAGATTTTCAAGGAATTTTGCCAAACATCATATCTGAACTCCAGTACCTGCTAACAAAGAAAGAAAGAGAAATTGCTAGATGCCACGGGCTCAAATCTGACTGTCACATTGTTTGTGGTGGTGGTGGTTTAGTCTCTAAGCTGTGTCTGACTCTTGCAACCCCAAGGACTGTAGCCCGCCAGGTTCCTCTGTCCATGGGATTTTCCAGGCAACAATACTGGAGTGGATTATTTCCTTCTCCAGGGGATCTTCCTGACCCAGGAATCAAACCCAGGTCTCCTGCAATGCAGGCAGATTCTTTACCCACTGAGCTATAAGGGAAGCCCTCCTTTGTGGTACAATGAGATTATTATAATATATAATATGTGTACAGAAGTCTCCTTTATATCTGAGATGATATCACCCAGGCAAATTGCTGTCTTTTAATGGACATGGTTGACAAGTCCAATGCGCAAAACTCATTAATTATTAAAAACACTTTTACATATTTGAGGCTATAAATAGTATCATTCATCTCAGATTTTAGTTAGCCTAGAGAAGTCTTTGCTTTGGTGGTTACTCCAGACTTGAATGCTAAACATTATGCCCAGCAACATACACAGTATCCTTTGCTTCTTTGAAATTATGATCATGCTACATAGCATGTGTGCAGAAAGAGCAGAGTGGCCAAGATGGCGTGTTCAGACTCCCTCGCCCCACATTTTATAGACACTACGTAACAGCTGAGACCATTTGTAGCACTGCGCACGTGCATCAGGAGGTGCTCCCTCGGCCACAGGCTACTTTGTGCTGTGCGCATAAGCTCCACCTAGAAAGCAGCGGCATTTACTACTGCATCATGGCTGTGTCCGATGGGTCAGCCACGAGAGGAGAGAATATAGTGTGTCTACTGTTAAAGCTGCTGCAACAGCCAAGAGAGAATAAAGGTGTCTGCAGTTCCTATGGCTCCTTGAGTTTTCTTCCAGCTTCCCGCTTGCGCCTTGCCTACCCTGGTTTCAGCAAACAGTGTGAACAGCAAGACAACTGGCATCACAAAGAGGATCAGCGATACAGTATGTAAAGTTTAATTGGGTATCTACAACATTCCAAACATTCTACTTGCTACTGGCATTATAAGACACAGCCTTCCTTCCACTTGCTTATAGTTTTGGGGGAGGCAAAGGAATTTCAGTCAACCATTCTTGATTTATAATAATGCTATGAAAAGCTAAAACACACACAGGGCTGTGAAAAGACATGGTAAGGTAAGGTGAAGTGGCTCAGTCGTGTCCGACTCTTTGCAACCCCGTGGACTGTAACCTACTAGGCTTCTCCGTCCATGGGATTCTCCAGGCAAGAATACTGGAGTGGATTGCCATTTCCTTCTCCAGGGGATCTTCCCGACCCAGGGATCAAACCTGGGTCTCCTGCAGAATGGTTAGATAACCTGGAAGGCTTCGTAAAAGACGGTGGTAAGTTTTGAAGAACAAGTATGGTATAGTTTGACTTGCCCTGTGACCCTAGTTCATAAACATGGCTTAATTTGTTATTTTAAAGGAATGCAGGACTTTCCTGGCAGTTCAGTGGTTAAGATTCGTGCTTCCAATGCAGAGGGTATGGGTTTAATCCCTGGTTGGGGAACTAAGATCTCGCATGCCTTGTGGCAAATAATAAAAAATTTAGAAAACATTTAAAAGAAGAATGTTCTCCTAAGCCTATCCTCTTACACTTGCCTACTAGTCAAAAAACAAAATGAAAAAAATCTAATGAAAATCTAGAAATCATATCTTTAAGAAGGTATTGCTCCATAAAGTACTTTATTTACTTGTGTGCAGTCCTATTAACTCTGGCAACCACAGCACACACATGAAACTAAAAAATCAGCAATTCTTCAAGAATGTGGATAACTCAGAACTTGGTCCAGCTGGTTTCCAGTAAAGGCCAGAGATGAGTCTGGTCAGGAAACTCTTTCTGGTCTATGGCAAAAAAAAGGAGCTAGTGCTAGAATCTGAATCAATACACTGCTTCCTTCCTTGAGAAAACCTCGCTATGCAAAAGAAAGTCGGCTAATTTACATTTGACACAAGCTTCTTACGTTGTCACAGACCAGTGACGACAAAGCCTGCACCCCAGTACTTTGAGTGACACTGATCTTAATGAAACCCACCTGAACAGGATGGTTCTTGTTCCCTCACACCAGTACTGACTCCCTCAGTGAGTCCTCTGTGTACCGTGTTTTGTGCATATCCCCAGTGCAGCTTCTTTGACCACTTCTGCCACCAGAGTCAGAGTCCAAACAAGACTTATTTCTCACATCCATCAGAGCCATAGCCCACTCAATGGTTCCTCTTGTTCTGTCTCTGTCCTGTGATTATCCTGCCTCCTTGGCAGCCAGGGTGGAACTTCTAAAATCTTCAGCTAGGTCAGGTCACTCTTGGGCTTCACAAATGCCATTAACACACTCTAAGGACTGCTTTCCGGGTTCTCCTGCTGCCTCACTGGCTGCTGCTTCTCAGGCACTTTGCTTTTCCCTCCTTTGCTTCCCATTCTCTAAATGTTCCTCTACCCTGAGCAGTCCTCAGATTCCTCCTCTTTTTAATCTCAATGCTATTGTTGTTCCTCAACCTCCAGGCTTGTCACACTCTTTCACATTCCCACATTTTATTGACGTATCTTTTCTTCAAAGCCTTTCCCTCTGCATGTACTTAATAGTCAATCGTTTCCACAAACTAGAATGTGATGCCTGCGAAAGCAGAGATTTCTCTGGATTTATTCACCATATTTTTTTTTCCTATGTTTGGCAAAGAGTAAGGTGTTGGAGAAGACTCTTGAGAGTCCCTTGGACTGCAAGGAGATCCAACCAGCCCATTCTGAAGAAGATCAACCCTGTGATTTCTTTGGAAGGAATGATGCTGAAGCTGAAACTCCAGTACTTTGGCCACCTCATGCGAAGAGTTGACTCATTGGAAAAGACTCTGATGCTGGGAGGGATTGGGGGCAGGAGGAGAAGGGGACGACCCAGGATGAGATGGCTGGATGCCATCACTGACTTGATGGACGTGAATCTGAGTGAACTCCGGGAGTTGGTGATGGACAGGGAGGCCTGGCGTGCTGCGATTCATGGGGTCACAAAGAGTCAGACACAACTGAGCGACTGAACTGAACTGAACTGAAGCAATCAATTTACATTCTAAATGAAAGAATGAATAAATGAGTTGAGAATCCTCAAAATTAATGTGAAATACAAACTACAATCAGTTTATTTCACAGTTAGCTGAAGTGTATTACACAAAAATATGTATTTCAAGAGATTGAGTGAAGTCGCTCAGTCGTGTCCGACTCTTTGCGACCCCATGAACTGTAGCCCACTGGGCTCCTCCATCCATGGGATTTCCCAGGCAAGAATACTGCAGTGGGTTGCCATTTCCTTCTCCAAGGAGATCTTCCCGACCCAGGGACTGAACCCAGGTCTCCCGCATTGTAGGCAGACACTTTACCATCTGAGCCACCAGGGAAATTTCAAGAGAGGGGGTTCCTATATATCAGCTCCCATCAGGTGCTCATTCATTGCAGGCTGTAGGGAACATCTGAACTTCCCCTGGACTTCCGTCCCCCAGATGTGGCTCCTCCATGATTCATGCTTTTCTGTACTGGAGCAATCCCTTCCCTGGATCAGCATCTGTACTGCAAACAGCAGAGAATGCTCAGGTTTGCTGTCAGCAATTGTACCAAGTACAAGGTTCNTTTCAAGAGACTGAGTGAAGTCGCTCAGTCGTGTCCGACTCTTTGCGACCCCATGAACTGTAGCCCACTGGGCTCCTCCATCCATGGGATTTTCCAGGCAAGAATACTGCAGTGGGTTGCCATTTCCTTCTCCAAGGAGATCTTCCCGACCCAGGGACTGAACCCAGGTCTCCCGCATTGTAGGCAGACACTTTACCATCTGAGCCACCAGGGAAATTTCAAGAGAGGGGGTTCCTATATATCAGCTCCCATCAGGTGCTCATTCATTGCAGGCTGTAGGGAACATCTGAACTTCCCCTGGACTTCCGTCCCCCAGATGTGGCTCCTCCATGATTCATGCTTTTCTGTACTGGAGCAATCCCTTCCCTGGATCAGCATCTGTACTGCAAACAGCAGAGAATGCTCAGGTTTGCTGTCAGCAATTGTACCAAGTACAAGGTTCATACATACAGAGTCGCCACTTGAACTTCTACAGACCTAGTTCTTTCTCGTTTTAATTTACAAAACCGAAGGAGGCTCCTTGTCTTCCAATAGACTATTCCTTCCACAAATGAGTCCTCACTGGCCAGGAACGCTGGGTCTGCATGGCCCACCTGTCCCTGGGCTGCAGCCTTAGGTCCCGGCCAGCAACCTCCGCAGCCGACACGGGCAGTCACAGCAGCAGGCGGTGCTCTGCACCTCACTCCTCTCACGGTAGGTAGAAGAACATGCAGGCTGAGGTGCAAATGCACAGGAAACTCCCTGCACTGAAGTGTACATTCTAGTCACTTCCCAGCATAAGACTGCCAAGCCTCCATCTAGCTGGAACCAACCCCAGGAGGCTCTGTTCTCTCAGCTCTGTTTTCTTACAGAAACGATAATTGATAAAAAACCAAATACTTGGAGGCAAACCCCAAATTTAGATTTATCTGCTAATTTGTGTTTATTAATCAACCTCCTCTGGATACAAAGGTGAGGACTGTTTGGGTTCTTGTTTGTTTTTTTTTTGTCACCAAGGCAATAGTTTACTAAGCCATTGGTTCACTAAACACAGCACAACAGAGTTTCATTACCTTCATGCTACCTTCTCTTGTGCAGCATTTTTCTTTTGAAAATGTGATGTTTTTCCCCATTAAATTACCTGGGAAGGAGAAATCTATTTTTTTCTATTACGGGAGCACAAGGGATAATAAAAACCTCTGCACATTCTATGATATCTAATAGAAAACTGGTGTTTGTTGTATTTTCTCTTCTAAATGGAAGACAGTAAGCTAACCAAGATGTTTCTTTACATATTTGGAGACCATTCTGGCCATATCCTGGCAGAAAATTTCCACTTTAGGTTCTGGTCACTGAATAATGATTTACAGAATACCTCTCCTTCCAGCTTAGGAACCAGGTTCTATTATTAGCTAAAGGGCTTATCTTCTAACCCTTCTTAGCAGAAATTATTATACATGAGACAAGCATCAATGTAACGAGTCTTAATAATGTCTCTGATTCCCCTAGCCTCCTTTAAGCCACGAACAATCCTAATTTATAGATGTTCCATGAATCTTTTCAGAAAGAAACCATAAAAAAAAAATAAGCCACTAGCAGAAACTTGTGTCAGAAATGTTATTACAGATCCTCTTCTTTCCACTTTAGGTTTTCAGGACACTTGAAGTGCTCTTTTTCATTACCATACTGTTTGTTTGCTCTTCCCTGTCTTTAAAAGGAACTGCCTATAAGAAACCAATACCTAGGATACCAAATGAAATAAAGCTGTTGCAGAATTGTGCATCCAGAATGACTGACTCATATTTTCTAGCTATTTAACATCCAAACAAGAAATTAAATGTCCTTCATTGCTGAGTTACTAGAAATAGAGGATAATTTGTCTTTTATTATTGTTACTGCTTGTCCCTCTAATCTTGTTATTCATGTTAGAGACCATTAATGGGGCTGTAATATCTTATTTGTTGAACAATGGACCTTAGAATGCCTCATGGTAAAAGCAAATGCATCACAGATAAATGTACCCATGGATTTCAGATGGCAAGGCTGTAACTAGGAATCAGCCAGCTACCATTTAGGTGTGTTTCTTAATACAGAGCAGCACTGTCTCCCGTTTCTGTATATAGGAAAGACTAGGATGCTACTATCTCAGAACCTGGATTCAAAGACCCAAGGCTATTTGAAGGAAATGGCAACAAGAGGAAAGGTGAGCATATCGTTTGGTCCCTTATAAACTTTCTGGCTCAGACAATAGAAATTTTCAAAGCCCTCACTCTACACCAAATGACATACTCAGACCTCTCCCTTCCTGCTGCCATTTAAGGAGAGTTTATGGGAAGCATTTATGTTTTAATTGTTTTATTTAAAAGTAGTGGGGACTTTCCTGGTGGTCCAGTGGATAAGACTCCATGCTCTCAACACAGGAGACCTGGGTTTGATCCCTGGTCAGGGAACTAGATCCCACATGCCACAACTAAAGATCCCACATGCCACAACTTAGACCCAGCACTCCCAAATAATAAACAAATATTTTAAATAAATAAAAGTAACAAAACCTAGCTTACATTAGCTTAAATAGAGTGAGAAAATGGGCTCACGACACTGAAATATTCAGGAGTCTTACTGACTTCAGGTGTAGTCAGATCAATAGGCTGACATGTGACTTTTCATCTCATTTGTATTTTCTCTGGACAAGCTTCATTTTTAGGCAGGCTTTCTCCATTCGATAACAAAGATGGCCACCAGCAGCTCTAGATACAACCCTAACAACTCTGCTTCCCCACGAGAAAGACGACATTGTTTCTGTACTCTGTCAAAATCCAAGGGAGTGCTCTCATCATCCTGCCAGCTGGGGTCACACACCCATCCTTGAACAAACCACGGTCACTGCAGGTGGGGGCCTGTGGCTGGCTGGGTCACATGTTCACCCTGGGGGAACAGGAGCAAAGGAGGCAGGCTTACTCTGCATGAACTGCAGGACTGAAAAATTGATTCTAAGGGGTGGGGCAGTCCACAAAGGAATTCTGCACAGACATTAGAAAAAAAAAAAAAGGACCTTTTCATGGGAGTACATTCTCAAATAAAGGACCTAAAATAGAGAACAAAGCCCTCTGATGTTACGGTTAGGCTGAGGCTCTTGTTGACATCATGGATAAAGATGCCAAACACACAGAAAAATGATTCTCTGTAACTGCTTTAGTCACCTCCTCTGGATATCCTTGTCTCCAGGTCCTTTCAAAGTCCTCCTTGACAACGTAGAATCCTTAAGAATCCTTCTAGATCTTCTGTGTACTAGGTAAAAAGAACTGGGGCATTAATAATGAGCCACTTAAGTACAGGTGGATGCTGGCCATTTCAGCACAGGCTGCCTCAGCCTCATGTGAAACCTTGCAGAAATCGCACAGAAGGGGACACACAGATCCTGGTTTGGCAGCTTGAGAGGGAAGAATGTTCTTGCTGTTCACGTCCAATTCCTCCATGAGAATAATACAATCATGTGGTAATTGACTCATCCCCACGGGTAACTAATATTAAAACGAGGCAAGAGCTGCTCCAATTAACCTCTGGACAAAATGTTGCCATTTCAAAAAGTGTTTACATGCAATAAAAACTGTATTTTACATTCTTACTCACATGATCAAAATATTGCAAGAATTTTTAATTCAGAGTAGTGGTTAAGAAAGCCACAGAGACAACAGTGTTCAAAATTACAAGTCAGTTCCATTCAATTACGGCATTGATACCTTCAGTCTTTTATAAGGAGGTTCGAACAAACAGGTAAACAATGGCAGATAAAATAACAGGCAGATACTTGAGTAATTTTAATAACCCTTTCTTTCAAAGACTGAAGATATTATAAGAGCTTTTATAATGGAAACTTTATGAAGAAGTCTTCAAAGGCAAATGACAAAGGCAAGTGGTTTAGAATTCCCTCAGTTCAGAACCTCAAAGAAACAAGTAATTTAATCTTGGCACTGAGACCAAAAGCCTGCTACCCAGAAGTGAAGGAATACTTACTTGTAACAATGTTTATGTATCAGGGTATACATGTCATGTTCCCTGTATTTAAAGAGCAAACTTTTCAAAGTGAAAGACATTCTACTTTTGCTTAATGTCATCTGTCCTCTTGGATAAGAAATAGTGTTACTTCTGTTTCAATAAGGAATAGTTGATTATGTCAGTCTCTGTTTCAAAGATCAAAATCCTCAGCCTGGCCAAGAAAATCCAGTATTGTCTGATGCTGGCTTCTGTTTCCACCTCCATTTGGTACCACCCTGCCCCCTGACCCAGCCACACTGATCATCTTTCACTTCCTCCTAAGTGCCAAGCTGTTTCTTCCGCTTGGGACACCGCTCTATTCCTGCCCCCAGCTCCACCCTCCAGCCTTCAGTTAGAGCGCTCCCCTCTTCTCCAGGTCAGACCCTACTTCTGTACAGCCCCCCACCCCACCTAGTTGTGGTTTCAAGCTCCTTCCTACACCACAGCTGGCAACCTCCCCCCAGCACCCACAGGGGCAGGGGCAAGTCAGCTCTGCCCCTCATTTTATGTATATGGTCAGTGTTCAGCTGAGTGCCTAGCATATATTCAGATCCCAAACATTTGTTAGAAAAATGTTCCATTGCAGCTTACGTTACTGTCTCCCAGAATGTATATTTCAGTCAAAATATACTTTGGGCAGATTTCACAGTGATCTGCAGTCTTTCCACACGTCAGGAAGGTCATAGTAAGAACCCTATAGTAACTTCAGGAAAAATTCCCAGATAACGGTGAGGTTTTGTAGACCAGACCTAGATCAGTGAAAGAAGTTAAACAAAGGCAGATTTTATTCCAAAAGAGGCAAAACCTCCTGTCAGGATTGTCAAAAATGAAATAAGCTATGCTGAGATAATTTAGACAATCTACTTTCATAATGGATATGTAAATATTTATGTAAACTATAACCCACAGGGAAGGAATCCTCCCATCCCTCAGGGGTCTAAGGGAATCCCCACTTGTCCGCTAACACAGTTGACATTTAAGTCACCCAAGTGGTTCACTCTGGAGTGACAGTATTTATAAGAAAGTTTGAAAGATAATAAAAATCTTGGCAAGGGAGACATGTTCACTAAAATCTTACCTGACCTGCCAGGGAATTGAATCACAAATAGAAAAAGAGCTCTGACCTGCAGCTCTGAAGTTAGATAGCAGTCCTCCTAGAATTCACAAACACGAGAGTGGAAGTCACCAGGCTGACCCCTGTTACAGCTGTCAGTCTCCCCAGCAAGGGTCCCAGAAGCCCAGAGTCACAGACATGGGGTGGAGTTCTAAGACCAAGGCCCTCTAACAGGCCAGATCAAAAGGCATCACCGCATCTCCTTACTTCTAAGGCTACATTGGCCCCCACTCTAGGGGAGGCCTCTCAAAGAGGCCACAGAGGATTTACAGATCCTGAAAAACATGTCCACTACACTCCCCAACAAACATGAAACCTGCTAGAACCACTGTTTCCAATGGAATGGCACAGCCGGCATCTGGCAGATCAAGCCCACGTGCAGAGTGCAAAAAGACACTCAACAGCTCCAGCTTCCCAGTCCCAGCTATCTGCTGTGAGTCCAAGAAAGGTTCCAGGTTCTTCTGTGATATTACCAATCCCTTTAGGATTCTGTCTGAGCTTATGACCTCTTCAAAGAATGAGATACATAGGGTTATTACAAAGGAAATGAAACACAATGAAACAGTTATCAAATTATGAAAGAATGAATTTGTGACATGTTTCTTTTTCTAATACTCTAAATAAAAAGGTCCAACAGCAGATCTAATAATAAACATACTTTCAAAGCAGGAATGAGCACAGATGATTTTTTAAAGTATCTCTACCAACAATTGTAATGAAATACGATATTATCTGTGATTATTTGCTGACAAGGCCACAGGTACTGCCTTGCTACTGCGGTTTGTGACCTACACCCATAAGGAAGGACAATGCTAGATTCCAGTTAGAGGTTAACAACAATAAAGATGTCATTTTCTGCACCCAAGTTCGTGCACTAACCGAATTCTATCCATGCCTATGAACTACAGCTTAGGAGCCTCCAGTTCAGAAGATTATTAGATGAATTCTAAAGATCCTTTAACATTGATGAGTCTATGACCAACTTGATACAAGTTTAGGGTAGGGAAAAAAAAACTAGATACATTTATAGAGGGCTTTGAGTTTCAAAAATAGAGTAGTTTATACATCAATAATATTTTATGTGGTAAAATGAAAAAACCTCAGATCATATACAGGACTGTCTTCTTGCTGAGCAAATTATGACCTCTAACTCTCTCCTAGCCTCACAATCAGCCCCTCTAATTATCCTGCTTTCTACATAACTGTCTTGATCTACTTTAGAGCCTCTGCATTTTCTAAAGTGCCATATTTTCCATGAAATATTCACGGCCCCCTCCCTGATGGTTACTCTCCCTGATCACTGGCACAGCAATGGGGTCAGCACATCCCTTCTGTTCCCTTTCATTGTAGAATCCTAGTGTGTGGAATACCACCACAGTTGGTTTATCCATTCCCCAAATGATGGCCCTCTGCACAGCTACCAATATTTAGCAATTATAAATGTGGCTGCTATATTTGGGTTCTCTGGGTCTACCCTCACTCTTACACCTTATAAACCTGGACCTGGGGCTGGCTTTTCCTCACCCTTTCTGCCCCACTCTCCTCCCATGTCAGCCAGACTATGCTCCGGATCTGGGGCAGATCTCAGCTTTGTACCAGAGCACGATCCTGGGCTCAGCGGGGTTTCTGCCCCTTCCCCAGCAGTGTAAAGTTTTTGTTGGTAAGAGAAGAATGTGGAGGTACAGGTGGGATTTTACGTCTGTTTCCTGGGGCAGCCTCGCACTATGCACACACCTGTGAAACCAACACAGTCTCCTCTGGTTAACTTCCTTGCCCTGAAACTCTCTGGAATGCACTGAGCAGAAGTCCATGGGAAAGAACTTGTGCACGTACATGTGGAATCTAAAACATGATACAAATGAGGCTTCCTTGGGTCCACTGGTTAAGACTTCACGCTTCCAAAGCAGGGTTCAACTCCCGGTCGGGGAACTAAGATCCTACATGCCATGCAGAAGAGCCCCTCAAAAGTTTGTTTGTTTTTTTTTAATTTAAAAAAATATATGATACAAGTGAACTTATTTACAAAACAAAACAGACTCACAGACATGGAAAATGAATGTATAATTACCACAGGGGAAAGCAGAGGAAAGATAAATTGGGAGTTTTGGATTAGCAGATACAAACTACTATGAATAAAACAGACAAACAAGGTCCTACTATATAGCACACAGAACCATATTCAATCTTCCTGTAAAAAAATCATAATGGAAAGAAATACATGTATAGGTATAAAAGAAGAAACATATGCATGTATAATGAAAAAGAATATATGTATATATAACTGGATCACTTTGCTGCCCACCAGAAACTAACACACATGGTAAATCAATGATACTTCAGCAAAAAAAAAGAAAGAAAGAAAGAAAGAACTTGTGAAAAAGTGCAGACTCCCCTTGTACCTCTGCTCTCATGTATTCTCAGCTATCTTGTCAGCCCTCACTTAACTTTCAAAAACTTTTCAAAATATTTTACTTCGTTCTTATTTGCGTTCTAAAATCATTTTTTATTATCTTTAGTTGCTGTAAAACACACATAACATAAAATTGATGATCTTCACCACTTTAAGGGTACAGTTGAGCGGCATTAAATCCACTCACCGTCTTGAGCAACCATCACCGCTGTCCATCTCCAGAAGGCTTTTCATCATCTTGCAAAGCTGAAACTCTGTATCCATTAACCAAGAGCTTCCCACTTCCTCCTCCCTCCAGTCCCTGACAACTACCATTCTACTTTTTATCTTCATGACTGTCTGAAGTACCTTCAACAGTCAAGGAAGAAAACTATTTGAGGTACCTTAAACAGTCAAGGAAGAAAAGTGGAATCATATAAAAATTTGTCTTTTTGTGACTGGTTTCTTTCACTTACATAATGTCTTCAAGGTTCATCCATGTTACAGCATGTATCAGATTTCCCTTCCTTTTTAAGGCTGAATAATATTCTATTGTATATATATAATATATATATATATATATATGCCACNTATATATGCCACATTTTGTTTATTCATTCATCTATCAGTAGACACTCAAGTACATATATGTATATTGTGTATATATATGTTATATATATATATGCCACATTTTGTTCATTCATTCATCTATCAGTCAACACTTGAGTTGCTTCTACCCCACGTCTACTGTGACTAATGCTATGAACACAGGCATACTCTTATCTACTTTTATGTATTTGTTCTTCCTGTGTTCTGGCACAGGTGAAAGGGTTCATGTCCCATATCTCCTTAGAGGGACTCGTCCTTCTCTGATTTCAGTGCACTTGCTTATCTTGTGAGTTCAGTTCTTGATGGGCCCCAGACAAGTTAAGATTTTGTATATTATTTAGCTTTTTCTCCTTGTGATGGTGGGAGTGATTTATTGGGGCTTTCTCCATCTTAAGTGGAAGCCAAACTTCTGAACTTTATTTCATTTAAAAAATAATGAAATAGTGTTGGGAGCAGTGGGAAGATAGAAGATTAAGATGGAGGGACATTACTAAAAGAGATATTAATGTACATCTTCTATATTTTCTAATTTAGGAAGTCATCAGACAAAAAAGCAAATATCAAGACCTAGAACTCTTAAGTATGTATTTAGGAATATGGAAGTAAACACTGGGGGGAAAACTTGGTTGTTTCCTATGAAAAGGAACTGAAGATGGTGAGCACTGGAGGAGGAAACTGTTAGTTATATCATATGCCTTGTAAGAAAATTTTGACTTTCTAAACATGCACATGTATAAAATTTGTTGAAAAGCTTAAAATTTTTTTCAATATTATAACTGATTCCCTGAGGTGGCAAAATGAAAAAAAAACTTTCTTTTTGAAGTCTGGGCCCCATGAAATGTAGAAAACAATGGAAAAATAATTATATAAATTAATATGACATTCATTCTATCAATGTAAGAACCTACCTTGAAAGCCAGAAAAGCAATTTTGAATTGCTTTTTAAAAAATTAATTTATTTTAATTGTAGGCTAATTACTTTACAATATTGTAGTGGTTTTTGCCATACATTGACATGAATCAGCCATGGGTGTACATGTAAACCCCATCCTGAACTGCTTTTAAAAAAACAGTTTAGGAATACACAGTATCTAGGCACTGTAAGCAATGCAAAGCCACGTTTATATGCACACCTTTCCCCTTTCTTTGAGCCAACAGGTATCTTGTGAAACAATTCAGGAAGGGAGGACTCTTACACAGAACAGCTCATCCCAGATGTCCAGAGTGCAAAAATGTGCCAGAAAAGCAAGGAAGAAAATCCAGACAATTGAATCATAGGAGAACTTTGACACAGAAATCCCCAAGTCTCAATCATCCATCTATATTACCTTCTTGCTTTTTTAAAATATCAAACCATTAGAAATTTCACTGTATGAATTTTTAAAGGAAGCTTTGTGCCATTATTTTATTTGGAAACTAGCATGAAAGAAGATATAACAAAATTGAAAACAAGATACTTTTATTAAACTTTTGAAAGCTTGGCAACTGAAGCCTACTCTATTTGCAAAAGGGAGATAAACATGCATTTGAGATACTAGTTTTAACACTGGCACCGAATTGAAACTTTCTCCTTGCCTTAATAAGGAACACTAAAAGACAACAAACTCAGAATCTTTTCAATTCATTCAGTTCAATACATACCCATACACCTCCCAAAGTCATCTCGTACAGAATCAGTCACACTGTTCCACACTCTGAGAAACACTTCTTTAGCCAAAGTCCCCTCCAGGCTGCACATTAACAGATGAATTTCAGAGGATCGGGGCTACCTCTCTCGGCAAAGACAGCCCAGAGGAGGACAGAGATTAAGGAGAAAAATCACCCCCCATCTCCAACCCTATTTTTAAGATGGTAAAAATGAAACAAAGAGGGGAATCACATATGAACAAGGTAGGTAATCCTGGATGTCAGAAGGCTACAGAGAAACCGTACGACAGAATATGCTGCTGCTGCTGCTGCTAAGTCGCTTCAGTCGTGTCCCACCCTGTGCGACCCCATAGACGGCAGCCCACCAGGTTCCCCCGTCCCTGGGATTCTTCAGGCAAGAACACTGGAGTGGGTCACAGAACATGGCAGGGCTGATAATGATGAGGGAAGTACTCCAGGTAAACAACTGGAACATAGATTTGTAAAGCAGACACTGATGAAACAACAAATTCACTCAACAAGTAATTATTGACCTTGTGCTGTGCCAGATGCTGTACAGGTTGCTGGTTTGTTCTTTATCACCACTGTAGATTAATGAAATATTTACCTATGTAATAACAAGAGTCTATGTGTGCCATGTTCCCTTCTATTTCCACGACGTATAGTAATGCTTTGGGGATCACGAATGTCCTATATACTCCTAGAAGAAGACAATCTTAAACATGAAATGTCAGGGCAGTTATCAATCTAAGCTCCCTGCATACTCAGAAATCTCTTCTATCTCATCTGTAACAAATATGAGGAGCTTCTGCTGAATGTTTCCAGAGATAGGGACTCCTGAACCACACTCACACAAGACTGTTCTCTCGCAGAGAAAATCGGCTTCTCTGGAATTCCCAGCCATAGGTCCTAGTTCTCAAGCAAGCAATAAAGATGAAATCTTTCTTCCTTTTGACATTTGGAAGCTCATTTTATATTTATCTTGGACTCCTCTTTGCCAAGTTTATGGTCCGTAGTTCAAAAAACTGCTCTTACAAAGCAAACTTTTTCCATTAGCTCTCCAGCAGACACATGATCATCTGAAAATGGGTGCCTGAAACCAGGCATGACATTTCCGACAGAGTTTATAACAGAATAATAGGATAGTTCCCCTTCCCACTATTTAGACATCACTGCGTGCATGGCTGTTTATCCTACGCACATTACACTGGCACTAAGTCGGATAGTATCCTCTCAAATCTCATGTTCTTCCTGGAATCTCAGAACGTGACCTCATTTGAAATTGGGTCATTACAGATGTAACTGTTTACATTAAGATGAGGCTATAGGGGAACAGTGCAGGTCCTTAATCTGATACCACTAGTAGCCTTATGAGAAGAGAAGAGACACAGATTCACCATGGCGGAGGGAGTGGGAAAGAACGCCATGTGACAGTGGGGGCAGAGACTAAGGTGATGCCTCTGTAAACGGAGAAACACCAACGATTACAGGCAGCACCTGGAGCTAAGGGAAGGACATGGGACAGATTCTCCCCAACAGGCTTTAAAGAGAGAATGGCCCTGCCAACACCTTGACTACAGGCTTCTGTCTTCTTGAATGGTGAGAAAATAAACTTCTGTTGTTTTAAGTCACCCAGTGGGTGGTAATTTGTTAGAACAGCCTTGGAAAATTGACACAGTAGTTCTGTCTCGCACATAAAACACTTCTTTTTTGTTTTTGTTTTGTTTTCCTTCCAGTAATTGACCATCACTGAAGCAAGCTTTTCCATCAGGAATCCATGTAGTAAATACGTCTGTTCAGTATTATCTAGTGCCCTTTTTCCACTAGGGGTGGATTAGATTATGCCTTGGTAGCCCCTTGGGTCCACAAGCACAGGGGTGGTGGACTGCCAGTCACGATGCCCTGTTCTTCCTCTGAACTTGTTCCCAAAATGCAAGTCCGTGTGCCTGATGCACAGCGAGCCCAAACAACACAAAACATCAAAGTTCGGAGTAGAGAAAGATTTATTACAGGGCCCAGCAAGGAGATGGGAGGCTCATGCTTTAACAACCCCGAACTCCCCAGGGCTTTCAGCAAAGCCCTTTTCTAGGAAAGGAAGGAGGGGTGTGGTTAGTTGCTGCAGACATCTTTTGTCAGATTCCTCTGTTCTTGAGGTCAGGTAATGAAGCTGACCAATGGCTGAGCAAGACTCATTGCCAGGTAACAGGGAGTGGAGTAATGGCGCACAGGAAAGACAGTGCTCTGCTACAAACTGACTCTCTTTCTGGCGCTCTCAGAATTCTAAGTCTTGAGCACAGAGCTCCACTCATGGAAAACAGCTAGAGCTGACTTATTCCAGCACCAGGTTATCATTTCCAAGGTCTCGTTCTTCATCATGTCCTTGATTTCATAAACACCTCCAGGACCGTACACTGAATCCCTTTCTGTTTACATAATCCAGAATCAGTTTCTATTTAATTCAGTTAAGGCACCCTGATAAATTACAAGACTGAAATTTTAAATTCAAAGACTGAAGCTTTGAATTTTTTTCTGTTGTATTTTATTGCTTATCTGATTTTGACTTACCACTACTAGTAGGTTCCATTGAAATTTCAGCTTCATTTCATTCCCTTCCACAAAATAATCTAATTCGCTCAATACTTTCCCATGTATAATTGTCTGTAATGGATTTGTTACTGTGTTTTGCAAGCCTCTACGCCTCTGCCCAAGAAGAGGAAGCTGATGGAAAACTTACAAGAAATGAATGCACAGTTTCCACCTGGACTACTAACAACCTTTTCACACTCACCCCCATTAACAGTGAACTAGTCACATGGTTCCAGCCCTAAATCAGGTCCAACCCGAAGCCAGATACATATACTCCCATGTTTTAACTCAGTTACACATTCATGAAGCCTCTCTTTTTATTCCCCACTCAAGTCACTTAAAATCAAGTTTTCTGATTCTTTACGGTGAAAATATATCAACAAATTCAAGTTTAAATAGTTACCTTCAAGGGCATAGCTGAAATATGGTGAATTAGCAGGGTACACGGACAAAGAAGGGTGCAGGCATCATGCTAAGATCTTTACTTGCTTATCTTACTGAATCATCACAAGAATCATACCCATAATCTGGTCAATGTGATTTGCAAAAGATAGAAGCTGGAAAGTCAAGTTATTTGTCCAAGTTTTCACAGCTAGTGACTAAAACATGGAGATTTGAATTCAAGTTTGAATGATTCAAAAGGGAATGTTTGTTCAAAGTTGCCATCTGTCCTGGCTTTCAATTTTAAGTCTTTCATTATCAGAACTGTTAATATATCTTTACCATAAGTTACAAATAAGACAACATACATAAAATACAACTCACAAAGTATTTCCAACACATGCAGATTTTTACATTTTCACTGAATCTGAAACTCTTCAAGGAACCACAACGGCAACAGCACTGATTTAAAACAAAAACAAAACTATTAACTTTCAATTTTGTTCACTCCAATTAGGAAAAAATAAGGATATCATTTTGATCATTTAAGTGAAAAGTTGAGTTGAGCTCTTGTACAAATTCAATTAAAGATCCACTGATGCCCTTTTTAATTTGTCTATAAAAGACCTTTATAACAACTGAAATGAGAGGTTCTTGAGTTGAATAACCATTTTTAAATGAACAGAATAAACATGGATTTACCCAAGAAAAAAAGTGTGGTCTTAAGTGGAGAATGCTGGGATGGAGACTCTGAAAATAGACTCAGCTGAAATGATGTAGCATAACCTTCGGCAAATCACACCATAATCCTGAGTCCCCAAGGCCCCATCAGTCAAAAGAGGACAAGACCACTTCACCTTCAAAACCCCATCCTAACTATGATCCACTCCCATGTCCTTTTCCACCTTAGTTTGCTCACCAATGGCCCCACTGCTTCCCCATCCTGGACAGTAACCACTTAAATTTCAGCACTAGAAGGACATATAAGCCCATCACCATCACTATTGACAGGCACTTTGCTTTGAAAATATTTCCTCTAACCCTACAGTGAAGTCTATAGGAGAAAAAAAATTCTGTTTCAGGGATGAGGAAATTGGAGCACCATGAGGTAATTAAAAAACAAACAAACAAACAAAAAAAACAACCTTCATCTAAAGTCACAAAACTACTAAGGAAGAGTGCCAGATCAACTCCCTGGACTGCTATACCTGTTTTCTGCTAATGGGTAGTGAGTGTTCTGGCTCATCCTCTGGTCTTTTCTAAATACATCAAATTGATTCACAAGCCAGGTTGCAATGCTAGTTCAAATCAAAACTGCTGAAATCACATTTCATAATCCAGAAGACTAAGATCTATGTTTGCTCAGTGGAGTTCCAGACCAGTGTCAAGTACCAGGCATGTTTGTGTGTAAAAGCTGCTTCCAGAACCCGTAACTGTGCTTCCAATGACAAATAATATATCTCTTTCACCTCTTTAAAAGGACAGAGACAGCTCTAAACCACAAAATTAGAAGGGATTGTGTCAACCAACTTAGCCCAGTATTCAGATTCCAAATGATATCACATAGTGAATATTCCAGAGATAGAAGAGACACACTCTTTATAAGGCTGAAAGCCTCGGGAAATCTTCTAGGCTATTTGCTTCTTCAGATGAATAAGCATTTATGAACAAAGGTAAAACCTTCCACAGGTAGGGTTACCTTGCTAATAAGGTAAAATGAAATTAAAAACAGAAACTCTCTTTGCCTTTGCTATAGCATAAATTTCAAATTCTTGCTTTTGTTGTTCTCACTCTTGAATTCAGCAAGGGCAACATACACTGTTCAATAAAATTTCCAGTGATTACACTGCCCTTCTTCGAACCGGACAGTAACTGACCTGCCGCAGTGACCACCAAGTTTGTTTACAGGTAAGAGAAGCTGCCATATTAGTTCAGTCCCCATTCCCAATACGTATACTCTGAGAGTTTAAAGTATAGGTAGTACCTACTGCAGCAGAGATGCTCAGCTCTGTAATCTTTGCTATTAGTTTCATCAAAATAGTGACAGGATACACTCAGTTTTTGCGAGTGAGCCTTTGTTGCAGTTTTATTGACAAAAATGATTTGAAATTCTGCTTCACTCTAACCGTCTGTACCAGCCAGCCCACTGCCTCCTACCATGGCTGTTAAATGTATGAAAGGGCACACATCAGCTCAACAAGTGTCTGCGGGAAAAGAAACCATCTCTCCTTACTCAGATGTCAAACAAAATCAATAACTATTTCCAAAAGAAAGGAAGAGGTAGACAAGAACTGACCCCTTTCACCTCAAATTGCTCGCTCCGTCCTTGTCTGAGCTATAGAGAAACGCGTGTAACTGTTTTCCTTTTTTTTTTTTTCTCCTTCTGCATTTCACCAAGGGGATCTGAAGTATCAAAATTTTCAAGAAAAGGCTATATATATCTCTATAGCCTCTTCAAATTTAATGAAAATGAATACCCATCTTGTGTTTCTTTGTAGAGACAGACTTTTAGAGACATACATGAAATACATGTTACGCTAAATAAATGTGGTTTTGCAAATCAGTTGCAATGCACAATGCAGCTGAGCATTGAGTTCAAGTGGCCAGAAGAGAGCCTGCTAGTGCTGAAATTACACAGGCTCGATGAATTTACAAAGAGCATTATCATTGGTTCAGATTATCTACTTGAGGCTTCACAGAGCCCATGAGAAGTGCCCTCGATCAACACCAGTGGGGCTCACAGAGAAGTTCTGTTTTCCTCAGTTCTCTCCCTCTTGTCTTTGGGAAGAGGAAGCCCTCCTAAGATCAAGAATATGCAACTGAACAAACAACTGAATCAGGCAATTCAGGGCTGCAAGCAGAGAAACTGAGGTTGCCTTTGTGGAAAACAAGGGCTCTCCTCACGCAATATTTTTCCAAGAGACAAAGCTCTGTTCCTCTTAGAAGCAGGAAACAGTTGTTTGTGTTTGTACACACAGGAGTGAAGGAGGGGATACTGACTGCCCCAGAGACTAAGCAGGAGGCTTTTCTGCTGTGTGAATTCCTCAGGGACTGAGAGCAGGTGACGGCCAGCGACGGAGGGAATGGTTATTATAACAAGAAAGGAAGTAAGCAGCCCTAATGAGAATCCCTTTAGAATGAATTCTGAGACCAATCAGCCAGCCAACAGAAGCACTGTGCAGGTGGAAGCAGACAGAGGGGAGAGGGTGGAAATGCTGACCCAATCTCTTCAGGGTCATCATGACCGAGGTTTTATCTAACAGGTGTTCCGAGTTCCTGCACGTGGGCCATCTCTGAACAGCGCCCTGATCTTATTACACCTATGAGTGTAAGCTATTGCTCCTCCTTCCCAGGCAGTGTATTGTACTACCGGCCAGAAAGGTTTGCTTCTCAATACATGCCTTGCTGTCGATTTAAAACTGAAACTAAATCCATGAAAATTATATGGGATTCTTACCTTTCTGTGTGGACACCTACAAACTCTAAGGTTTCATCTGGGAACATTTCATGAGGCTTCTAATAAATGTTCAGCTAACATTTTCCTCTGATTCAGTTCAATTCCTCACTACATGAAGAATTAAATTTAAAATAAATTAATATTAATTAAAAAGAAAAGCTATGTATTTTTTAAAGCAATTAACAAGTTCAGTGAAAAATACTGCAGTAGAACTGTTTTAACTTATCATCAAAAAAAAAAAAAAGCTTACTCCGCTCCTATGCATACTATATGTGTCTTTTCAGACATTCCCAACCTATTTTAGGACCTCTTTTTTGAAGGCTGAAAAGAAGTTCTGCTAAAAGGAAATCTCTTTAATTTACTTTAGCAAGTGTTTTTGTAAATGGGGAACAGTTTGCAAAGACAGTCTCTTAATATTACTACTCTTGATTTTTCAAGGTAGACTGCCAATGAAAATATGTGAAAGCATCCTGACAGGAGTAGCTTTTCATTCTAATCACACTTGTTCTAAGCTAGGGTTCCTCATCTTCAGTACTACTGACATTTGTGTGTGTGCACATGCGCTCAGTATGACTTTTGTGATCACATGGGCTGTAGCCCACCAAGGTCCTGTGTCCATGGAATTTCCCAAGCAGAATACTGGAGTGGGTTGCCCACCAGGCTCCTCTGTCTATGGAATTTCCCAGGCAAGAATACTACGGTGGGTTGCCATCTCCTCCTTAAGCGTATTTTCCTGACCCAGGGATTGAACCAACATCTCCTGCATTGGCAGGCAAATTCTTTACCACCACACCACCTGGGAAGCCCCAGCTGGATAATTCTTTGTTGCGGGGACAACGCAGTATATTATGGAGTATTAGCAACTTCCCAGGCCTCTGCACAAACGATGCCAGTAGGACCTCTCCCCACCAAAGTGTGACAATCAAAACATCTTCAGGTACCACCAGTGTTCTTTGGGGGGCATAACTACCCCTGTTGAGAACCAAAGTTCTAAACCTATCAATAATATCTATTCCCTAGAGTAAGAGAAAGTGATTTCTCTTTTACTAGTTTGGTTAACATTTCTCTCACTCATTATTCTGCTTCATCAAGCCATTTCACCACTCTTTTTTTTTTTTTTTTTGGTAACGTCTTTACCTTAGGGCTGCAAAGAATCTGTTGATTACTGATTATTTCCTAAAGCAAACCTGAATTTAGGTAACAGTTCTCCAGGAAAATTATTGTCAAGCTAGACTTCTGAAGACTAGGAATCAGTCCAAGGGTACCACCCTTTGTATTTCAAATGCAGGAAGTTTGGAGTTAAGGAGACAAGGGTTTTCTCATTTCATACTGAATTTAACATTATATAAATGAAGTTTTACCTCCACACTCAGGTAATATTTTCAGATGCCTAATAACTTTACTTGATATCCTAATCAATGTGCCTAACTCTGCTTCCTCCATGACTCTCCAGCAAAAAACAGACAAACATATTCCCTTACATCTATTTGAACAGCACTCTGGGGAGAATTAACAGGCAAAATAATAGTTTATTTTACCTTTACCACATGTATTAACAATAATCAATGAAGAAAAAACAGTGGTAGAAGCAGAAAATGACAGTGTATGTCTTTTTATTCAAACTTTTCACCTTATAGATATCCAGAATCATGGTCATATTTCAAAAGGTATATTCCAGTAGTTACTAGAAACTGGCCTAGCCACTGTCACGTGGAATAAGATGATACATCCCTGCCATTAGAAGCTTGTTGCTCTTTCTGCTGTGTCCCTCCAAGGGTCAGTGATCACCCTACAAGACCACCCATCCTATGGTCCTCATCACTTTTTTAGAGTTCCTCACTTCCCTTCCTCTGAGTTTCCCCCCTGCAATCTGGATGTTCAGAATTATTTCTGATGACTGCACACACCATCTTAGAGCCCAGTCCCCAGAGACACTGGCAGACAGCAGGTACAGCTCTCGCTCCCCCTTCTTTGAGTCCCTCCACAGATGACACCAGTTTCCAGAGTTGACTTCATCCTCATTTTTCATATTTGGTGAAGCCTCGCTTAAAATATGGCCCCGATGACAGAATAAAGCAAGTTGGATGGAGTCTGAAAAGCAGTGGACACGGTGCCCACTCCCGCTCTGCCGCCCCCTTCCCCTCTAATTTCAGATCTGTACATTGCAGAAGCTTCTTCCTTTCTTGAGGTTGGTGGGTAAAATATCCTCTCGTCAAAGAGGCGCTTTTACATACAGCTTTTTTGCCCTCAAAGTGGGTTTAGTCTGCTAATCTAGTCATTTTTCCTTTTTAAGTTACAATTTAGTTACCTGTGGGGAACTCAGGGGAGACCCACCTCCGGGGAACCAGTAAGTGCCACTCACTCGGTCCAGTTTTCTGGACTCTAGCTATTTGGAGCCATCACTTGGGGTCCGCGGGGCAACATCACAGAGTCACCTGCAGGGGCAGCAGAGCGAGCTGCGGAATCCCGCCCCCCCTCCACGTCCCCCGTGAGTGACGCCCCAGGGAAAGAGCCGGGGGGCAGAGGGGGATTCGGGAGCCTCTCTAACCACCGGGATTCCTGGGGTTCCCTCTGGCAGAAGAGGGACAGCCGCGTCCTCCGGGTACCGAATCGGAAGACAAGACCTGCATCAGGTGTGGGGGTGTGCAGAAGCCGGGAAGAGGTTAGAGAAGAGCATCAATGATGAGCAAGGAATGTGACCCTAGGGAGAGGAGGCAGAAGAGACGCAGGAGAGCACGTTTCCTTTAATCCCCTCCCGGTGCCGCCTGTGGAGCCCTGGATCTCCTCGTCATGGAGACAGACTGCAGTAACACAGGCGACCCCGGGCGGGCAACACGCACACTGGCGCGCGCGCACACGAATACTCACACGCCCCGCCGCGACTTGCACACTGCAGACTTCTGCCTGACTTCCCGGCCCCGAACACCGCACCTTCGGGGCGAGATCGCGGGCTCCTGTGGCCTAGAGGAGAATCCCCCACTTCCACACACACATCCCCCGAAACATACACATTCAGATCCTGCTTTGTGGGTGCTGGGAACCACTTAAGGGAAACACGGACAGCTCCCCTGCAAACGACTACCTTCCCGGTTGCCTGCAAATCTACAAACTCGCCCTTAAGCAAGCCGCCCGGTAACCAAGCCAGGTAGGAGATGAAGGAGGAGCTGGCTTGCAAGTGAACCTCAGAGAACCGCTACTAAGTCACTATTCAGAGGATTACACGTAGCAGCCTCCAAGCCTCTCCTGAGCCTTTTGGTCCCAAGCCTGGCTCCATTCCTCAGCTCGATCGCTGCACTGTTCCCCTCCTCCCCTTCACTCAAATCCCCCAGCGATTTTCCAGCTGGCCCTTCCGGGCCACTTTCTGCATCCATCCTCTCTGCCCAGCCAGTTCCCAACATTTGGCCCCGCATATTCGCTTCAAAGACCTTGATCCAAGGCTACCTCTCTCCATCATTATACCGCCCTGATCTGGTACAGATTCCCCAAATTATTAGAGTCCACTCGCTTCCCGAAGCAGACGGCCTCTTCCACCGGCGTCCTTTGCTCTGGTTCAAATCCGCTTTCCACGCGCCCCACTTTCCATCCACCGTCCCTCCCGCTGCTCCAGCCAGGACGCGCTCACCCTCTCCTATGCCTTCCACACTGGGTTCTCACGTCGCTCCCACCTTATCCCCCGGGGACACCCCTCTTTCCTTCTGCGGCTGTTCTCAGCCAGGAGTCCGCATCCCAAACCCAGCCTCCCCCGCCGGCACCAGCCCGCTTCCTGGCAGTGCGGTCCTCCCTTCTCCCCAGGTTGCCCCCCTTAGCCTCCAACCGGAGTCAGTCCGGCCCTCCCGCTCTGCCGGTCCCCCGACTCCAACATCCCAGGGGTTATCACTTTCAAACTTGCCAAAAGGCTGGCCGAGGCGCGGGGCAGCGGGGGCAGCGGGGCCAGCCGGCTCTCCGGAGCACCAGCCGCGCCTCTCGCCAGGGCTTCCCCGGGGGCGCCGGTCCCTCGCCCCACCGCCCAGCCACCTCACAAACTTACTTGCGGGTCGCCGGGAGGGGGCTGCGGTGAGCGGCGGCGGGCCCGGCGGCGGCGGCGGCGGCGGCGGCGAGTGCGCCCCTCTCGGCGGGGCTGGGCTGCGCGGCGCCGGCGTTGCACTCCTGCGGCCGCGCGGTGGACGGGCTCAGCCTGACGCAGCCCGGTTCTGCCCCCGCCGCCGCCGAGGCCGCCGAGCGCTTCCAGACATGCTCAGTTTCCAGACCTGCCCGCGTGGACGCTACCATGAGCGAGCGGCGGCGGGGGAGTCAGAAAGGAGGCGGCCGCCCGCCGGAGGCTACCACGCCGGAGGCCGAGGGGAAGCGGGGGCGACGCGCCGCTAAAAATAGGTGGCGCGGAAGCCGCTGCTTGGGTTTAAAGCGGCCCCCCCTCCCCCCGCCACGGCCGGCTTGGCGCTCGCGCGTCCCCGCAACCGGGGACCGGGGACCTGAGCGCGCGTCCTACTAGGTCCCTGCCCGCACTGGGAACCTCACCTCGGGGAAAAACCGAGCTCTGCGCCCCAGTACCCGAGAGTCTTCACCGGAACTAAGCCCCAAGCTTCCCCGATTTCGGGCTCCAGCCTGTCGGGCAGCCGGAATTTCAGGCTCTCGCCAAAGAAATGAAAGTTGAGTTAAAGCAGTGGGAAAGCTCCGTGACAGCGAAATTAAGACTTCTGAAAGAAAACTGCAAGTTTTTTGGAATGCTTAGTTTTGCTGGAAGGAAAAAGGAAGAAAAGAGCGTAATGGTCCACGGCCGGGAGAGGGGGCTCTGGAAAGAGCATGTGAAATACAGAATTCTTTTCAGGCTGTCTCTGACTCCTCATTCCACAGGATTTTGCATCGTTCGCTGATACCCTCCCTGACCTTAGTGATTTTGTTATTCTTGTAATCGGAACTGTAATTTCTTTCCCGCACGTTTTACCTCCGCCCTTCCTCCCCCAAACCGACTTTACATGCAAAAAAGGAAAGGACGCACACTGGAGACCGGTAGATTCTGAAAGCTGAACTGGAAACCGGCGGATTGGTAACCCTACGCAGGGAGGGCTTGGTACTGTTGACCAGTTCGGCCAGAAAGCATCCTGAGGTCTCCTGAGCATCTAGCTCTTTCAAACCTCAAGGTCTCAGAGCCGCGGCACCTGCACATACACCTTTCCCGCTCTTCATTTTCAGTCTAGTCTACCTTCATTCCTAGAAATCTACTTTTGAAAATTTTTCTTCCTTGAAGTGAGAGGTACAAAAGTTTCCTGGGTCAAATTCCCGTCTGTATTCACCCTTCACAACCATCCAATAAGAGAATTAGTATTATTCTTATTCGAAACATGAGGACATTGAAGTTCAGGGACGTTCCTCTCTTGTCTGGAATAATAGTGTTGAACCCAGAGTCTACCGACTAGAAACTCCGATGGCTTCCGTATAACCTATTTCTTTGAATCAATAGCTTTACCTGATAAGGGCTGGGGAAAAAAAAAAAATCGATTTTTCTCTGTGGAGTGCTCAGAATGAGAAAATGCCAAATATGAGTTTTGCTTTTCATTGTTTTCCCCCTAATTTCTTTCTCAACATTCACAGCTTAGATTGTGTGTATTCTATTGAAAGTGACGCGTTTCATTTTTATTCATTCAGAGAAGATGTACTGCGAATCTTCTAAGAACAACGCACCTACTGGCAATGTATTTTATATCCCACTGTTCAGTCTTTGCTACGCCTACTTTCTTTTGCTGTTGTTACAAGTTAGTGAGGTTCCCGTAACCCTACTAAGTAATGTAGGTGTACATTTTCACAGAACTGAGTGGCATGTGTCTCTCTGGACTAAGTTGTCCTCGCTCTTACCTCCCCTTCCTCTTAAAATTTAGTGCCATGTCTAGCCCCAAATAGATGATTGCTTAATGCTTGACCTTTTACTTGCTAGTCTCCAGCTTCTCCATTCCTTCTTACTTCAGTGTGTGCATCCCATAGATGTCATCTCCAGAGCTAGAGCCACTTGGTAATGACACGTTTCCTAATTTTCTATGAGCAATTCACTAGGAGGATCAAAATGGAATTTCTCTTAGAGTATCAGCACAATTCTTTTCCATAGGTGCTGAAAGAAGGTGAAAAATATACTTTATCTTCATCCCAGCTGTTTCTTCTTCCTTTCTCAGTAATTAATGCTACAGTGGGTATGATTATCTGGATATCTTTCTGCTATAGCATGCATACTAAGCTTAATCATGAAACAGGCAGATTTTGATGTCAAAGTGAAGCCTGTATGATTTCCTACCCATACATGTAGTTCGAAAACCTGCTGCCTTCAGGATTCTTATTAGCAAGTGACAGAAATTCAGCTCTAACTTACTCAAGCAAACAAAGGAAACGAACTGGGCTGTGTATCCATAACTCAGCTGTGCTGATTCAAGGCTTAATAGCATCAGCTGGAATGTGTTTCTCTCTCACTTGCTCTCAGCACTGCTTTCTGTTTGGGCTTCGTTCTCCATCAGACTGTGTCCAGAGTGCAGCTCCAGCCTTACGCACATGACAAAGTTTGTGATCTTACAAAGAAAGCAAACCTTCTGCTCTGATGAGCACATCAATCTTTGTAAAAGAAGTCTGGTTAGCTGTCCCTGTGCATCCTCTAGGGGAAGAAACCTCTCCAAAGGAGATAAAGTATCCAGTCGGTAGAAGAAGGGATAATGGATGCTTGAAAGATGGAAATAATAGGCATTCTCCACAGGCATGTTTCCCCATAGAACAAAAGGGACAGCAAGCCCATGGCAGGATATCAGTTGATTTGAGTTATTCAGAAATGAGCAAAAGAATAATGATGCTTGCAAGTGTCTGTCTTCTTTTTAGGAAGAGATACTTTGATTTGCCTGCCTAAGGGTAGCAGTTAGTTCCTCTTTGTTGCCTTTCCATCTATATTTCAGGGCCATAGATACTTACAAGGTGGTGCCACTCATTAAAGCTTTTTAATGAGCCTTCATTCAGCTGAGCCCTCAAGTCTACAATCTGTCTGTATGAGAAAATGACATCTTCCACATTCTTAAAGCCCATTATTTCTTTTGTGATTTAACATACCTGATAATTCTGTAAACCATGTGACAATTAAAAACTGGGCTATTTCTCTTTTGCCTCCAACCCTGACGGGGAAATGCTGTTCTTCCTATAGTAAATATGTTATGTCTTTCTTATGGATCACTGCTAGAATTATTGAAATAAGTGATCATCATTCCCTTTCTCTTACCCCAAATCCATGCAATTCACTTGTTCCCTTTTTTAATATTTGTTTATAAATAAATAAATGCAATCTATGAGTCACTTCATTTAAACTGTATTTTATAATTATGTTAAAATCATCAAATTCAGATCTTTTCCTTAATCTTCCTCCTCACTGACTTCCTTTTTTTTCTCATTGACTTCTAAGAACTCCTCAGTCAGTGTCTCTTACACCACACCTTATTAATCCACACTTCTGATTATTCCTCTTTCATTTTCCTAGTTCTTTGTCCTTCTCTTACACCACTGTCCCATTTGTTTTTGTTATCTGTATACTTGTTTTTCCTCTCCCACCAAAACACAAGTTTGTAGAGGGTTAGGACTATAACGAATTTATGTATGTGTGTGTGTTTTATCTTCTTCAGTGTTTGACAGATGTTTGCTGAAGTGTTAGTGGGTTATAAAGGGAAGGTGAATGTTTAGATCTGAAACAATGGGTCTAAGCCTGAAGTTCCCAGTTTCATTAACTGGAGAAAGGCTGGAGAAGGCTGATGCTGGGGGTAGGATGACATGGCACGTAGATTTTTTTCTTGTCTCTCCATTTTGTCTGAGGATAGCTCAGGATAGCCCCTTCTTCCCTCCCTGACATTTTCTTACCAAACTTCTCGAAGTTGGTATCCTTCAATGTGATCTGTGCCAAACTGCCAAGCACCTGTAATTTTCCCCGATACTGGCACTGACCACTGAGCATATTCTGCTTCTATTACATACAGACAGTTTATTTTAGACACCAGAACACTAGGTTGCCTCTCCATTGCACTCTTTTCATACTAAATTTTCTTTTAGAAAATCAGGACTAAATTAGGAATGTGAAATTATTCATAATTGAGTTCCTCAAGAGAAAAGGCAGTATCATGATGGCTTCATTGAAGAGCTATTAAGAGCTTGTCTTTTTGATACCTGTATAAAAGGGAGAACTAAATGGGAGCAATTCAAAGACATTAATGCCCAAATTATTCTTTCATTTCATGACCATAGATAAATGTCATAACAGATCAACTAATGATATGCACTAAAGGTATAAATGTTCATTCCCCACCCCGCCCCCCTGCACTTCAAGGCTAAAACTGCTCTAGGTAATAGTCATGGGACATTAAGGATGCTCATAGTATTTGCGAATCAAAGATGCTTCTTGACTAAAAGACTTAGCTCTGATGGCCCTTTCCTCAGGGAAGAAGAATGTGGGTAATTATGCACTTCAAATATCAAGCTGCTCTTTTCTTGCCTCTAAATCTAACACAAACATGGCTTAGTTATTGAGCAGGCAGCAAGGTTGGGTTACAAACTGCAACTCTTTTCACTTCTCATTGAATCCAGTGCTACAATAACAAACATTCTTAACATGTGATCTCAAATTCTCAAGTTTTATCAAGAAATTCATGATCTTTAAGTTATTTCCATAATACATTTGAATACAGTAGTTCAAAACTCCTATTCTGCATCAGTTAATAATATCCAACACTTATCATTACCTCTGTGTCTCATTCTGCAGTAGGCACTTACTTTGCATATTTTTATCATTTAATTCTAATATCAGTTCAGTGAAGTTGTATGTTACTTAGATCTTTTAAATTGTACATATAGAAATCCAATCTAAGCTAGTTTAGGTGAAAAGGAAGATTTTCCGGCACAATAGTGCAAAATAAACCTTCAGAAGGCAGAGGGCTTCTCTGAACCTCAGGTTGTGGAAATACTGTTATGATTCTGTTCATTTCTCATCCTCATCTCTCCCTTGTGTCAGCTTTATTACCCCACCTTGCAGACAGACTTTGCCTACAACTGGCATAGTCTAAGGATTTCTCCCTTAAATATAGATTGAATGTGTTACACTTGTTTTAGCTTTAAAACTCTCAGAGAATTAGTTACTTGCTTCCATAAAATAGAATATGGAAAAAGGAAGTAGCAACTTTCCAGCGAAGAATCTTGGCAGACACCATCTTAACCAAATGATGAAAGTTAACATCACTAGTGATGTCATGTGGAACTTGTTTACCTCCTGCTACAATATGATAAGAAGGGCACTCATCTCTATAGTATTATTCCCTCAAATTAGAATTCTACAAAATATCAGGCCATCTTAAACAGAGCAGCAGTCTATAAAATACCCAAACAATATTCCTCAAAACTGACAATCATTAAAAAAACAGAAAAAGACTAAGAAACTGTCACAAACCAAAGGAGACCAGAGAGAAATGAAAACTAAATCCAGTATTGTACCATGGATTGGGTCCTGGAAATAAAGAGGAAATTAATGAAAAATTAACAGGATCTAGAGTTTAGTTAATAGCAATGAGCCATGTGCTTACATAATACCAAATTTTGCTGTATTAAAATTATGCCATCAAGATCCAGGGGAAGGAATGTGTGTGTGTGTCTGTGTGTCTGTGTATTCTGAGGATGGTAGCCCAGGGGAGAAAGAGGGACATAATTTATCAATGTGGGGGTTCTTATCAGAGGGTTTGTGTTTGGTACAAGTTTGAATGGCTGGAAATTGTTCTAATGGTTTGTTCACTTGGTTATCTAAATCCTGGTGTTGTGGAGACTATCCTAAATGGAGTTGAGATGCTAGAAATTCCTGTGTGTAATATAAAGGGGATGTGAGGTTGTGGAGATAGGAATGTTTGAGTGGCATTATCAAGGAGGATTGGCTCAACTATTCCCTACTGGTCCCCAAGAAGGACCAGAAGACTTCTCATCAAGACACTAATTGCTTCACTGACTCTCCTCTTTGGCCACAAATGAAAGTAAGAGATGTTGACATGGAAATGGTTTCTAGGATTTAATGAAAATAAAGGAAAATCAATGTGGAAGAGGTCAAGAAGCAACCTAATCATCAGAGTCAATGTGGGTGGTTATCACAGTGGGTAACAAGGCTGAAATGGTCATAGAAGTGAAGTGAAGTGAAGTCACTCAGTCATGTCAGACTCTTTGTGATCCCATGGACTGTAGCCTACCAGGCTCCTCCCTCCATGGGATTCTCCAGGCAAGAGTACTGGAGTGGATTGCATTTTCCTTCTCCAGGGGATCTTCCCGACCCAGGGATCGAACTCTGGTCTCCCACATTGCAGGCAGATGCTTAAATCTCTGAGCCACCAGGGAAGCAAAGTTTGACCCCAAAGAGATAGTTTGTTGTTGTTTAGTTGCTCATTCATGTCCAGTTCTTTGGGACCATGAAAGAGTAGTTTGCCAGGCTTCTCTGTCCGTGAGATTCTCCAGGCAAGAATACTGGAGGGGTTGCCATTTCCTTCTACAGGGGATCTTCCCGACCCAAGGATCAAACGCAGATCCCTTTCATTGGCAGGTGGATTCTTTACCATGGAGCCACTAGGGAAGTCCCACAGAAATCTTTAGAAGTGGCTAAAAAATCATGGTCTTTTTTGGACTGGATACCTGAGTATCATACTAAGGTCCTACTTAATCTATAGGTAGCTTGTGTTCTGGTGAAAATGGACTTGACTTAAATCACAATAGAAAATCATGGCTCTCCACCTAATTTACAGACCTGAGTTAGAATACTGGAGTCTGGTTAAATTCAGAGAGGAATCCTCTGCCACAAGTAGATATTTTGTATATATGTATACATATATTTTTTAATTAATTTATTTTTTAATTGAAGGATAATTGCTTTACAGGATTTCATTGTTTTCTGTCAAACCTCAGCATGAATCAGCCACAGGTATACATATGTCCCCTCCGTTATGAACCTCCGTCCCATCTCCCTCCCCATCGCACCCTTCTAGGTTGATACAGAGCCCCTGTTTGAATTCCCTGAGCAATACAGCAAATTCCTATTGGCTATATATTTTACAAACGGTTTAATGTAAGTTTCCATGTTACTCTTTCCATATGTCTCACCTTCTCGTCCCCTCTCCCCACGTCCATAAGTCTATTCTCTATGTCTGTTTCTCCACTGCTGCCCTGAAAATAAAAATTTTCAGTACCATTTTTCTAGATTCCATACATATCCATTAGAATATGATATTTATCTTTCTGTTTCTGACTTACTTCACTCTGTATAATAAGTTCTACGTTCATCCACCTCATTAGGACTGACTCAAATGCATTCCCTTTATGGCTGAGTAATATTCCATTGTGTATATGTATCACAATTTCTTTATCCATTCATCTACCAATGGACATTTAGGTTGCTTCCATATACTCCATAGACACAGAGTCTGCCTAGTTGATTGTTTGCATTTAATCTGCAGCTTGTACTGCTGGTGGGAGGGTTTTGGGTCTTCTTCCTTAGCCACACTGCCCCTGGGTTTCAATTGTGGTTTTTTTTCCACCTCCTTATGTGGAGGTGGGGTTTGCTCCTGAGGCTTCCCTGGAGGGCTTGGGTTTGCCCCTGTGAGGGCCAGGTGTGGAAGTGGTGCAGCTGCTTGGTCACAGGGGTTCTGGTAGCACCAACTACTCAGGGGAGTTGGAGGGTAGGGCAGCAGGAAATATAGTGCTCTAGAAGGATATGGCAACCAATATTGGCCAATACACTCCAGTATTCTTGCCTGGAGAACCCTGCTCCCTGACCGAGAAGCCTGGCAGACCACAGTCTCCAGGTTGCAAAGAGTTGGACTTGACCAAAGCAACCCCACGTGCATAGATGCAAGACATTTTTGCCTGTGGCAGCCCTGCCCCAGTGACAGTTGAGCGTGAAGGTGGTGCAGCTGCTTGGCTTGTGGGGTCCCTGGAGGTGCCAAGTGTGCAGGGACACGGACTGCCTCCGCCCCAGGAGTTCTGGCCCTATCAGAGTCTTTTTTCGAGCCTCTTGTAGCT
>SJYQ01000543.1:95878-112807 GCA_006410935.1 Redunca redunca
CAAATCACAGGGTGGAAGAATATATTTGCAAAATACACATTGAATAAAGAATTATTATCCAAATTACACAAGATCTCTTAAAATGTAACAATACAAAAAAAACAAACAAATTAACAAAAATTAAAAATAGGCCAAGGATCTTAACAAACACCTCTTCAAATACATACAGATGGCAAATAAGCATATGAAAATAAGCCCCATATCAGATTTCATCAGATAAATCAAAATTAAAGCAGTGGCAAGATATCACTACACATCTACAGGAATGGCCAAAATTTGGAACACTATCAACAGCAAAAACTGGCAGGGATATGAAGCAACGGGAAATCTCATACATTGCTTGTGAGACTGAAAATATTAATAATACATATGCTATTATTGTTTTGTTTTAAACAAAGCAGTCTTTTTTTTTTTAAGAAAAAATGTAGCAAAACAGTTATCAATTTCCCATTCATTTCATGTGGGTTCAGTTTTCCGTCTGACATCATCTGTGTTTAGCCTAAAAGGCATCCATTCCATCCATAGCCTAAAAGTACATTTCTGTCTACAAGATCATATATGTCAAATACCCAAGAAAGACAATATGCTTGGTCCAACTAGCTGTTGTTGGATCCATTGTTTTATTATTTCATATCAGCATATGGATTAACTGCCATTATGTACAGAATCCACACTTGACTTAACGAGCTGTAGATGAAGTCTGAGGGTAACATAGGACCAAATTGTGCTGACTAGGACTAACTCTTCAACATAGCCTATAATGGAATGAATACTTTCTCCTGGAATAGTACCAACTACTATTCAATAAACTATGGAAAATTCTTAAAGAGATGGGAGTACCAGACCATCTTACCTGTCTCCTGAGAAACCCATATGCAGGTTAAGAAGTAACCTGGAACAATAGAACAGACATGGAACAATGGATTGGTTTAAAATTTGGGAAGGAGTATATCAAGGCTGTATATTGTCACCCTGCTTACTTAACTTATATGCAAGGTACATCATGTGAAAGGTAGGGCTGGATGACTCACAGGTTGGAATCAAGATTGCTGGGAAAAATATCAACAACCTCAGATATGCAGATGAGACCACTTTAATGGCAGAAAGCAAACAGGAACTAAAGAGCCTCTTGATGAAGCTGAAAGAGGAGAATAAAAAAGCTGGCTTAAAATTCAACATTCACGAAACTAAGATCATGACATCTGGTCCCGTCACTTCCTGGCAAATAGATGGGAAGAAATTTTGAAACAGTGGCAAATTTTATTTTCCTGGGCTCCAAAATCACTGCAAACAGTGACTGCAGCCATGAAATTAAAAGACACTTGCTCCTTGGAAGAAAAGCTATGACAAACCTAGACAGCATATTAAAAAGGAGAGACATCACTTTTTTGACAAACATCTGTGTAGTCAAAGTTATGTTTTTTTCCAGTAATCATGTATGGATGTGAGAGCCGGACCATAAAGAAGGCTGAGTGCTGAAGATTGATGCTTTTGAACTGTGGTGCTAGAGAATACTCTTAAGATTTCCTTCAAGAGCAAGGAGATCAAACCAGTCAATTCTAAGGGAAATCAACCCTGATGCTGAAGCTGAAGTTCCAATACTTGGGCCACCTGATGAGAAGAGCTGACTCACTGGAAAAGACCCTGATGCTGGGAAAGACTGAGGGCCAAAGGAGAAGGGGACAACAGAGGATGAGATGGTTGGGTGGCATCACTGGATCAATGGAAATGAGTTTGAGCAAACTCTGGGAGATAGTGAATGACAGAAAAGCCTGGTGTGCTGCAGTTTATGGGGTTGCAAAGAGAGGAACACCACTTAGTGAGTGAACAAAGACTATTCACCGAAAGTTTATGTTTCTAGTACAGTTTATTGGTTAACAGATAAGAGATTGTTTTATCCAATCCTTATCATTTCTTTGGCTTCCCTGGTGGCTCAAACAGTAAAGAATCCACCTGCAATGCGGGAGACCTGGATTTGATCCCTGGGTTGGGAAGATTCCCTGTAGGAGGGCATGGCAACCCACTCTAGTATTCCTGCCTGGAGAATCCCAGGGATGGAGGAGCCTGGTGGGCTGCCGTCTGTGGGGTTGCACAGAGTCGAACTCAACTGAAGCAACTTAGCAGCAGCAGCAACAGCAGCAATATAGTACTTATAGTCCTTTGTATTGTTAAATCAGTTTAAAAAGGAGACCTGTTAGACTGAGGTGGCTCTCATGCTGTGGTGGTTCACAAAAACAAACCAAAATCGAAGCTTGTAAATGCTTCAGGGTTAGAAACTGAAACCCAAAGACAACCAGTTTGAGCTTTGCTCAAATAAACATTTTAATATGCCTCAATTTATCTTTTCACAGTAGTTCTTATTTTTTCAAACACTCAGTTGGCTATAGCTGTGCTAACGAGACCCTATGGAGATTTGCTTGCTTTTTAAAAACTATACTTCAAGCAGAGTGTTATAGAAGGACCCATGCACAGCCGGAAGGATGACAGCAGTGATCAGGAGATGGCTTAGTCAGCTGCTCCTCCTCCTCCCAGACCTGGGGTTTTCCTTCCTTATAGAATACCGTTTGCTCCTGCAGCCCCTCCATCCAGTCCTCCTCCTGCTAATCACATCACCCTGGCTTTTCCTGGTGAACTACCTCTCTTGATTCTCAGACGGTGGGGTTATCTCGAGGCTGATTCCATTCTCAGGCTCTTAAGGGTTCACACACAAGGCAGACTTGGTCAACCAAAGAACCCCCTCCCCTGGCTATAGCAGTCGCTTTAGGGATAGGCGTAAACCCCGCCCCCCGTCCCCGTTTTCCAAATAGAACCTAAACGATCAGCCCCAACACCTTTTCCACTGAAGTTGACCTGGCAGCATATAGCCTAGAATAACCAGCAGCCATTACATGCAAAGAACTTTGGAGAATTTACAAAAGAAGGCACAGCCAATGGGCTGAGCGAGATGACCTCAGGTGAGCCTGATGACATTGTTTGAGCACCTGGATCTAGTTATGCATGAAATTAACATTTCTCTGGGTTTTATAGTTATCTGGCCTAATGCGTTGCCTTTATTAAGCTACAGCCGAGCTTCTGATGCTCACCATAAACTTAGTCAATTCACCTATCCATTGCTAGACTTTGGAGGTAAAAATTTTATTTCATTACATATGTTTCCTTGCCCTTATCCTTTGGCACGCCTTCATTTCTTAGCCTTCCTTCCCTGCACTTTTTCCAAGACAAAATACCAATTTACAATGAAAAAAGAAATAAAAAACTACCTCCTACATGAAGTCCTGTCCTGGACTTTTGTAGCTAGGAATAATCTCCCCTTCCTTTAAATTCCCATGACACTTTATTTCTCTAATATTTCACTTCTATTCTAAACTTTTTGCTCTTTATTCAACACGTAAAGCTTCTTAAGACATAGGCTACATCTGGTTTGATTTTGTACCCACCCAGCATCTGATGCCTTTCCTTTATTAAATTCTAACCTAAAATTGGAAGAATAAACAATCAAATGTAGTCAGTTACAAACACTATCTTAGATGTCACTCTAAGACTATTTTGTCTATTGAAATTCAAATAAGGTTTCTTTTTCATTTTAGGAGTGAACCCGATAAGTAAACAAATACAAAAAGCTAGTTATAAAGTACTAGCCAGCAACTTCACTTTCACTTTTCACTTTCCTGCAATGGAGAAGGAAATGGCAACCCACTCCAGTGTTCTTGCCTGGAGAATCCCAGGGACGGGGGAGCCTGGTGGGCTGCCGTCTATGGGGTTGCACAGAGTCAGGTATGACTGAAGTGACTTAGCAGCAGCAGCAGCAGCAGCAGCAGCAGCCCTTAATATTATTGTCTTACTAACGCTTTTTCCCTGAGCTCTGACTCCAAAATAGCTTTTAAATTACTTCCCAAGCTCCTTTGGAGAGCATAGTCCTGAACTCTGCCAGCTGTCACTGTCAGGGGAATTTCTAAAGGCAAGAAGAACAAAGCCTTTTGTCCTGGACAAGCACGGACAAAGTCAGGAGGAGAAAATAGAGGGTAGCAAAGGACAGCTGACCCTTTGGAATTGAATGGAAAACACCAACAGATATCAGTTAGGTTATGAGCAGAAGTCCAAGTCAAGAAACAGTAGACGCAACTCATATTTGGCAGAGAACTTCCTAGAACTTTGCTGGTTTTAAAAGGCTCTCCCCAAAACTCTGTGGGTCCTGCCTAGCGGCATCTGGTATATACCCAAAGAGAGGGAAATATATTGACCAATCCCAAACTTCTAAGTATAACTCATAAACTAGTTTCTCTTGTACTTTATATTCAATAAAGCATTTTAAAATTCCAAATATAGGGCTTCACTGGTGGTTCAGTGGTTAAGAATCACCTGCCAGTGCAAAAGACACAGGTTCAGTCCCTCATCTGGGAAAATCCCACATGCCACAGGGCGACTAAGCCCATGTGCCATAACTCTTGTAGTCCATGGCCTGTAGAGCCCGTGTTCCACAACAAGAGAAGCCACTGCAATGAGATGCCCACACACCACAACTAGAGGGTAGCCCCTGCTCACCACAACCAGAGAAAGCCTGCATGTGGCATTGAAGACCCACTGCCGCCAAAAATAAATAGAAATAAATATTTTTAAAAATTCCAAATATGTGCTTTCTATGTTACAGGCTCTTCAACCATTGGAGTACCTGTTATATCCCTCCCAACAATCCTAGGAACTTGATTCTTTTTCTCATCTTATTAATGAGGCAACTGAAATACAGAGTAGCTGTCTCTTCTATAACATCACTTATCTAGGAAGAGAAGCAAGGATTAGAACCCAAGTCTTTTGATATTAAAATCGTGATATCCAAGGGGAAAACTTCTTTCAAATCAGAACAACAGCATATTTTAATATGCATTTAGTGTACACTATTCATGTGTTCTTAAGATCTTGAAAATGGAGAATATTAAGAATCAATCTCTGTTTCAAAAATTATAGCACAGAGTCATAAGAAAGATGAGCTTAAAGGAATATTTGGGGGAGAGTAAAGGATTAAATGGTTCTTTCTGTGTTTTATTTCAATCTTCTAATATTATACAAACATACAATATTATACATATGTCCTTATTATTTTTCTTCCTTCCTTTTATTTCTTTTCTCTGATAGATTAAATAGACCGACACTGAGATGATCAGGAAAGCTAGGTGAGATTATACTGTACTGGACAGACTACCTCATTTAGGAAAACCTTTCACAGTGCAAGAGACCTGGGTTCGACCCCTCAGTTGGGAAGATCCCCTGGAAAAGGAAATGGCAACACACTCCAGTACTCTTGCCTAGAAAATTCCATGGATGGAGGAGCATGGTGGGCTACAGTCCGTGGGGTTGCAAATAGTCGGACATGACTGAGCAACTTCACTTCACTTCTGGTTCCTTTCAGTAAAGAAGGCACATTTAGAGAAGAAAGAAGTGATCATGAAATTGACAACTCAGAGGATGAAACGAGAGAGGCAGCCAACTGTGTTGTGGTATCACTTTACTTTTTTAAAAAGGAGGTGTTCTTGGGAAACCTTTGAAAGGGCAGAGTTTTGTTGAAATAACTCAGAGTCTGCAATTTATGAGATTTATATGTACTAGAACATAACATAACTAAATTCTGTTGTGTTTCCTGTGTGCAAAGATGTTGAATCATCTCTCTTCCTCTACCTGAAAGAACTTTTAACACATCTGTCTACCTGACATTTCAAAATTCTCATTTACTTTGGGAGAAAAACAAAATCACTCTGACATACCCACTGAGTAAACTGTGTAGGAAGGAAGAAATCTGTCTGCTTCCATTTGGGGGAAAAGATTGAGGATCCTGATTAAGGACATGATGGGGGGGAAAAAACCCAGATAAAACAAGTAAAAAAGATGAAGGAAAGATTTAGAGACATTGGAAGGAGATGACACTAAAACCATGACCGCCAGTTTGTCCTTTATGCACTGGTGCTCTCTGGCTGATTATTTATCTATATGGGTAGCCCATCTTCCCAACTGGGTTGTGAGTTCCTTTCAACTCCAGCACCTAGCTAAAAGCTTTTCTCTGCACTAACTGCCAAAAATCTTTGGCTGTCTACTCATCACAAAGAACAAAATGGAGATATATCTTTTTAATGCCCAAAGAAAAGATCTCTTCCAATCTTTTGCAAAAGCCTTAACTGAAAAGAGAATTATTACACAAAGGAAACGGTAGAGAGGTAAGTGCTGTGGAGGAGCTGAGAAAAGGAGCAGAGAGAGTTTGAGTTGCTCTAACCCAGGAAGCACAAGAGGACCGCAAATGCTATGAAGACCAGGATCTCAAGAAAATGGAAAAGTTTCTTTCATTCCAGGTGGCAAGATAAAGATCCTGGCCTTCAAGGACCCAGGTCTTCCTGGACACTGATTTGCTGAATAGTAACCAGTATAGATCGGTGAAAAGTAACAGCCTTCAAATGCTGTATTGTACTGTGTTACCCAAAAAGTTCATTTGGGCTTTTCTGTATGAAGTTTTTGGCCAACCCCAAACATACAACATTCAGGACTGTTGCAGAATTCTCCTGTAGGCAGAGTTCAAGGAGTATCTATGGCTCCGTTTCTTGTTAGCCTATAGAGTGGGAGCTTTGGTTGGATTAAGTTGACTCAAAGGAAAAATTTCCTGCACAGATGTATTTTGGGAATAAATATCAGCTATTACATATTTCAAGTGTTTTGAGTCTTTCACGACATCAAAAAGGAAATTTAGTAATGTTCTAAGAAATGTTAGGAAATGTTTTTTAGTAAAGTTTTTCTTATTATTTCAAAAAATACAGAAAAGTATAATGAAATAAATAAGACATAATTTCACAATCCAGAGATCACCATGTCAGAATTCTGGTTTATTTTTCTTCCATTCTTTCTATTATCTATCTACTAGACTAAAATTTTCTAAATGCTCTTTCATGGAAAATGGAACATTTATATAATTGTAATCACTATCATCTATTTCTACTACATGTTGTATCTTCCTGGTTAAAAAAAAAAAAACCACATTTAAAATTAACTTCACAACCATATATAGAACAACTACCTAGAGTTAGCTTTATATATCTAAATAGTTTCAATGCCAGCACTTTTTGACTCAAATTTCATCATTCTTGAGGGATTTTTTTCCCCTAGTGATCATTCTTTTGTTCTATAGCACATCTTCAAGCAGATTATGTAAGCAGTGTTGGCAACCAGTTAAGTTTATAGGAAGCAGCACAGCATGGTAGTTTTTAAAAATATGCATAGTTTTTGAGATCATATAGCTTAGGCTTTGAATTTCTACAATAAGTGATCTTGTGACTGACTTTAGGAAATTTATTTCACATGTCTGAGACATAAAAATAACTATCGCCTAAGGTAATTATAGTTGCTCCATCATGCCCATGAGGCTCCTCTGACTATGAAATTCTCCAGGCAAGAATACTGGAGTGGGTAGCCATTCCCTTCTCCATGGGGTCTTCCCCACTCAGGGATCGAATCCGGGTCTCTTGCATTATAGGCAGATTCTTTACTGCCTGAACCACCAGGGAAACCAAGGTAACTATGGTGTGCTGTGCTTAGTCACTCAGCTGTGTCTGACTCCGTGTGACCCCATGGACGGAGGAGCCTGGCAGGCTACAGGCTCCTCCGTCCATGGGATTTGCCAGGCAAGAGTACTGGAGTGGGTTGCCATTGCCTTCTCCAAAGTACTGTATTACCAAATAACAATTTCTCCCACTCCAGTGTTCTTGCCTAGAGAATCTCGAGGATGGGGAAACCTGGTGGGTTGCCGTCTATGGGGTCGCACAGAGTCGGACACGACTGAAGCGACTTAGCAGCAGCAGCCGCAGCTTTTGAGAAAATCATACAGTAGGGAAAAGGGAAAATCACTATTCTGCTTCCTTCTTTCCTGATAATGCCCAGAATTTTGTTCTCATAGGCTCATCTCCTCAAGAGTGTCCTGGAACCTCCACGGAAGCTGATTGCTTCCTTGGCAACAAAGGAACTGAAATAAATGTATTCGCCGGAAGGCATGAGACCTTCCCGAGATGTGAGGAAGGGTTTCCTGGGTTTTCTCCAGTTTAAGAATAATCCTCCAGAAGAAACACTTGCTTTTTAGAACATAGTAGGCAGACATTAGGGGCTTCCCAGGTGGCTGAGTAGTAAGGAATCCACCTGCCAATGAAGAAGACACAAGAGACACGGATTTGATCCCTTTGTTGGGAAGATCTCCTGGAGGAGGAAATGGCAGCCTGCTCCAATATTCTTGCCTGGAAAACCTCATGGACAGAGGAGCCTGATGGCCTACGATCCATGGGGTTGCAAAGTCAGATATGATTGAATGCGTGTGTGTGCACACACACACACACATGTAGACACTGAAACTTGGTTTTGTTACTATTAGTTTTCTACCGGAAGGGGAACTTCCTCTCTCCATCCCTCCTCCTCCTCTTCCTCTTCTTCCTTGCCCTTCTCCTCCCTTTCCCCACATCTCTCTTTCCTGCTCTTTCTACCTCTCTCCCTCCTCCTCTGTTCTCCTCCTCCTTCCCTCCTCTCTTTCTTCTCTTTTTGCTTCTTCTCATTTCCTATTCCTTCTTTTCCTCCTCAATGAATAATAACAGCAACAAAGTCAATGGAGACTTACTGTCTAAAAACGTACCAACTTTTGGTGCAAAGAGATAGTCTCCTGTCGTTTTGAGTGCTACCTGAAAAAGGAGCTGCATCAAAGCATGCAGCAAAACAGAAAACTAGGTGCTTATTCCCCATGCTACCCGGTCACGTGACTTTATATCTAGCTCTTAATCAATGAGAGCTGATTGTTTCATGACTGATTAGATATGGGCTATTCATTCACAGGGATCTCCAGATTCCTTTGGTTAAAATACTTATCATGACTTCCATTCTGAAGGAGATCAGCCCTGGAATTTCTTTGGAAGGAATGGTGCTAAGCTGAAACTCCAGTACTTTGGCCACCTTACGTGAAGAGTTGACTCATTGGAAAAGACTCCGATGATGGGAGGGTTTGGGGGTAGGAGGAGAAGGGGACCACAGAGGATGAGATGGCTGGATGGCATGACTGACTCGATGGACGTGAGTCTGGATGAACTCCGGGAGTTAGTGATGGACAGGGAGGCCTGGTGTGCTGCGATTCATGGGGTCGCAAAGAGTCGGACACGACTGAGCGACTGAACTGACTGAACTGAACTTCACTTGGTATGACAGTCTTTAAGTCCAGTCACATCTCCACAATTGATACAATTTCTTTACTTCTATGGCTAAGTAATATTCCATTGTGTATATGGACCACATCTTTATCCAGAAAAGAGGGGATATATGTATATGCATAGCTAATTCACTTTGCTGTATAGTAGAAGCTAACACAATATGGTAAAGCAACTTTACTCCAAGAAGAATTAATTTAAAAAAATTATCATGGACACGTCCATTTCTGCATGTATTTCTCCCTTCAATTATATTAATTACCTAAGTACCCAGATTAAAACAATTATCTACCTTTTATATCTGTAGTTTAATAATTGATATTCTTTAGGACCATAGTCTGAAGAATACCTTACTTCCTTTGGCTTTCTCTTTTGTTAAGTCACTGCAGACAGCCATAGGTCAATTTCTGTAACTGTTGGGATGTTCAGAGCCTGACTGATATCAAGGTAATGGAGAAGGGAACAGAGTATGAAAGTTCAGGTCAAAGTTCATCTTGCTCTGTAATGATGAAGGGTCAAGACCACTGGAGTGATGGATTGCTCACCTCTTTCAGATAATACGGGCTGTGATATGTATTTTTCCACTAGTATGAAAATTTGTCAAAGGCTTGATGAGAATAAAGAGGATCAAGCAAATTTGATACCTAGAAAGAAAAATTCCTTTACACTAGAGCCGTTCTTTGTACCTACGAAAATCACATAGTATGAAACCCATTTATATGAAAATATATACACAAAATATGCTTATATGAAAATGTATGTGAGGCACATATTAAGCCCACAGCATAGCTTTATGCTGACAGTGTCATTTTTAATAATGAATCAAGATAAGCCCATTTAGAATAGCTGTTGTTTTTTTTTCATATTTTGGACTTGTTTTTCCAAAAAGTATAAATACATCTGTACATGATGTCATGCAAATATTTGAAACATTTGTGGCTCTTAAATGAAGTTTGTTTTATTGTGGTTTTGACCCTTTATTGACCTTATTAACATTTTTGTTTGTTTGTTGTGGTTGCCCATGTTGCAGTCTTCAAATTAAACCCAGTAATAGATAATCTCGTGTCAACTGGAGTGAGCCACAAGAATGTCCAGATAAACATTGTTCTAGGTGTATCTGTGAGGTGTTTCTGGATGAGGTTAGAATCTGAATCCTAGGATTCAGTAAAGTAGGCTGCCCTTCCCAAAGTGGCTGAGCATCATCCAGTCCAGTAAGGCCTGAACAGAACAAAAGGTGGGGGGAGGAATTCAGCCCTTTTTCCCATCTTACCTGTCTCTTTCCTTTGCGTTTCCTGTCTCACCCCAACTGAACCAGCACATCTCAGATTCTCCTGACCTTAGACTGGGATTTACATCATGGGCTCCATTGTTTCTGAGGCCTTTGGACTTTGACTGAATTACACCACTGACTTTCTTGGGTCTCATGCTTGCATATGACAGATCACAGGACTTCTCAGCCTTCATAACTACATAGGCCACTTCTTCATCATAATTCTCAATTTCTGTCTCTTTCTGTGTATGTATAAATATGTGTGCATGCGTGCTAAGTGACTTCAGTAGTGTCCAGCTCTGTGCCAACCTGACTGTAGCCCACTGGGTTCCTCTGTCCATGGGATTCTCCAGGCAAGTGGTTTGCCATGCCCTCCTCTAGGGCATTTTCCTGACCCAGGGGTCGAATCCACATCTCATATCTCCTGCATTGGCAGACAGGTTCTTCACTACTAGCATCACATGGGAAGCCCCATATATATGTATAAGTCATAATATGTACACATTATACATATAAATTTATAAATATATAATTATATATATTATATTCTCTGGAGAGGGCTTCCCTGGTGGCTCAGCTGGTAGAGAATCTGCCTACAATATAGGAGAGCCTGGTTCAATTCCTGGGTTGGGAAGATCTGCTAGAAAAGGGACAGGCTACCCACTCCAGTATTCTTGGGCTTCCCTGGTGGCTCAGCTGTTAAAGAATCTGCCTGCAATGTGGGAGACCTGGGTTCGATCCCTGGGTTGGGAAGATCCCCTGGAGAAGTGGACGGCTACCCACTCCAATATTCTGGCCTGGAGAATTCCATGGACTGTAGTCCATGGGGTCGCAAAGAGTGGTACACAACTGAGCGACTTTCACTTTCACATTCTCTGGCTACCCCTACTAACAACAATTTTTCAAAGTCTGTTCCTTAGACTCTGAAGTCTGAAAGAAACTACTAAACTCTTTCTGGAAGAGGAAAGGTTTCCAATGTCTAATATGTTTAGGAAACACCAGGCATTACGAGACAAAGACGCTTCTTTATTTCAGCACTCTTTGGAGCCTGCGCTAAGCTAACATGAATGAAAACTCCCAAGGGTCTCTATGAGGGTGGATTTAATAAGAAGCATCTCCTCAGGTTATTTTATCACCAAAGTTTTAGATGGACCTCTTACAGGAGTATTGTTCCTTAGAACACACTGTGGCAGCAGACTACTGTAAGGCTTTCAGGGAGTGAGAAGAACTATGGATGGCCACGTGCTGCTTTCCTTTTGGCTCAGACCTTTAGAGTCTCTAGTAAGTAGGTAAATTCTGCAGCTCCAAATTCATCTACTCCTTTTTTTTTTCCTTCCAACTCGAAGTTCCATATTAAAAAGTCATTATCAAAATGTCACATTCTAATAATGCAGAGCGATTTAGAGAAAGTCTTGTAAAACAATACATATTTTTAGAAGTTTGAAGGAGTTTTTTAAAGAGAAAGATAAAAATTTCAAAAAAGACATGAATTCTAGAAACAAAGTACTTTAATTACTTGCAAACATTTGAAATCATGAAGATGATATCTATGGTAACATCATGGTCTCTCAAATATGTTCTGAATAATTGGACAATAATTTCTTCAAAGAGCAGAATTGATGGCCCTTATATTTCTATTTCTACTAACAATGTGTGAAGAGAGAGTGAACTGACACTTTAAACTTCTAATGATCTTTGAAACAGATAAATATTCTGAAAGAATATTTACCAGATAATTTTTAAGAGTTAGATTTTTTTTCTAAGTTAGGATTATTTTAGCATCTTGCAAATTCAGACCTGGTGCCAGATAGTTGTACTTCCTTGGAATTTTACTTTCCACTTCATTTATTTATATGTTCATTATTCATATGGAATGACATATGTATGAGATAAATTTTTATTAGCATACCTTTTTGAGGATTCAAAAATAATCACTTCTATATATTAGTTCTAGCATAATTTCCTCTTCCTCCCTTGAGCTGAAAATATCTGAATTCTAGTACAGGCACTTAAATTCTTCTTGCGGCCTTATTCCTATGTTTAAAATTTTTTTAAGACATAAAATAATATTTTTAAAAGTTTTAAGTCAATTGATGATATACAAAAGACAAAAGACCTGGAGAAGGAAATGGCAACCTACTCCAGTATTCTTGCCTGGAAAATTCCATGGACAGAGGAGTCTGGCAGGCTACAGCCTATGGTGTTGCAAAGAGTGGCTAAACAACAAAAGACAAAAGAAAACTCCAAATTGTTCCTATCCTTAACATCCCAGTTCAGGGAGTTCCTCCCTTGGTTCACAACAGCCCAAGAGGGAGAGAGCATTGCCCATCCTGTGTCCTGTCCAATCTGCCAGCCAGCATCTTTATGCATCACTGATTCATTCCTCTGCCTTGTCATCTCTGGGATTTCCTCCTGGTCTCTAGCAGATACCCACAGGTAGTCCTATCAGTTGAGACACGGTCTTAGCAATTATTGGGTCCCCTGGATTACGCTAAAATCTGCTGCACATGTAATTTTAGTTTCAGCAGAAATGAGAAGAAAAGTCATAGCTTCTTTCTCTCCAAATCACCATGCCAGCTTCTAAATTTCAGCGTCTTTATTCCCTCCCATTGTGTTGCCTTCCTCTCTGACAATCCGCAATGACCAATGAGTTCACCTCTGTTTGTCAAAGGTATGATGGGTTAGTGGAAGGAGCTGTCTTGGAATCAAATGCACCTGGATTTGAATTCTTTTTAGCTAGCTAGTCTTAAAAATTAACTTAGACTTTGTGTCTGCAGTGGCAGAATAATGACAATCCTTTAAGTTGATGAAAGAATCCGGTGAGATAAGTGTCTATTAGAACCTTGGGACATAACAGACATTCCATAAATGTCGAGCCCAGATGGAAAATACTGTCTTCCTGTGCCATCTCCACAGAATTTTCTGCAATGTCTCCTATTCCCATTGAAAGCAGCAGAGTCAAAACTATTTGCTGGTCATTGCATTGGACTCTTCAGTGCAATAAAATAATTGGAATTCATTTATTTAGCAAGTGTTTATCATGCAATCCATGCACATTGCACAGAGATAAGGATAGTATAAAGAGATTGAAGAAACAGCCTCTACTTTCTAGAGGAAGCATACATCTATTTGGGTAGGTAAGAAATGAAACAGCAAAATATCAATTCAAATTACCTATGTATATTATTAATTGAAAAAAATGAATGCTACAGTAAGTGTTGGAGAATATTTTTAAAAACTGGAGATCTTAGTGTAGGGATATTTGGAGAAATTTTTTTGAAACTAACTAAAATCTAACCTTCTACATAAGAATGCTTTCGGTAAAATGATCCCATAAGGCTATTTCTCTTTTGAGCTTGATGTTTTGAAGTATTGCATGTTTGATATTCTGAATATTTTATTCAATTTCCTTTGTGAAAAAAGTCAAAGGATTATTTCAGAGTTAAGATGGCTTTTAGTTCTGTGGGAAAATAATCACCACTTTAATAATAAAGAGATAATTTTTACAAATATATATCCAAATTACAAAAAAAAAAAGGCAAGCAGCTATTGTATTTAGACACAAAATAAGTTTTTCAGTAGCATTTTTGGGATAACTTTTAAAATGAGGTTATTTCTATCATAAACCCTGACCATCCCACTTCTAGGTATATATCCAGAGGAAAGAAAATTTGTCAAAGAGATATATCACTCCTGTGTTTATTGTAACATTATTCACAACAGCCAGCTAATGAAAACACCCTAAATGTCCATCAGTTGACGAATGTATGATGAAGATATCCTGCCATTTGTGACAAAATAGATGGACCTAAAGGACATGATGTTAAGTGAGATAAGTCAGACAGAGAAAAACTAATATTGCATATCCCTTATATGTGGAGTTTAAAAAAACAAAAACAAACTTGAAAAGACAGAATAGATGATAATTACTGGAAGCTGGCTGGTGGGGGAATGGGAGAGATGTTTAAGGGTACATACTCGAAGCTAGTATAAATCTTAGAGATCTAATGCAAAATAGCGTGATTATAGATAATAAAACTGTACTGTAAACATTAAACTCTCTGCACTACTATATCTTAAATTGTTCCCATCATTAGAAAAAGTGATAATTATGTGACATGATAGAGGAGCTAATTGTTGCTACAATGGCAGTCATGTTGTAATGTAAATGTATCAAATCTATATGTTTTATGACTTAATCATTTAAGCCAATCATATCTCAATAATGAAAAAACAATCCAACAGTACCAGTCTGGAGAAAGGCCACCAAATCAGATGAAAGAGTTATTTAATATTATATTGATAGTTTAGAAGTTATTATACTTCAACACACAACTTAGTGACTGAACAACATCAGTGATGCTTCAACACTATAAATGTAACTCCTTTTTTGGTGTATTAATTCATTCACTCAATAAATATAGTAAGTATCTTTCACAAATTAGAGGTGGTCCCTGCCCTCCGGGAGCCTCTGAGTTAGTGAAAGAGATAGGTATTAAATACAAATATGTGGGGCTTCCCCAGGGGCTCAGTTGTGGGAAATCCAGCTGCCAGTGCAAAAGAAGCAGGTTCGATCCCTGGTCTGGGAGCATCCTACGTGCCATGGAACAACTAAGCCCATGAGCCACAAGTATTGAGCCTGTGCTCTAGAGCCCGGGAACCACAGCTGCTGAAGCCTCGTGCCCTAGAGCCCGCGCTTCACAACAAGAAAAGCCACCACAATGAGAAGCCTGCACACCACAACTAGAGAGTAGCCCCTGCTCGCCACAAATAGAGAAAAACTTGTGAAGCAACAAAGACCCAGCACAGCCAAAAATAAATGAATGAAGTTATTTGAAAAAAAATATGAATATGTAACTAAATAGATAATCACAAATTTTAATGAATGATAATGGAGGACAAGAACGGATGCAGTATGAAAAAGAATAAAAGAGGGACCAAATTTAGATTTGGGAAGGTATCAGGGAATGTCTCTCAAGAGAACTGACTGCTAAATTGAAAGGTAAAGAATGAGCAAGAGTTTGCTAGTGAAGAACATGGCGGGAGAATTCCAGGCACAGTGTAGACAAAGGCCCTAGAGTTAGAAAGAGCCTTAAAAAGACCACTTAGTTAACAAACGGGGCTTCCCCAGTGGCTCAGAGGTAAAGAATCCACCTGCAATGCAGGAGATACTGGGGACGTAAGTTCAATCCCCGTGCAGGGAAGATCCTCTGGAGGAGGGCATGGCAACCCAGTCCAGCATTCTTGCCTGGAGAATCCCACAGACTGAAGAGCTTGGTGGGCTACTGTCCATAGGGTTGCAAAGAGTCAGACACGACTGGAGCGACTGGGCACACATGCACACATTTAACAAATAAAGATCAAGAGAAGGGTGGCATGAGCTGAGACTGAGGAGAGTCTAGGAGATCATGGGTTTTATTCTAAAAGAAGAATCCATTAAAATCTAAAGGTAGCTTTGATAGTGATTGGTGTATAATAGCATTAACAAAATTGCAGCACGTTGTCTGATTCTTAGCAAGTGCAAATAAATGGTGACATTACCATTAGCAACATGAAAATAAATTCAATTCTAAGATGAATTTTTTAAAATTTTTATTGCTGTTCCTGAGCCTCTTGATTCTACATGTTAATATAATAGATTATGACCTAGTTAGTATTTAAGTTTCAGAAACTAGTTCTTAGGGCTTCCCAGGTGGCGCTAGGTGGTAAAGAATCTGCCTTGCCAATGAAGGAGACTTAACTCTGGGTTGAGAAGATCCCTTGGAAGAGGGCACAGCAACCAGTATTCCCGCCTGGAGAATGCTGGACAGAGGAGCCTGGTTGGTTCCAGTCCATAGGGTTGCAAACAGTCAGACACAAGTGAAATGAATTAGCACAGCACAACAGCACATTTCTTATGAGATTCTAGTGTCCTGAAGACTCAATGTTATAAAAATATCAGGGTATTTTTTTTCCTGCAGTCAGACACATTGCAGGAACTCAGGGAGTTATCACCAAGAATGGAAGCAGTTTGAACTTTCCTTTCTACTGCAGCAGTTGAAATTCAGATTAGAACTGAAGGCAACCTTTTCAAACAATACATTTAGAATGTCCCTTTAGATACACATGATATTATTTCAATGTCAGATATTAAAATATTGGTGCCAAATGCATTATTCAGAGAAATGAAACTCTTCTTCCTACATTTCTTGTTAGTGAGAAAATCTACAATTGGGGAAATTCACTCAAATCTGATTAATTAACAGATATTCCACACTTTACTTAGAAGCAGCAGCAAACATGAGAATATCTATTTTGGACCCCATTTTACCACTAGTAAAGACAGACTCTTTCAAAATAAGACTTTTTTTTCTTTTTAAAAGAGAACAGTGATGGGATTGCTTCATTAAATCATAGTGTTTAGTTTACAGCCACAGAATCATTTAACAGGTTTAATTTTGCTTAGGTCTG
>SJYQ01000543.1:114433-165474 GCA_006410935.1 Redunca redunca
GTTGAAGCCTAGCTTAGAGAATTTTGAGCATTACTTTGCTAGCGTGTGAGATGAATGCCATTGTGTGGTAGTTTGAACATTCTTTGGCATTGTCTTTCTTTGGGATTGGAATGAAAACTGACCTTTTCCAGTCCTGTGGCCACTGAAGGGGTTTTCCTAATTTGCTGGCATATTGAGTGCAGCACTTTAACAGCATCATATTTTAGGTTTTAAAAGCTCAGCTGGAATTCCATCACCTCCACAATCTTTGTTCATTCTCCAAGCTAGGCTTCAACAGTACATGAACCGAGAACTTACAGATGTTCAAGCTGGATTTAGAAAGGCAGAGGAACCAGAGATCAAATTGCCAACATCCACTGGATCATAGAAAAAGCAATAGACTCCCAGAAAAACATCTATTTCTGCTTCCCTGGCCTTTGATTGTGTACATCAAAACAAACTGTGGAAAATTCTTCAAGAGATGGGAGTACCAGATCACCTGACCTGCCCCCTGAGAAATCTGTATGCAGGTCAAGAAGTGACAGTTAAAACCGGACATGGAACAACAGACTGGTTCAAAATTGGGAAAGGAGTACATCAAGGCTGTATATTGTCACCCTGTTTATTTGGCTTATATGCAGAGTACGATTGTGAAATGTGGAGCTGGATGAAGCACAAACTGGAATCAAGATTGCCAGGAGACAATAACCTCAGATATGCAGATCACACCACCCTTATGGCAGAAAGTGAAGAACTAAAGAGCCTCTTGATGAAAGTGGAAAAGGAGAGTGAAAAAGCTCAACATTCCGAAAACGAAGATCATGGCATCCAGTCCCATCACTTCATGGCAAATAGATGGGGAAACAGTGGAAACAGTGTCAGACTTTATTTGGGGCGGTGGGTGGGGGGGGCGCCAAAATCACTGCAGATGGTGACTGCAGCCATGCAATTAAAAGGCACGTGCTCTTTGGGAGAAAAGCTATGACCAACCTAGACAGTACATGAAAAAGCAGAGACAATGCTTTGCTGACAATGGTCCATCTAGTCAAAGCTATGGTTTTTCCAACTGTCATGTATGTATGTGAGAGTTGGACCATAAAGAAAGCTGAGCATTGAAGAATTGATTCTATTGTACTGTGGTGTTGGAGAAGACTCTTGGGAGTCCCTTGGACTTCAAGGAGATCCAACCAGTCCATCCTAAAGGAAATCAACCCTGAATATTTACTGGAAGGACTGATGTTGAAGCTGAAACTCCAACACTTTGGCTACCTGATGTGTGGAATCGACTCATTGGAAAAGACCCTGATGCTGGGAAAGATTGAAGATGGGAGGAGAAGGGGATGACAGAGGATGAGATGGTTGGATGGCATCACTGACTCAATGGACACGAGTTTGAGTAAACTCTGGGAGTTGATGATGGACAGGGGGGCCTGGTGTGCTGCAGTCCATGGGGTCGCAAAGAGTCGAACAAGACTGAGCAACTGAACTGAACTGAAAGAATAAAATCGACTATGGGAAACATTGAACTGAACTTTTAAGAAACAGACTTAGAGATTATAAGAGTCAAGCCAGGTGACCCAGTGGTAAAGAATCCACCTGCCAATGCAGGAGACGCAGGTTTTTCCCTGAGTGGGGAAGATCCCCTGGAGAAGGAAATGGCAACCCTCTACAGTATTCAAGCCTGGAAAATCCCATGGACAGAGGAGCATGGTGGGCTACAACCCATGGGGTCACAAAAGGTGTCGGATGCGATTTAGAGACTAAACAGCAATTTTCATTCCATATTTTAAAACTGATAATTTTTAAAAGCTGTTTAGGTTTACATAAAATTGAGCAGAAAATACAGAAAATTCCCATTTATCTTCACGTCCTTTCTTTCTCCTCACTCACAGTTTCCCCTATTAAGTTTTTGCATTAGTGGTACATTTGCTACAATCGATGAGCCAATGTTGTTACATTATTATTAACTAAAGTCCATAGTTTGTACTGTGTAGTCTATGGATTTTGGCAAATGTGTTATGACATGTATCCACTATTATGGTATTGTACAGAATAGTTTCTCTGCCATATACATCACCCACTGTGTTCCATGTATTCATGCTTCCTTCCTTCCCTCAAACCCTGGCAGCCACTAACCTTTTGTCTACTTGACTTTTCCAGAATGTCATGCAGTTGGCATTGTACAGTATGTAGCCTTTTCAGATTGATTTCTTTCACTCAGCAAGAGGCATTTAAGTTTCCTCCATGTTTTTTCATGATTAGATAGCTCAGTTCTTTGTATCACTAATATTTCATTTTATGAATGTACTGCAGTTTATTCATCCATTTACCTACTGAAAGGACATGTTAATTGTTTCCAAGTTTTAGCAATTAACAATAAAACTGCTATAAAAAATGTGTGTTCAGGTTTATGTGTGGACATAAATTATATACACACACACACAGATATGTATATTCTCCAGGCAAGAATTTTCCCTTCTCCAGGGGTTCTTCCTGACCCAGGGATTGAACCTGAGTCTCCTGCATTGTAGGCAGATTCTTTGCCATCTGAGCCTATATATAGATATGGATATAACAAAGTCTAGCATATAGTATTGGAGAAGGAAATGGCAACCCACTCCAGTGTTCTTGCCTGGAGAATCCCAGAGACAGGGGAGCCTAGTGGGCTGCCGTCTATGGGGTTGCACAGAGTCGGACATGACTGAAGCAACTTAGCAGCAGCAGCAGCAGCAGCAGCATATAGTAGGTTCTCTGTAAGTGCTAACCCGTCGTAATTCAGTTCACAGTTGATTATTTCATACTCATGTATCAAGAAAATACATAAGGGAATCAGTATCTGGAGCCATATGAACTTTGGGTTCAGGAGAAGGTTGCCTAGATCTGCAAAATTAATTTTCTCTTTTCCTAGGCACACAATGAATCTGTTTCCCAGCCTTCTTTGTAATTGAGTATGGACAAGTGCCTGCATTTTAGCCAGCAGAATGTGAGCAGAATTGATGAGTGAGTAAGGTTTGCCCCATAAAAATCGCTTCCATATGTCCCTAACCCCTATAACAGAGATGGCAAACACCAAAGCAGTCTCAAAACTCTTGAAGATTGCAGAGTAGCCAACAGCCTGAGCCCTAAACTCTATGTGCAGATATCATCACACCAAGCAGACCATTTGAATTGGGCTGTTCTGTGAACAACAAATAGACTTCTATTATACTTGAGCTAGTATAAATCTGGGGGACGAATTTGTTACAGCAGCTTGTATCACTCTAATATTGTGGCTGATTGCATTATCACCACTGGAAAAAGTTGGTTGCAATTTTGTAAAAATGGTGCAAAACCAAAAATAAATAAATAAATATACCTGAAACTTACATATTATTTAACTTGAGGTTTTAAAAAATGTCATGTAAGGGGACAGTAGGATTAAACATATAATTATTGAGCATATTAATGATAAACAACTATATTTGCACTTTTTTTTTGCCTTTTGGTTTGGGCTACATATCAAATTTTAAATAATATGCATCACAGTGAGTTGACCTTTTTGTATTCTGGCTTTTCCACCTAACAGAAACATTACTCATATTCATATATATTATTTTAATGAGTGCATAATACTTCATTTAATTGAAATGCCACAATTTTCTTAATCATTTTTATATTGTCAGGTGGTTTCTAGCTTTTATAATAAATATAATGGTACAGTAAACATCTCCTGAGCATTTTTCCCTTAGAAAAATTCTTAAATACAAACCACTAGCTCAAATTATACAAACATTTTATGATTCTTGATATTTTTTCCAAATTATTAAAAAATTGCTTCAAATGACTATTTCACAAAAATAAGTGGTGCGTTAGACTATGCTCCAAGCCACTTCCCCAAAATTAGGACTTAAAATTTCAAAATCAGTGAGATACATTGATCTTATGGTAAAAAATCATGAAAATTAAGTCACATTTTCTGTATATTCATAGGAATCAAAACTCACCTAGCTCAGTGTCTGGTGTATTAAAGTGTTTAATAAATACTTGCTGAGCAAATGAATGCATGAATGAATAATAAATATGTGCAAGAATAAATAAAGAAATGAGTATATGGGATCATTTGTTCTAGGTTGGTATTTTTCAGTATAGTAAATGTACTGAGGTAGTTTTAAAAATTGTTCATCATGAGGAATGAATGTGTTATCATACCAAGATACTGATCAGGCGAGTGAATCTGAATCTCCAGCAATCATGTCTGAGGCTGTTTATATCGCTGAGGCAGAAACAGGAAGAAACAAAACAGTATCTTGGATAAAGTCCTTTAAAAAGAGCCAGGAGGGAAGTTGGAAGGCCAGGTGTAAACATGAGTCCAAAGGCAGCAGTGGTTGTGTTTATTATCTGTGGGATATCTCCTCAGCTTTAACTGGGCTATGACCCCTTGCTAGTCCCACAGTTCCATGGAAATATCTACCTATCTACCTACCTACCTATCTGTCTATGTACCTATCTATCAATCAGTCATGACTCTCATCCCTTCCCCATCCCTGAGCACTGGTGATGGGTTTATGAGTGGTCATAGGAGTCAAGCTGAATGAATGAATCCTTTCCAAGGGACTTAAAAGAAAATATAAGATCAATTTCTTCCCTGGAAGTTGTAGTACTGATAGGAAAGTCCAGAAGTTGTGATTGTGCAAATATTTTGTCAAGGAGAGTATCATATAAAGGGTTGTTTAAAATGGAGGAGCTGGTATTTGTTTCTTCTGAGGCTTCATACTAATTTCTAAGTTATTCCAATAAGGAAACCAGGGAAAGGTTGAGCATGATAAAAGATAGCTACTGGTCTAATGGGTTTTCCAACCAAGCCCCTTTATTTTCTTTTCGAGTAAAAATATGTAATATTTGTATGTAAAAATATGTAAAATATGTAGAAATATGTAATGATTTGATTGCTCTTTTACTGGTTTCTCAGGATTCTACTTTGTTTTAAAGATTTAATTAGAATTCAGTTAAAATGTCACATTACCAACTATCTGTTTCAGAGGAGAAGTTGGACCAAAAAGGATCTTTTGTAGTTAAATTCTATGAATAGTTTCCACAGTGACATCTCCTTCTTTAATTTTAATTTTTTTAACACCAAAAACATTTTGTCTTGGCATATAGCCAATTAACAATGTTGTGATAGTTGCAGGTGAACAGCAAAGGGACACAACCACACATATACATGTATCCATTCTCTCTCCAAACCCTCTCCCATTCAGGCTGGCACAGAACATTTGTAGCAACCTGGATGGACCTAGAGAGTGCCATACTGAGTGGAGTAAGTCAGACAGAGAAGAAGAAATATCATATACATCCTTATATGTGGAATCTAAAAAGAAATGATACAAATTAACTTACAAAACAGAGACTCAAACACTTAGGAAATGGAACTTATGGTTGCCAAGGAGAAGGGATAGTTAGGGACTTTGGGAAGGTTGTGTACACAGTGCTGTATTTAAAATGGATAACCAACAAAGACCTATTGGAACTCGGCTCAGTGTTAGGCCTCTCCTTCTTGGGATAAACAGTCTTTGTCTTTTACACCCAAGATAATTAATTGACAATGATGTTGGAAAATTGTACCCCCCCCCGCCCCCCGCAATATTGGTGAGTCTAGCAGACTGTTGTTCACTGGGCTTCTCACTGACATTCCTCTCTAGAGGCGGGCACTCTTCTTCCTACCCGGTGGCTGTCATGTCTTGCCATGACTTCTAAGCCAGCAGAATGCCAGCACAGGGGATATAAGCCAGCAAGAGCAGAAAATGTAAGAACCATTTTGAAGTTTTGTCATTGTTTGTTTCCTTTTGCTATGAGAATGGCATATTCCAGGTAGGGGCTGCTCCTTTATTCTAGAACTTTGAACAGGAAAGACACAGAGCAAAACCACGTCTGACCTCCAGGCCACATGTAATATGGAAAAGAAATAAACTTTGTTACTGTGAGCCAGCCGTATTTGGGGATTATTTATTACTCCAGCATAATCCAGTGACAGCTAGCCGCACTGTAACCAATGACTTTTTCCTTTCTCATTTGGGGCACTGAGAGGCAGTGTTCTATTCTCTAACAGAGAGAGCCCGAAAGAGCTACATGCAAACATTCTCAGGAGGTTGTGCAAGACAAATCCTTAAAAATACCCTATGCTTTTATTTCCACCGTTGATACTTATATAAATGAGTTCCTGGAGAAAACCTGGATTAAGCACTGTCATCCCATACCCGCTTCATGGTGATTTACCAATGCCGTAAGTTCAAAAAAGAAAGAAAGTCACAAGAAAATAGCTCAAACCTCTCTTAGTCTGATGTGGCAAGAATGTCCAAAAGACCATGGTGTATTCCATATCTCATTTTTTTTTCTTATTCTTGTGAACAGATGGGAGCTGTACTATTTGAGGAAGAGTAAATCCTGGTATTTGGCCATTATCCAAAGGTAAATGAAAGAAGTGGGTGGCATCCACAGGGCTCAGTAACAGAAGACAACTAAAAATAGGTGTCCAGCCCGATCACAGCTAGGCTGTGAGCTGCTAGGCAAGAAAGCATTTTTTCTCAGCATCTTAGGGTGCTCCATTCACAAGTTTTAAGTTGCCTAGTAATTTATCAACTTTATTTATCTCATCGTTGTGCTCATTTAACACCCATCTTTATGGTCTCTTTATTTTATATTAACCTACGATACAGATTAAGATGATTTATACACTGAAGCAGGTCCCTTTTTGCTCACTTGGTCCATTACGTTCAAGAATGATACTACTGGTGCTCAGAGGTTTCTCTTCAAATGAGCTAACTTATTCTGAAAATTAACATTTCTTGTGGTTATAAAAGTTACACTATTAATTAGGGGCTCTGCAACCTTGAAGGTGTGGTCCTGTGAAGGATGCTAATGTTAACCCTGGATGCTCTAATTAAGTTGCCCCTCCTTTCTAGAGTAATTGTTAGAATTGCTAAGTCTTTTCTCATAGATAGAGAAGTCTTGAATATGTGATAACAACCTCTTAGAACAGAGCCAGATATTCCTGTTTCTACTGCAGTGACTGATTGTAGACTCCTAACCAGAGGAATAAAACAATCCACTGTTGTTATTGTTGCTTAGTCACTAAGTTGTGTCTGCCTGTTTCTGACCCCGTGGACTGTAGCCCACCAGGCTCCTCTGTCCATGGGATTTCCCAGGCAAAAATACTGCAGTGGGTTGCCATTCCCTTCTCCAGGGGATCTTCCCAACCCAAGGATTAAACCCATGTCTCCTGCCTGGCAGGCAGATTCCTTACCACTGAGCCACCAAGGAAGCCCCAAACAATATGCTGTGCACTAGTGTGGATATAAGCCTCATGCTAGCAAAGGGGCAGTCTACTGACTGAAGGTCAAAGATGAACTGGCACTCCTGAGGCTCACAAGTGGCTACTGTACTGTTCTCAGCAAACCTCACTTCTTAACACATTTGAAATGCTATTCTTAAAATTACACCCTAAAATGAACTAAACTCCAAGAACATGAAACAAGAGTCAACAAACAAATACTGAACAAAATGAGCCAGATACAAAAGAATACACGTGAATAACAAAGCTGCTGCTGCTGCTAAGTCGCTTTAGTCGTGTCCGACTCTGTGCGACCCCATAGACGGCAGCCCACCAGGCTCCCCCGTCCCTGGGATTCTCCAGGCAAGAACACGAGTGGGTTGCCATTTCCCTCTCCAATACACGAAAGTGAAAAGTGAAAGTGAAGTCGCTCATTCGTATCTGACTGTTCTCCACCCCATTCCAGGCAAGCATACTGGAGAGGGGTGCCATTGCCTTCTCCGAATAACAAAGCTAGGTGACATTAATCTATAGTGTTAGCAGTTTGTTTTTGCACAGGAGGCAGAGGCTAAAGTTGGAAGGGACAGGAGATGGTCTCCAGGGATGGTAGTCATATTTTATTTCTTGACCCAAGTGGTTGTTACACAGATGTGTTCTATTCGTGAGAACTCATGTCAATGTATACTTCTGTACAGTCTTGGGTGGTGGGGTCTTAATTTATTTTGAGAAACTTTCTATTTCTGCTTTCTTTAAAGCAAGTTTTATTCCTATTTTGTTTTTAACCAATCAAACTCTGCCTCTTGAATGTGGGCAAACTCTGACCCATAATTAAATGTTGACTGAGTCCTGCATTTCAAACTACATTATAGCATTGCTCATTTATTTACACAGCCTCCCTGAAACCAAACTAACTGATTTTCATCTGGGCAGACATTGGCATCATCTATTTCAATTTGACCTAGATCTTCCATGGAATTTTTAAAATTTGGATGATGCCAGTGAAATCTCAGCAAGTTTCCTATCCAAATATGATTTAGTTCCATGTAGAGTCAAAGAAGAGGGCATGGCAACCCACTCCAGTGTTCTTGCTTGGAGAATCTCCATGGACAGAGAAGCCTGGCAGGCTACAGTCATAGAGTTGGACACAACTGAAGCAACTTAGCATGCATGCATGTGGAGTATTAAAACAACCTAATTTTCTGTACATACCATGCAGGGTCTGATCCTTAATATTCTATGTGCTTCTCCATTTGTTATTTTAATGATATCAGGCTGATTCTTTGATTGAGGTTTTTAAAAATGAAACTTATTTTGAGATCTCTACCACTCGGGCTATCAGCACATGCTTCCTGAACTTTCTGTTTGTTAATAGAAACATTTATTGTTAGGCTTTGTAAGATAAAATCTAGTGTACTTTTTAACTCAATCCTGATACCAGGCACCTCACAACTGGCTTATGCTTTATGCACACCAGTTATCATTAACATTTGTTTTTCTTCAAAGATCTACTTTCCCAGTAACCATGGTGGAACAGTCTATCCCCTCCCATAAAGCTGCTTATAGATGCCATTCAGGTGTGTGATTAAACATAATTAATATTTAAGACCTTCTATAACTGGTCTCTGGTGTGGAAACAGAGTTTTTGGTTTTGTTTCCTTTTTTTGGAGAGCCTCATGAGTGCTTTCCACATATGCTCTAAATAAGGATAGCTTTGCCTTCCAGACCCTGTGTGTACTTGTGATCAGGGAACATTTGCTTGCTTCATTGCTCAGTTGCGTCTGACTCTGTGTGACCTCATAGACTGTAGCCTGCCAGGCTCCTCTGTCCATGGGGATTCTCCAGGCTAGGATACTGGAGTGAGTTGCCACGCACTCCTCCAGCGGATCTTCTCAACCCAGGGATCGAACACAGGTCTCTCCCACTGCAGGCAGATTCCTTACTGTCTGAGCCACCAGGAAAGCCCAAGAATACAGGAGTGGGCAGCCTATCCCTTCTCCAGGGGAAGGTGGATTCTTCCTTGAGAGAAGAATTAGCTGAGCTACCAGGGAAGCCCAGGTGATCAGGGAAATTTGGGTAAATTAAATCATGATAACAGTTATGATCAACAGTAGCTTCTCATCAGAATGAATAGGATTGGGGACCCAGACTGGAAAAGTAAAACTTTTATCAAGCAAAACTTTTTAATATCAAATAAACTGGGGAGGATTTAAAATTATATTTTTCTTATACCTGCTCAGTTCCACATACAGTTTTTCTTGGGCTCTCAAGGATTACTTCTTTCATAATTAACCCATAACTTGCCTCCTATTTGGCCAAAGGAAGTTGCCATTTTTAATTAATATTTTTGGTGGATCATAAAGTCATAAGTCCATGATCTAGTTTAATGAGTACAAAATCTCATCTGTTAACAGTATATATTCTAATTTTTAGCTTCTGTTTTCATGAACCACATTTTTTTTTTGTTAAAATTCTGTTAACAAGCAAGATTTACTTTATTTTTATTTGCAGGACCTTCATGGTGATTACGGGCTTCCCAGGTGGTGCTAGGAAAAGAAACCGCCTGCCAATGCGAGAGACATAAAAGATGTGGGTTTGATTCCTGGGTCAGGAAGATCCCCTGGAGGAGGTCATGGCAACATACTCCAGTATTCTTGCCTAGTAAATCCCATGGACAGAGGAACCTGGCAGGATACAGTCCATAGAGTTGCAAAGAGTTGGACATGACTGAAGCGACTTCATGCACCCTTAGTGTTTATGACAAAATATATCTAAAATGGAAAGATGGTCTAATTTATTCATCAAATCTATTTCTTCATTTTCTTTCCCCCTGTCTCTTGGTCTTATCTTCTAGGATGCAGATAACCATGGCGATGACCCTATAAAGCCTGGTCTGATGAAACCAGTCTCAGGAGGGAATTTACCAATGATAGACCCCAAACTGCTAACCTTTCAGAGGCGAGAGGACTTTGATCTGGGAGTCAACTAATGTATTTCATAGTTACATTCTATCCATTGCTTGAAGGTGAAAAGAAGGTAAAAGTTTCATTTTATATTGTCTATACCCACCTATAGACAATTCTTGTTGTAAAATGTATTCCTGAAGCATATATTTTGGGACTAGGGACCCTGTATTTGTTGTTTAGTTACTAAGTCGTGTCCAACTCTTTTGGGACGCCATGGACTACATTGCCAGGCTCCTCTGTCCATGGGATTTCCCAGGCAAGAATACTGGAGTGGGTTGTCATTTCCTTCTCCAAGGTATCTTCCAGACCCAGGGATCAAATCCATGTCTCCTGCACTGGTAAGTGGATTCTTTACCACTGAGCCACCAGGGATGCCTGTATATTTGAACAATACTCTGCACAAGACTAATGATGGCTGCATTAACCAGAAAAGTGATCCTATAACCAGAACGAGAATAATACATAAATTTATTTTTTATCTGGGAGGCATAATATGTCCCAGTAATAGACAAATAAGTATTGCCATACATATGAAAAGACATTAGCCATCATTCAAAACAGGAGAAATGGAAATTACAAGCAAACTGATATGCTATGATTCATATACAAGACCAGCAATATCAGAACATTTAATAACATTATGTTAATGAGGGAGTGAGTATAAATTGTCAAAAATGTCTATGAATTGTAATTTGGCAATAGCTATCAAAATTACAAATGTACTTATACAATGACCTAGCATTCCCTTTTCTAGGAATTTATTTTACAGATGTACTTGCACTGTGCAAAATGATGTATACTGAAGAATCTGCATTAAAGCCTTATAACATCAATGGCAAAAGACTGGAAGCAGCTTAAATGTCAGTCAGTCTGAAAGCAGTGAACTATGGTACATTTATACAATAGAACAACATGCAGCCATTTAAAAATAGTGGAGAAACTTTTTATGTGTTGAAATGATTTTCAAGATACCTATTTTATTAAAGCAAGATGCCAAACAGTATGTGTAGTATGTGACTATTTATGTTTCTGGAAAGACTTGATATTATATATGTAGAAAAGAAAATCAGACTATTTATGTTTCCCCTTAGACTGATTAGACTATAAATTGAACTATAAATTGAAATTAGTTTAGACTATAAATTGAAATTAGTTTCCCTTACTTAACATTACCCCTTACAATTGGAAGAGAGTGCTGGTAGGGTCAATTATTCTACCACTTTTCCTATTTGCTGGTTACACACACACATGATGTCTAGAAGAATATGCAAGCCTTTAATTCAGGCTCAAAAATCCAATTTCTAAACCCTATTGCATGCACAAGAACTTGGAGTATTGATGAGGGAAAGTGTGGAAGTGGGTCCTTTGTTCTTTTCAAATTATTCCCAGTTCACCAGGAGATCAGGGTCTTTTGGAAAAGGCACTGGATACCTCACAAAGCTGTCTCTCACAATTCCTGGGGAACAAATCCACTTCTTTGGACTCTTTCTCCTCTTTCCTTTTTCTTTCATAATGTTTTGCTTCTCTTCCCCTGATTTCCCCTGTTTTCTCATCAGCCTCTGGCATAGTTTTCCATCATCTCATCCCATTCCAGTTCTACTCTGGGTGAAGTAGACAGAGTGGAGGCAGGGATCCTGGAATCCTGACAACGGACTATGGGAATAACCAGACCTCCAACACTGGGCCCCAAGATGATCTCAGATGATAACGAAACACAACATTTTCTTCCCCTCTCTTGGATTCTATTCCTAAATGATGCTTTTCCCTCCCCTCCTCTGTTTGTAGTAGGTGCTAAGACTGGGGAAAGGGGAAAAATATCTCATTCTGCTCTATACTTTTTTTTTTTTTTTTAAGAAGAAAGAGGCATCCCACATTAAGCCCTAGCCTGAAAGCATGCCTGTTTAATCTAGAGTCAAATTAATCAGACAGCTTTGGCTGCCTCTCAATTCTCCCTGCTCCTTATAGTTCTGCTTTCTTCAAGAAAAGTATCTATCTTCTTTACCAGCTTTTCCTCCGACTCAGCTCTTTACTTAATATGAATAATTAAAACTGTGCAACTAAGAACATCAGAAAGCCTACAGTCAAGCTAATTTATTTTAATTAAAATTTGATTCACAGCATTCAAACTCGTCCCACTAGACAAAAATATGCACCAAAATTCAGAAGATGCTTTGGGAGCCTGGAGAAGGTCAGTCAGCATTTCCAAGGACTAATACCAATTTAAGATCATTAAAATGAGCTTAGGGAAAGTAAATAGCAATTAGGAAATAGATATAGATATTAATGTATATTTCAATATTTGGTCTTCTGGGATTGTAGATTCCTCTGGGCTTCTAAGTTGAATAAGTCTGGAAAAATCCTCTATGTATAAATATTTTAAATGCATGTGCACAATTATAAATTTGGTGGTCCAAAATAACATTAAGGTAAAAATGGGTTTCCTGCATTCAAGAGAAGAAATGGGATGCTGGCATTATATGGAAAAGGAATCCCTTATTCTATCATTATAATTTAATTTTAAAAATCTCTGTAGTAATTATATATTAAACAGCATCAGTCTGCTGTTAGAGCCCCTTTTAAAATGGGACTGTGTCCTAGATTTTCCATCTATTTCTTTCCAAATCTTCATGGTAATGTTAACCAGTCAGATACTCAATTCTGTAATGCTCTCAGGCACTGCGTACTTGCTTAAAGCAGTTTATGATTATTTTAGGCTATTCAAAATGGTCCATCGTGAGTAAATCATTCTCAGCTAAGATATGTCTTGTTAATTTGCCATTTGCTGACAAACACTGCTTCTTCTCAAAATAGCTGAATCTACCTTCAATTGACTGGAGTCTCCTAGGACTTTCGATCGGGCCTTACTTTTATCAGGTTGTTAAGGAAGAAGGTGAACCAGATGTTGAAAACTTCCCACTCCTGTGGACTTAATTACCACTCCTGGCATACAGAAAGCATTAAAATATTCATATTTTTTGAATGAAAGTTGACTGAATATATAATGAGGAGTATTTTTCAATTAAGTTTGTGATTTATGGCTTTCATTTGACATTCTTCTGGATGTTGAACAGAGCCTTTGTTTTTATTTGCTTTTCTTCTGTAGGCTAAACAACATAGAGTTATTATACTTTTCATCCAGTGGAGACAGGAGGAGAGAGAGACAGAGAGAGGCAGTTATCACAGCTGCAACTCCAAATGGAGTTACAGAGATTGCCACATTTGTGGAGCCTGCATCTGTATAAACTCTAACGTACTATATTTTACTAACAGCAAAAAATGCAGTTGAGACAGAGAAAAAGAAAAAAAATTATAGAATAAATAGATAATAGAAGAAATAAATCAAAAAAGAATTACATTTTCTAAGTATTCTCGATTCTTGCAGCATCAGGGCAAGTTCTGTCTTTAGTTCTGAAAAGCCTTTAGATATTTGAACAAAATGGAAGTGACAGTCTCTACTGAAATTTTCCATTTAAAAAGACAGCCCAGTGTACAGTTATATAAAAGGAAAAATAGCTAGTACAGGCTAAGTTGGTGTATGACCTAATTTGGAGAAGACCCAGTGGATTGCATCACTCCAAGATCATGATCTGCTTGAAGATAATAGCCTTTGTCTATCTACTTTATTTCCTCCCCAGGGTCAACATTATGCCAACATTATGCCTTCTTTGTGGGTCCCTTTCTCTAGAAAAATATTAAAAATTATATTTGCAACTGATATAATGACAAATATGTTAATAACATCAAAGAGTTTTCTCTAACCTATGCAGTCTTTTTTTTGTTCTTCTTCTTCTTCTGATTCAAGAAGAGATCAAACACTTTGATTGGTAAGCCTCTAAAGGCAATGGCAACCCACTCCAGTATTCTTGCCTGGAAAATCGCATGAACTGAGGATCCTGATAGGCTGCAGTCCATGGGGTCGCAAAGAGTCGGACACGACTGAGCGACGTCACTCACTCAAAGGCAGTGTGGCCCCAGGCAGAGTGCTTTCACTGCCCTGTGGTTGACTGGCACAGCACGACTCAGTGCTGGAGCTGCAGGGATCTTTATTTGTAACCTTCATTTTCATTTCATTTTTGGCTGTCCTGGGTCTTCCTTGCTGCACTGACTGTCTCTAGTTGCGGTGCAGGCTCCTCTTTGCTGTGCGGTGTGGACTTCTCATCGTGATGGTTTCTCTTGTTGCTGAGGACGGGCTCTAGAGTACGCAGGCTCAGCCGTTGCAGTGAACAGGCGTAGGGGCTTGTGGCGTGTGGAAGCTTCCCACAGGAGGAATCAAATCTGTGTCCCTACACTGGCAGGTGCGTTCTTAAGCACGGGGCCGCTGGGGAAGTCGTGGTGGGATCTTTAAAGTAGAAGTCCAATGTTTTCTTGTACTGGGCCAAATAACATGATCTTGGAATGAAAAGTAAACTATGGGAATATTCCTAACTTGTGCAATTCAAGGATGGATGGTTTTTCTTTAGAGATCTTAACATCTGAATAAAGAGAGTTTTGCAAAGGCCTAGCTGTAGATGGGTACACACTAATTAAATATTAGCATCTTTTAAAGCAGACTTTGTATGGAGGTAATGGCAGCCCACTGTAGTGTTCTTGCCTGGAGAATCCCAGGGACAGGGGAGCCTGGTGGGCTGCCGTCTATGGGGTTGCACAGAGTCGGACATGACTGAAGCGACTTAGCAGCAGTAGCAGAACACACACGCAACGTATCAAAAGTGAACAGCTCAATGGCTTATCACAAAGAGAACAACCTCGAGTAATCGCAACCAGAAAATGCTATCAACATTTCAACACAAAGAATATGCAAGAAATACTTCAGAAGTGGGGGCTGAAAATATGAAAAGAAACATGGCTTAATATTTACTTTGATTCTAAGAATAAATGACTTACACGTTTGTGCAAGTGTTCTGTTTTATTTTGCTGTCATCTTGTTTATAACAGCTACCCACTTCCTGTCCCTGAATTCTACTCCTGATTCTTGATCCTCCACTCATTCCTCAGCGGCATATCACTCCTGACCTCCCCTCATTTTGTCACCAACCTGTCCACTCCCAGCATTACCCTGTCACTCACTTGTTCTCAAATATTTGAGGGCCCATCATGTGCCAACCCTGCCTAGTGATGTGTTACAGCAGTGAACAAGTCTAGACCATCCTGGAACTTCAATGTTAGTATAAGAGGTATAGATATTTCATGAGTAACTATTAGGTTTAATTCTATGAAATACTAAAAGGGAAAAGTACAACATGTCATGAGAGTGAATAATACAGAGGCCTAATATTATTCTGGTGGCAGTTTATTCATTCTCGCCCTTTTTATTAGACTAAAGATGGTAATGGTCATACTGATGACCAGTGACAGCTAAGATAAATATGAGACTTTGCATAATAAGTAGAGACAGTTTCACGCTATAAAATGAATGATATTGTTCTAAATCCTTACACTATTTTTGTTAGTGATATTAAAATATTAGGATTTTTATCTTTCAGTATTGCAGCATCAAAACAAAAGCATCCATTTCCATGCTCTCCAGATCACTGCACAGTGTCCTTCTGTATCTTCTCCTTCTCTCTAGTCTATCTAGTCTCTCTCTCTTTCTCTGTCTCTCTCTCTGTCTCTCTCTCTCACACACACACACACATGCACATATTCCATTGTTGTTGTTATTGTTCAGTCTCCAGTCATGTCCGGCTCTTTGTAACTCCATGGACTGCAGCACGCCAGGCCTCCCTGTCCCTCAACATGTCCCAGAGTTTGTCCAAGTTCATGTCCATGTCCACATATCCCATCAGTTCAGTTCAGTCGCTCAGTTGTGTCTCTTTGCGACCCCATGAATCGCAGCATGCCAGGCCTCCCTGTCCATCATCAACACCCAGAGTTCACTCAGACTCACGTCCATCAAGTCAGTGATGCCTCCCAGCCATCTCATCCTCTGTCGTCCCCTTCTCCTCCTGCCCCCAATCCCTCCCAGCATCAAAGTCTTTTCCAATGAGTCAACTCTTCGCATGAGGGGACCAAAGTACTGGAGTTTCAGCTTTAGCATCATTCCTTCCAAAGAAACCCCAGGGCTGATCTCCTTCAGAATGGACTGGCTGGATCTCCTTGCAGTCCAAGGGACTCTCAAGAGTCTTCTCCAGCACCACAGTTCAAAAGCATCCATTCTTCGGTGCTCAGCTTTCTTCACAGTCCAACTCACACATCCATACAAGACCACTGGAAAAACCATAGCCTTGACTAGACGGACCTTAGTCGGCAAAGTAATGTCTCTGCTTTTCAATATGCTGTCTAGGTTGGTCATAACTTTTCTTCCGAGGAGTGAGCGTCTATTTTAATTTCATGGCTGCAGTCACAATCTGCAGTGATTTTGGAGCCCCCCCAAAAAAGTCTGACACTGTTTCCACTGTTTCCCCATCTATTTCCCATGAAGTGATGGGACCAGATGCCATGATCTTTGTTTTCTGAATGTTGAGCTTTAAGCCAGCTTTTTCACTCTCCTCTTTCACTTTCATCAAGAGGCTTTTTAGTTCCTCTTCACTTTCTCCTATAAGGGTGGTGTCATCTGCATATCTGAGGTTATTGATATTTCTCCCAGCAATCTTGATTCCAGCTTGTGTTTCCCCCAGTCCAGCGTTTCTCATGATGTACTCTGAATAGAAGTTAAATAAGCAGGGTGACAATATACAGCCTTGATGTACTCCTTTTCCTATTTGGAACCAGTCTGTTGTTCCATGTCCAGTTCTAACTGTTGCTTCCTGACCTGCATACAAGTTTCTCAAGAGGCACATCAGGTGGTCTGGTATTCCCATCTCTTTCAGAATTTTCCACAGTTTCCTGTGACCCACACAGTCAAAGGCTTTGGCATAGTCAATAAAGCAGAAATAGATGTTTTTCTGGAACTCTCTTGCTTTTTCCATGATCCAGCGGATGTTGGCAATTTGATCTCCGGTTCCTCTGCCTTTTCTAAAACCAGCTTGAACATCAGGAAGTTCATGGTTCACATATTGCTGAAGCCTGCCTTGGAGAATTTTGAGCATTACTTTACTAGCGTGTGAGATGAGTGCAATTGTGCAGTAGTTTGAACATATCCCATAGCAGATCCTAAAATCACAATTTTAAGCAACTCTCAGATTTCCCCAATTTTTTCCTCCTTATTTCAAGAAAGACACAAGATTAAAACATCTTGCCACTTAAAAATCCTCATAGGTTTATACTACAGTGAGGATAGAAACCTAGAGAAGGGTTTGGCTGCCCCTCTCCTGTATCAAGGCAACCCACTCCCTTGCCCATCTTGTCATGTAACACCTGGAATCCAATTGCTGCCACTTTGTGATAACTCTCCACTCTTCTATGAGTCTTTTTTTTAAAACCAAATCTCTGCTTACAACTTTTCTTAATGTTTATACTTTTAGCCTTCGAGTATGGTTGCCTTCCTGTTCTCAGCAGTCTTGATCATGGCCATAATTAAGTGAAAGGCAAAGGGACACAGGGTGATGCCTCCTGAGTCCACCATTCTCTGAGGCCTGGCCGAAGTACAGAGAAATACAAACATAAATCCTGAAACACATGGATGTTTAAGTAGGATTATGTCAGTTTGCTTTTCTCCCCCCAGGTATTAAGTTGACGTCCCTGAACTTCTGGTACCTAGTAGGGACTCAGTAAATGTTTGCCAAATGAATGGATTTGTTTCTATTCTCTCCCCATGTAGTCATTGGCTCACCATGATTTCCTCTTTAGAAACTGGATTGTCTTAGGTAACAAGGCTTAATGTGTGCAGGGGCCCAGCATTAGGCAACAGTTCCCTGGCTAGAGTTTCCACAGCCTCCTGAAGGGGCTTTTCTCATGTTGAGAGTCTCATGGCAAATTCTCCTCCTCTAGCATCACTGTATATATCTAGAAAAGATTTTTTTTTTCATTTTTCCTAACAATTTCCTCCTTGGCTTAATTTAAAAATTTCAGGTAGCTACCATCTGGTCTCATGGATTTAACTGCATTTGGTTTGTTCATAATTTCCAGAATAGCCTGGGCATTTGCCAATGTTTATTCAAGCACCTCCTACCTTGCACACTTCAAAAAGCAATTTGGGAGTGAAAATACTCTTAACAACTTCTTCCCTAAAGATGTTGACCAATAATTTGTTTACCCTTCTGCTATCTGTTCTGTCCATTTAATATGGCCTGCATACTCTGCCCATCATGTGATCATCTTCTATTTCTAAAGACACAGCTTTCACCTTAGAGCCTCTCCATGATACTTTTTTTCTTCATTTCTCATTTATAACATGCCTGGTGCATTCTAAGATGCTAAAGTTCTTTTATTTGCCTAGATTTATTTTGTTAACTTATTTATTTTATTTTTGGTTGTCCTGGGTCTTTGTTGCTGCACAGGCTTTCTAGTTGCAGTGAGCGCAAGCTTCTTATTGTGATGAAATCTCTTGTTTCAGAACATAGGCTCTAGAGCGTGGTCCTTCAGTGACTGTAGCACATGGGCTCAGTAGTTTTAGCTCCCAGGTTCTCGAGCACAGGCTCAGTTGTTGTGGTGCATGGGGCTAGTTGCCATAAAGCAAGTAGGACCTTCTTGGAGCAGGGATCGAACCCACGTCTCCTGTACTGGCAAGCAGATTCATGACTGCTGAGCCACCGAGGGAGGTCTTGCCTGATTTATTTTTAAGGGAATATTCCTAGGATAATTCCTTCAAATTTTCCAGCTACAGATGGCAAGAGTTTGTGTGTGTGTGTGTTTGTGTTTAAGTATATAGTAATTTTGATAGCATATTGAATCTCAAGATTTTAATCAACAATCTTGAAGAACTTGTAGAATTCTTACAGATTAATGAATTTTTATGTAGTTTCATTGAAAATTTCTATATTTTGTTCCCTCATTTATCAAAAATACCTACTTATAGGGGGAATAAATATTTAAGTGTAATGAATTTCAACAAGATGTAAGACAAAACATTTGATGGTATAAATGGGCAAAAAAGTACTGGGATTGATGATTATTTAAGTCTTATAAGTTGAAGACTCTGGGGATGGGGAAAAAAATGTCCTTTAATGCCTTTAAACATAACAGGCACGAAATAATTAAGAGATTGAGGCAACCTTAAGAAAGGTCTCTGGAGTCAGGCCACAGGGCTCCGAATTGACCTTATGCTGACTGAACAATGGTTCACATGAAGAACTGATGTAATCTTGCTACAAAAATAGTATTTAAAAAGGAATCAGTCTTTATTCTTATCACATCTATAGTGTGTTCTTCTCCCTGAGTATCAGGGGTTTTATTTTTTATTAACTAAAAAGGACACTGTAAAACTGTAGTATAATAGACCAAACATTACTAAATGACATCTAGCTCAAAACAATGATGAAAAGAAGACAAAATGGCCAAATTCAAACATGAAGGATGACGTCAAACACTGGGGGGATGACATGGGCAATAGGGATTTAACCCAATTTAACTAGAAAAAAAATTCCTAGGATCCATGATTAGGACTTAAGAGGTTTCCAGCTTCAGTTCAATATAAAAAGTTTTTAAAGGTTGTTCCAACAAATTAGTGATGTTGCCTTGTGAGGGAGTCGGTTCCTTCTTGCCAGAGCTGTGTTAAAACAGATGCTGAATAAAACTCTGTCAGAAATCCCATCAGATTGGGGGTTAAGATAAGCTAATAATTTTCAGCTCCAAACCAAAGATGCTTCCAGTTTGGTTAATTTCCTTTTCTACAACTAGAGAAGAAAGGCTGATTTTAAGTGCTGCATTTACCTTTAAAACCCATTTGGAGGAATTGCCCATGCTTAACAGTCACAGCAATTCTAGGTACCCAGATGGTTGTGGGCTAGCATTCCCTGGACTCTAATTTCTAGAGGAAATGTTAAGAAACACACTGGGGCTTGAACTTGAACCTGTGCGGGGGTGTGGGCTGTCCCCTTTCTTTAATAGCAGATGCGAACATCTACTTGCAGATGGCCATTTTTACAGCTGCCACCGCTAGGGCACTGCCACTGACACTTTTGCTTGGCCCACCCACCTTTTATTTTCATCCTTCTTTTCCGGACCTCCTTCTGGGCTGTCATGAAACAGAAGCAGGGTCCTATAGGAAGATTCTTGGAAAAAGTTGTTTTCCTGATCCAGGCCTTGCCACTTCCTCCTTCTTCAGGGTTTAATCATGAACCCTGAGGATGGAATCACAGGAGCTAATGTACAGTCATGAGGAAAGCACCCTGGAAGATCGTAAAGACAGCAGCTCCAACAAGTGCCTTACAAACCCTTTCTTCCTGTTTGTTTAAACATTTTTGCTCAGAATTTTTTGATGCCAACAGCTGAAAGCATCCCTGACTGAGACATGATCCTCCCTGATTTTCCTCCTTGGGAATGCAGTATTTCCAGTCATGTGATTGCTTAAGCATCTTATACAACTTATTCTTTAAAGCAACACTCATCTGTAACTGAGCGGCCTGAGGACCATAGTGGATGTTTATGGAACCATAGAATCTTAGAAAGAAACAGAAAAGTGCACGTATATAGCAATTTTCTTTTCTAAGATCCCTGGTAAATAGTCAAGCATTTATGCAATATTAATTGAGTGCCTACTAGATTTAAATGCCTTCATTAAGGCATCTCAGTAATTATCAAAGTAACCTTTGAATGGCTCTGGCTGATAGAAATTCTTTTGTTTATGAACCACAGTATTTTGAGTTTATAAAGGATATCCTTTTAAAAAAGTCTTAGATGTATAAAGTATATGATCTCTGAAATAGCTATTAATATAATTTATTGGAAAATGACTTGTCACAGTGGAAAGCACGTGATCTTTGATTAGATAATGGTTGGTAGGATCTGTGGGCACTGCCTCTTACTATCTGTGGGACTCTGGGCAAGTTATTTGTGCTAGTGATTCTGTTTACTCCTATCTCCCCTCATCCCACTTATTCCCTCCATGCTGAACTTCTCAGAGCATATCTCCTAGGCTCCCTTTCTTCTGTTGCTGAGTGGGTTTGGTCAATGGGAGGCACATGTAGGAGACTAGAGGATGGGAGGAGAGACAGTAGAGGTCAGAGTCTCTGTTCCCTCAGTAAACGTCCTCCGTTCCCCATGGTTCTGCCAGTGGCTGCATTCCACTATGGTTCATCCTCTAGAGGATGGCCTTTCTTCCCTCAAGCCCTCATGTGGCTCTAGTGGCCTCCATCTCTTCCCTTTTTCCTTTGGGTCCGGGTGTGTTAGAGGCAACCTACTGTGGCACTTTCATGTTGCCATTATGTATGTCCTTGTTCCGACCTTCATAGCTTTCCTTATCCATCTCCATCTTTGAAAATGGTCCCTTCTGAATTGGTCATCTGTTTCTTGTGTCAGCTGCTACATGATTAAATCTGTCTGAGTCTCCACTTACTCACTGGCATGGGGCTACTAATAGACACCTCCAAGAGTTCCTGGGAGGGATTAAATGTCATTACCTCTGTACTACAGTTCAGTGTCTGGCACATAGCAAATGTGCCATAAATGTAAGACTATAAATATTACAGGTAAAGATATGATTAGCATAGTTTGCATGGGGGGAGGGAACCAAGAGCAGTCCCGGTTTTACATACTGGCAGGATCCTTTTCCTGACATAAATATAGCCTAACACATAGGAGTGGAAAGAATATGCAATTACATCAATGGCTGCAAATGTCACAAGGAGCAGAGCTTTTCTCAAGATCCTCACTCTCCCCTACCAAACTCATCGATCTTTCTCTCCCTGGGAGGTCTGTTCATTCTGGGATGAGTAATAGGTAACACTTCACAAGCTGAAAGCAGAGCACCTCCATTCATTTTATGACCAGTATAATTATCTGACTAAAGACAGTTCAACACACTGTATCACTACCATTGAGTCTGTTTTTCTGTATGGTCAAATTAAATTCTTATTAACATGCACACCTTCCCTTGTAGCTCAGTTGGTAAAGGATCTGCCTGCAATGCAGGAGACCCAGATTTGATCCCTGGGTTGGGAAGATCCCCTGGAAAGGAAATGGCAACCCACTCCAGTACTCTTGCCTGGAAAATCTCATGGACAGAGGAGCCTGGTGGGCTGCAGTCCATGGGGTCACCAAGAGTCAGACACGACTGAGCAACTAACACACACACACAACATGTACATACCTTAAAGAAAGAAAATCTGTTACTTTCTTTCCAAGGTGCATATTCTTCCTTTAGAATCTGCATATACTTCTATGTATCACTTGTGAAACTGTCTTGTAGTCAGTTGCTTGCTTATTGCTCTTCTCTGTGAGACCTTTTAACCCATAGTACCTTACAGAATTACCCTTACCATAGTAGGCACTCAATAAATACTTGTTGAGTGAATGGTGCCTAGGAGTTAGCAGGGACTATTGCTTATTGCTTTTATTAAGGTTCTGGAGTAAGACACAGATGGCTTGGCAGATGGCATGTAAGGTCATGTGATGCCTTCCCAGGGAGCCTGAAGTTATTCACAGAAAGCCATTGCGTCACCACTGTGACCAGACTGAGTGCTCCCATGAATCTGAGCAGACACATTAGCGATGGGATATTAGTAGGGGAGAGTTTGGCATCCTGCCAACTTTGAACAGCCAGCTCAGAAAAGTGGGAGAAATAATGGCCTGAGGACACCAGCATAGGTCAATGAGAGCTACATCTCAAGTTGAACCACAATCAGGGTCAAGTGCACAGAAAATGATTTAGGATTTTTCTCTTCCTAACTGAGATCTTTTGGAGTTATATATTAAGCATGTTAAAATAATGAATAAACCAAAAAGATGCTTCTGAACAACTGGAAGTCATGGCTGAAAACATCAGAAAACAAATCTGAGGTCTGCTGAGAATTCCTTCATTTATATCACATTGTTTTATATTGACTGCTGTCATCATTCAAAAGATATACAATCATGTGCACAGTGTCAGTTCAGTTCAGTTCAGTCGCTCAGTCGTGTCTGACTCTTTGCAACCCCAGGAACCGCAGCACGCCAGGCTTCCCTGTCCATCACGAACTCCCGGAGTTCACTCAAACTCATGTCCATCGAGTCAGTGATGCCATCCAGCCATCTCATCCTCTGTCGTCCCCTTCTCCTCCTGCCCCCAACCCCTCCCAGCATCATTGGAGTCTTTTCCAATGAGTCAACTCTTCTCATGAGGTGGCCAAAGTACTGGAGTTTCAGCTTTAGCATCATTCCTTCCAAAGAAATCCCAGGGCTGATCTCCTTCAGAATGGACTGGTTGGATCTCCTTGCAGTCCAAGGGATTCTCAAGAGTCTTCTCCAACACCACAGTTCAAAAGCATCAATTCTTCGGCGCTCAGCTTTCTTCACAGTCCAACTCTCACATCCATACATGACCTCTGGAAAAACATAGCCTTGACTAGATGGACCTTTGTTGGCAAAGTAATGTCTCTGCTTTTGAATATGCTATCTAGGTTGGTCATAACTTTTCTTCCAAGGAGTAAGCATCTTTTAATTTCATGGCTGCACTCACCACCTGCAGTGATTTTGGAGCCCCCAAAAATAAAGTCTGCCACTGTTTCCACTGTTTTCCCATCTATTGCCATGGAGTGATGGGACCGGATGCCATGATCTTAGCTTTCTGAATGTTGAGCTTTAAGCCAACTTTTTCACTCTCTTCTTTCACTTTCATCAAGAGGCTTTTTTTTTTTTTCCCTTTTCACTTTCTGCCATAAGGGTGGTGTCATCTGTATATGTGAGGTTATTGATATTTCTCCCGGCAATCTTGATTCCAGCTTGTGCTTCTTCCAGCCCAGCGTTTCTCTTGATATACTCTGCATATAAGTTAAATAAGCAGGGCACAATATACAGCCTTGACGTACTCCTTTTCCTATTTGGAACCAGTCTGTTGTTCCATGTCCAGTTCTAACTGTTGCTTCCTGACCTGCATATAGGTTTCTCAAGAGGCAGGTCAGTGTAGGTACTTAATATTTCCCGATTGACAGGTCACAGTGCAAAGGGTACATTACTGATAGTCTTATTTTCCAAACATTATCTCTGATGCCAGAAAACTTTAGTATCAAAGGTCCTACAGTGCCCTGAACATGGCATACCCCATTACTTCAGGCTTTTGCCATGGCTGTACCCCTGCCTAAAATGCTCTCCTCTCTTTTATCTATCTCAGCCCTGCATGTGTAGACTTCCAAAGTTACACTGCTGCTGCTGCTGGTAAGTCACTTTAGTCGTGTCCGATTCTGTGCGACCCCATAGACGGCAGCCCACCAGGCTCCCCCATCCCTAGGATTCTCCAGGCAAGAACACTGGAGTGGGTTGCCATTTCCTTCTCCAATGCATGAAAGTGAAAAGTAAAAGTGAAGTAGCTCAGTTGTGTTCGACTCTTAGTGACCCCATGGACCGCAGTCTACCAGGCTCCTCTGTCCATGGGATTTTCCAGGCAAGAGTACTGGAGTGGGGTGCCATTGCCTTCTCTGAAAGTTACATAACACCAGATAATTAACAATCCCATGTGCTTCCACAATTAAAGTATCTTTGCATAGTAGATTTTGGCAGTAACCATACTAAACAGTATCATCAGGCAAAATCTCATATAGGTGGTTGAAATTATTTTGAAATAGTTTAGTCATATGGGGTTCCTCTAGTCTTTCATTCCTTTTTTCCCAATAGTCACAGTAGTACCCTCCAAAGGGCATCTGGTTCCATTTATATTTTTCCTTGTTTCCACTATGAAACAGATATCTTCTTGAGATGCTTTGATATGGTTTACAGGATGTAAAATATAGGTAATTTATTCATTCAACTTCTGGAAGTACTGCTGGGGGGCAACCCTCACCTGTCAATCCTCTTTAGAGATGCCTCCGCTGAAGAGTACATCCTGATGTAGCTGGCTTTCTGTGCTGACCCAACGTCCTTTCTCCAACTTGGGACACTTCTGAAGGGTTGTTCCTAATAGCTTATAGTGAATGATGTCTGATTCATGATCTCTGAAGAAGATTTAGCTTTGGGACCAGGGACCAGGCTTGATCATTCAAGACCTTTTGTGTAGCAGAGTTTTATTAAAGTGAAAAAGGGACTGAGAAAGCTTTGACATAGACATCACCCCACGTGCTAGTCTTACTAAGGCCTTATGTACTTTTACTGGGCTTCCTGGTGGCTCAGAGGTTAAAGCATCTTCCTGCGTCTGCCTGCAATGCAGGAGACCCGGGTTTGATTCCTGGGTTGGGAAGATCCCCTGGAAAAGGAAATGGCAACCCACTCCAGTATTCTTGCCTGGAGAATCCCATGGACAGAGGAGCCTGGTGGGCTGCAGTCCACGGGGTCACAATGAGTCGGACACATCTAAGCACCAGACCCACTCCCCCAACATACATCTTAAATTAACAAGATTAAAACTAACAATGCAAAGGTCTTACCAGACCCACTTCCACAACATATCTTGTCTTAAGATAACAAGATTAGTCAGAAGGTTCTTGTTAAAAAGGAGAAACATGTCCTGGAGCAAGATATATTGTTGTTACATAACCCTTAGTACCAAGCTTAAGATGTGTTGTTCTGTTGTGTAATTATTAGTTGTGGGCTTAAAGAAAATAATGTGACTAAGACAAAGCAGTGGGGCCCCAGACTCTCTTGTGGCTTAGCTGGTAAAGAATCTGCCTGTAATGTGGGAGACCTGGGTTTGATCCCTGGGTTGGGAAGATCCACTGGGGAAGGGAAAGGCTACCCTCTCCAGAATTCTGGCCTGAAGAATTCCCACAGTCCATGGGTTCGCAAAGAGTCAGACACAACTGAGCGACTTTCACTTCACTTCACTTCGAGGATTAGCTGTCTCATTCCACCTTCAGCACTTCCCAGAGGGTTGACTGAAGATTTGGCTGGGGCTCCAAGGCTGCCTTCTTCTTCTGCCCCATTCTGCTTGTTTCCCTCCCTTTCCCTTCAACAGGCGTTAAGACCACTAGGCCTTCCTAATAAACTTCCTGGATGCACACCTCTGTCTCAGAATCAAGGAACTCTAATAGTGAGAGTTGGCAGGAGGGAGCCCACACGGGGATGGGATTTGGGACAGGTTCACACAGCTGTATGGTAGGTAGGGAGGACCCCATTAGTGGTGGTAGGCAGAACATGGAGAGTACCTGGCACATGATAGTGTCATTGCAAAGACTTTTACCTTGGAAAACAGGGATAAGCACAGTTAGAAAAGATTGTACCAGCTGGTGTGAGGTGTGAAGTGTTTGAGACATAAGGGGAACATAGTAACTATGAGGAGGATGGAATTGGGTGGCTTTGGCTAAGCTTGATGGATGCTTTGGAGAAATATAGCAGAAAGCTTGGAATAATGAATCTTCACTTAAAAGCTAAGTGTGAAAGCCAGAGAGCCCCTTTGGTAGCATCAAAGAGACTCTCACCTTCTGTAGCAAAAAGGCAGAGGAATTGAGGCCTAAAGAGTAGTTGGGCTTCAAAAAGGTACATATCCATCCAGGGCAGGTCTGCTGCACTAAGATCAGGACTCTGGTTGGGGAAAAAAAAAAAAAAAATGGAACCATGGTCCTTGGGATGGCATTGATGTCCTGAAAATCTTGAATTCCCAGACCTCATTCAGTCCTTTGGGCCTACAAAAAGGCTGGGAAAAAAGTGAAGGTGTTTGTTGCTTCAGTCGTGTCTGACTCTTTGTGACCCTGTAGACAGTGGCCTGCCAGGCTCCTCTGTCCATGGAAATTCTCAAGGCAAGAATATTGGAGTGAGTAGCCATTCTCTTCTACAAGGGATCATCCCCACCCAGGGATTGAACCTGGGTCTCCTGCATTGCAGGCAGATTCTTTACTGTCTAAGCCACCAGGGAAGCTCCAACTATGGGATTCTCCAGGAAAGAATACTGGAGTGGGTTGCCATTTCCTTCTCCAGGGGATCTTCCCGACCCAGGGATCGGACCCAGGTCTCCCACGTTGCAGGCAGACGCTTTAACCTCTGAGCCACCAGGGAAGCCACTAAAAGGCTTATTTCTCCCTATTAAAGACTAGAAACTGTCCTCCATGAGAAAATAATGCAAAAGCTTCTCCCCTCAAAGATAATATATGTCTCTCCATTCCCCCATGATCTGCCCTCAATTCCCTTCTGCCTACTAGTTAAGAAGGATGATTGAGTTATGACATCACTGCAGCTCGGGATGTGCTGGGCCTGCTAAAGAAGGAAAGGGACTTTAACTCCTTTTGCCACAGGACCAGCTAACACATACCCCTGAGGACCTGCGGGACTACACAGGACCCTGGATTTTGGAAGTGTTTGATCAGATCAGGAAAACATAAGGGTTAGACAAGGGAGTGTTTGTTTAATTATTTGGGATGGCTCTCCTGGAATAGACAATTGAGCATCCTGACAAGGCCTTGGGAAAAATAGTGAAGACAAATGACTTGTCACAGACCACAAATGAGGTATAGATGTCAGAATTCCCAGAATATATAGTGTAAGAAGGGATTAAAAGGCTCAGAGATGTGGGTGTGGCAGAGGGAAAGAAAGGAAAAAAGAAAGTGAAGTTGCTCAGTCATGTCTGACTCTTTGCGACCCCATGGACTGTAGCCTGCCAGGCTCCTCCATCTTTCCAGGCAAGAACACTGGCGTGGGTTGCCATTTTCTTCTCCAGGGAATCTTCCTGACCCAGGGATTGGATACACTATAAATACATTGTGTACGGCCAGAATTCTCACCAGGGGACCGGTTCCCTAGAAGAGCCTGGAGGGTATACCATTCACCAAAACAATACAGAATGTCCGGATAAAAGTAGTGCCAGTATCAGTTAAAAGGTCAGAGGTGGCCATCTCCTGTAAGCTAGAGTTCATAGCAAGGTTTGCAGTGGGGAAGCTACAGAGTTCAGCGGTACCATTTAACTGTTGGAAGGCCGGTAGACACATTTTAAGAAGTGGCAGATTCAGAAGGGCCTCCAGGTAGGGCCTGCTTTTCAGAGAGTTATAGGAGTTTTTTATATAGCATGGTGTCCCTGGGCATGTGACATACATGGGCAGCTAATACTAGAAGCAGGCAGCAGCACTACTCAAAGGGTGCAATGAAAAGACATTAAGAATGAATCGTTGGGAACCTGAGGGCGATTGCCCTCCAAAGAGTTATAATACCTTGCTAGATCTGAGGCAAATGTTGGGCCTGGAAACTGCTTAGTGAAGGAGAGGCCTGCTTACCAGAAGAAAGGACCCTGAAATACCACAGCAAGTGTCCACGTTATGATTCTCTCAGGTTTTCTCCAGTTCTCAGTTTTAAACTGTTAAGTTTGGCGATGATTTGTTACACAGCAGTAGATAACTGATACAGCTACCCTGGTTGCTTTATGCATGCACCTGCTGAATGAACACTAGGGAGAATCATCTTTCTTCCTAATTATGAAACACCTTTTCCAGGGTGGGAATCTTTGGTGAGAATTCACATGACAAACACCAGTCTTCATACACTGGGTCTGTCCATAACTTTTCCCCAGTCTCGTTTGTCACTGATATCTCTTTTTTACCCCCAAGTCCATAACCATCAAGTCAAACCGTGTGTTCTTCACAAATTGGTATATATTTTGTTTTAGAACAACTCTCCTAGGCAAAAAGGACAAAGACATCTATTGCTCAAGGTCTTGCCTATTGATTAGACCAGCCTTACCCATTGCCTTTTAAGTGATGCTTAGTGGGGATGTAAGTCTAGCTGTCTTCCAGCTGATGCCAGGACATGGAGCAGAATCAGTTCTAAACCACAGTAGCTGTGTGGTGGAGGATGGGGAGATGGTGTATTAGAACTAGACACACAGGCCCATACCTTGAAAAAAGAATTTAAGGTTTGAGTTTCTCATTTTATTTTTGAGCTGATAAGTGCTTATTCTTCACCCCCCCTCCATGAAACCTCATGCCCTTCAAATGCCAACAGTGACACTGGCCTTCAAGATTTTGCTTTTGGTGGGAACTTCATTCTAAAGAAACTCAGAATCTAATTTTATTCGATGCTTTGTCTGGCAGGTCCTAGGCTGACAGTTTTCTATCCCTTACGAGCTGACTGGATGTTTTCTAACTCCTAGATTTCTTGGAGGGTCTATGCTGCAGCCACTCCTGGTACCCTTTCCTTTAAAGTCAAGATTCTTATGAGGCTGACTTTGGCTGAATTAAACTAAAATATAATTCATTAAATAGATATTGTGTTACTTGAAGACTTTTTGGCAGCAATAAGGAGTCAGAAAATGGACAACTATAAAAGGTGATGGTGCAGCCAGAACCACAAAAGATCAGTTTTGAGCAGTAGTCTAGTGAAGGGACCGGTTCTAAGGCCACGAGGCATGGATACTACAGTGCGCACCCACACTGCTGCTGGCGCTTCGTGGTGGCCGTCACCATGGCAACACTGCCAGGCCCGCCTCCGGACACTGCCTGTTGGTGCTGGTGCTTCTGCCACAAAGATGATACCCCTGCTTCTAGCTCCAGACTCCAGATCCAAGTCAGGCACATTTGATCAGCTAAGGTTGGATCAAAAATCAGAACATCGGCAGCCTCAGAGACTAGAAAGAGCTGCACTGGGCTTTTTGGCTTTTACAGTAGAAGGTAGATTCTTACTAACACCCATGTTCAGAGAATTTCTGAAACACAGGAGGGAAGCCGGATATTAGACAAAGAAGAAAACCAGAATGCCCTTTAGCTAAGATCCCTCTGCTCTATTTGTCCCTAGTCCACTTCCCCCACTATACTATATGTCAGTCTTTAGAAATCCATCGATGTTTTAGGATGTGGAATAATAAACTTCATAATCTTGAACTTGCCACCCCGTAGGCTGAACTTCGAATGTGCTCTGAAGAATTACAAAGCTGAATAACCAGGTAAGGAATTACATTTTTTTTTTCAGGTGGAAAAATGTGTATAAAAGGAACTCGAGATCACAGGAACGCACAAATGTTGGAGTTCAAGAGTTATTTGTTTCAGTAACTAAAGAATACAATCAGTTTCACAGAATTAGAAATTGGTACTCATATGAATAAAAATGAGTTATGAAAAAGAACTGCATAAGAAGCATTAGAAATGAAGTTTAAAAATTCCGATGAACAAAACTGAGTGAATATTTTGAAGATATTAGACTCTGAACTTAAAGTCTTTCATAAAAGAGTGAGTCATAATGAATGAAAAATAATTTTACACCTTCTGAGACAACTTCAAATGAGATGTTTAAATATAATTTGGCCTCTGACCTCCTTCTCATGTATGAACCATGCTAAATATGGAGAAGAGATGAATATTGAACACAGACATTGTGGAAGACAGAAATGATGGGTCTTTAAAATTCCTGTTACACAAGGCTGATGGCATTAATGGTAAAAGAAAATGGACACAGGTCTATCTTAAGAGCTCACTTGCTTCCCCCTGCTTCAAGCATATGTGTTGATAAAGGCTGTGGTTAAGAAATGTTTTCAGTATTCATATATGAAGTAAGTGGGTAGTGAGGTGTTGAGCAAACCTGGAAAGGTCAAGGTGACCTTCAGGATCATTGCAAACACTGTGTGATATGCCTGAAGCCCAGGTTCTAACACAGGAACTATGTGGGGGGATAACTGATGGGCATGACAGGTACTAACAGAAACCAGAGAGCTTCTAGGATTGTTATTCTTAAGGCTAGGCTAGCTGCCCCCACCGAGTTACCTACCAGGTGTTTTCAAGTTTATCTATTCCTATAAAAGTCCCTGTCTCTGTCTTTCTCTTTATCTGACTGCCGATCCATCCATCCATCCATCTGTATCTACCTATCATCATCTTCATCACTTATCCATCATTTATTACAGAGAAATTCAGCCACAAACAGAAAAAGAATACAATAAACCTTCAAATACCCATTTTCCAGCTTCAATAAGGATGAATTTGTGGCCACTTCCACCCTTCCCATGACCCTATGGTATGAGGCTCACAAGGTTCCTCTGACCATGAGATTCTCCAAGCAAGAATATGGGAGTGGGTTGCCATTTCCTTCTCCAGGAGATGTTCTTGACCCAGGGATGAAACCCAGGTCTCCTGCACTGCAGGCAGACTCTTTGCTGTCTGAGCCACCAGGGCACATTATTTTGAAGCAAATACCTGACCATATAAAGTCCCACATGGCTCAGTGGACACGGGAGACGTGGTTTTGATCCCTGGGTCAGGAAGATCCCCTGGAGAAGGAAATGGCAACCTGCTCCAGTATTCTTGCATGGAAAATTCCCTGGATAGGGTAGCCTGAGGGGCTGCAGTTCATGGGGTTGCACAGAGTTGGACATGACTGAGTGACTCACACACACACTAACACACGTCTGACCATATAATTGGATCTTACAAACATTCTAGCAAAGACCTCTAAAAGCTAATAACTTTTAACAAACATGACCACAATACCACTATAACAAATAAAATTAACAATGTTTCCTCAGTATTATCCAATATCCAGAGTGCTAATCCAATAATTTCATAAATGTCATTAAGTTTTTTGAGGAGGGTTGGAATAAAAAATCCAGATACGGTTTATACATTATGATTGGTTGATATGTTTCTTTAGTCTTTCCCCATCTGTAAATTCCCCTTTTATCTCGCCCTGCTTCCACTACTTTGCAATTTATTTGTCAAAGAAATGAGGTCATTTGTCCTGTAGAGTTTCCTAGTCTTGAGCCGTGAATTTTTGAGAACAAAAAATAGTAATAAGTGAGATGTGAATATTCATAGTCTTGTGCTTCTGCCCCTAAGAGAAGTCTGACTTTGATGTATAAGTTCTTGGGGTTTGGTGCAACAGAACAGAACTCTAATAGAGAGCAACGGACTTGGGAAAACCCAGGATGGAGAACTGGCCTCCAAAATTGACAAATATCCTTGCCCTGGTACAGGAAGGAAAGAATGAAAGTTGAAGATAGAAAAGGAAAGAAAAGCAGCACCAGGTGGAGCTTAGTCTGAGGCTGTGAGCAGCTGTAGATTGGCAGTTAAAATTGGGAGAGAAAGCAACTTGGAGGGATAGCTGATATTTCTATGGAAAAGGTTAAGGTCACAGAAATAGAGACTGTAACATTTTTTTAATGTGAATTAGATACATGCTAATCATCTCACCCTGAAACATTTGGGTTGGTGGTTTTTTTCTTAAAGAAGCAAAGGAAACATTGGACTTTTATTTGCGATGTTTTTCATCATTTTTTAAAATGGAAGAAACTGGACTATGTGGGATCTCAATTACCTTCTTTTGATTCATTTCTTTAGAGTCCAATACCCAGAAGGAAGGCCAGGATGGTGTGTCCTTTTCATCCACTCAATCCACCCACAGTAGCTGGAAATCAATGTCCTTTAACCTTTTTTCCTGACTCCACCCTATTCAGTTCAGTTGCTCAGTCATGTCCCACTCTTTGTGGCCCCATGGACTGCAGCATGCCAGGCTTCCCTGTCCATCACCAACTCCTGGAACTTACTCAAGCTCATGTCCACCGAGTTGGTGATGTCATCCAACCATCTCATCCTCTGTTGTCCCCTTCTCCTCCTGCTTTCAATCTTTCCCAGCATCAGTCTTTTCCAGTGAGTCAGTTCTTCACTTCAGGTGGCCAAAGTATTGAAGTTTCAGCTGCAGCATCAGTCCTTCCAATGAATATTCAGGACTGATTTGCTTTAGGATTGATGGTTGGATCTCCTTGCAGTCCAAGAGACTCTCAAGAGTCGTCTCCAATGCCACAGTTTAAAATCATCAATTCTTCAGAGCTCAGCTTTCTTTATAGTCCATCTCTCACATCCATACATGACTACTGGAAAAACCATAGCTTTGACTAGATGGAACTTTGTTGAAAAAGTAATGTCTCTGCTTTTTAATATGCTGTCTAGGTTCATAACTTTTCTTCCAAGGAGCAGACACCTTTTAATTTTATGGCTGCAGTCACCATCTGCAGGGATTTTGGAGCCCCCCAAAATAAAGTCTCTCACTGTTTCCATTGTTTCCCCAACTATTTAAATAAAGTGATGGGACCAGATGCCATATCTTAATTTCCTGAATGTTGAGTTTTAAGGCAACTTTTTCACTTTCTTCTTTCACTTTCATCAAGAGGTTCTTTAGTTCCTCTTCACTTTCTGCCATAAGAGTGGGATCATCTGCATTTCTGAGGTTATTGATATTTCTCCCAGCAATCTTGATTCCAGCTTGTGCTTCATCCAGTCCAGCAATAAGTTAAATAAGCAGAGTGACAATATACAGCCTTGATGTACTCCTTTTCCTATTTGGAACCAGTCTGTTGTTCCATGTCCAGTTCTAACTGTTGCTTCTTGACCTGCATACAAATTTCTCAGGAGGTAGGTCAAGTGGTCTGGTATTCCCATCTCTTGAAGAATTTTCTACAATTTGTTGTGATCCACACAGTCAAAGGCTTTGGTATAGTCAACAAAGCAGAAGTAGATATTTTTCTGAAACTCTCTTGCTTTTTCGATCATCCAATGGATGTTGGCAATTTGATCTCTGGTTCCTCTGCCTTTTCTAAATCCAGCTTGAACATCTGGAAGTTCATGGTTCACGTACTGTTGAAGCTTGGCTTGGAGAATTTTAAGTATTACTTTGCTAGCTTGTGAGATGAGTGCAATTGTGTGGTAGTTTGAGCTTTCTTTGGCATTACCTTTCTTTGGGATTGGAATGAAAATTGACCTTTTCCAGTCCTGTTGCCACTGCTGATTTTTCCAAATTTGCTGGCATATTGAGTACAGCACTTTCACAGCATCATTTTTTAGGATTTGAAATAGCTCAACTGGAATTCCGTCATCTGCACTAGCTTTGTTTGTAGTGATGCTTTCTATGGCCCACTTGACTTCTCATTCCATCAATATCCTGGAATGTTGAAGATATTAGGAAGAGGTGGCAAGAATACTCAGAAGAACTATACAAAAAAGGTCTTAATGACCCAGATAACCATGATGGTGTGATGACCCTATTCAGTAGGGCCCATGTCAGTTGATAAGCTTTTGGCTGCAGGCAAAAAGATTGTTAACTGAAGGTTATAAAAATAAAGCAAAGTCATAGTGTCATATAGCAAGGAGGTCTGAGGTAGGGCAGGTTATTTAAGTATCTTCAATCAGTTTTATCCCAAACTGCTCCGGCATACCCTCCTTTACTCCTTTCATGGTCATAAGATGATTGCAACAGTTCAAATAATCGAATTGTCACCAAACCATCCAGAGGCAAGAAATAATTTTTCTTTCTTTGTGTTTCTCTTCATGAACAAAAATTCTTTGTCAAAAAGCATAGCTCCTTTATGCGTCTTCTCCTTTTGACTCATTCTCCAGGACTGGGTGCCATGACTCATTCTAAGACAATCACTAGCAAGGGGATATAGAATTATCATGGTTTCACTGGTTTGGACTAATCAAGACCCACACTTTTTTTTTCCACTTTATTTATTTTGGGGGGAGGCTAATTACTTTACAATATTATATTGGTTTTGTCATACATTGACATGAATCCACCACGAGTGTACATGTGTTCTCCATCCTGAACCCCCCCTCCCACCTCCCTCCCCATCCCATCCCTCTGGGTCATCCCAGTGCACAAGCCCCGAGCACCCTGTACCATGCATCGAACCTGGACTGGCTATCCATTTCACATATGATAATATACCTGTTTCATTGCCATCCCCCCAAATCATCCCACCCTCTCCCTCTCCCACAGAGTCCAAAAGACTGTTCTATACATCTGTGTCTCTTTTGCTGTCTCGCACACAGGGTTATTGTTACCATCTTTCTAAATTCCATATATATATACGTTAGTATACTGTATTGGTGTTTTTCCTTCTGGCTTATTTCACTCTGTATAATAGGCTCCAGTTTCATCCACCTTATTAGAACTGATTCAAATGCATTCTTTTAAATAGCTGAGTAATATTCCATTGTGTATATGTACCACAGCTTTCTTTTCCATTCATCTGCTGATGGACATCTAGGCTGCTTCCATGTCCTGGCTATTATAAACAGTGCTGCAATGAACATTGGGGTACACGTGTCTCTTTCAGTTCTGGTTTCTTTGGTGTATATGCCCAGCAGTGGGATTGCTGGGTCATATGGAATTTCTATTTCCAGTTTTTTAAGGAATCTCCACACTGTTCTCCATAGGGGCTGTACTAGTTTACATTCCCATCAACAGTGTAAGAGGGTTCCCTTTTCTCCATACCCTTTCCAGCATTTATTGCTTATAAACTTTTGGATAGCAGCCATTCTGACTGGTATGAAATGGTACCTCATTGGGGTTTTGATTTGCATTTCTCTAATAATGAGTGATGTTGAGCATCTTTACATGTGTTTGTTAGCCATCTGTATGTCTTCTTTGAAGAAATGTCTGTTTAGTTCTTTGGAACATTTTTTGATTGGGTCATTTATTTTTCTGGAATTGAGCTGCAGGTGTTGCTTGTATATTTTTGAGATTAATTATTTGTCAGTTGCTTCATTTGCTATTATTTTCTCCCATGCTGAAGGCTGTCTTTTCACCTTGCTTATAGTTTCCTTTGTTGTGCAAAAGCTTTTAATTTTAATTAGGTCCCATTTGTTTATTTTTGCTTTTATTTCCAATATTCTGGGAGGTGAAGACCCACACTTTTGAGGCTGGGGATTCTGACACCTTCTGTGAGCACAAGGTCATGTGGAGAGCAGAAAAGAGCTCTGTCTTTATAGATGACTGAGGTGGGGGGATTCGTTTGTTAAGACATCCACGAGTGTCTTCCATGGGTCTTACAGGCACCAAAGATATAGGAATAAAAATCCATTAGAGAAATAAAAACATTCAGAGAGAAGATAAAGCTTCTTATTAGAGACTTATTAGTATCCTCTTTTCCCCAAAGTCTTGTCTCCAACATCCTCCCAGCTTTCATTGGTTTAGTCGTTCAGTCATTTCTAACTCTTGTGACCCCAAGGACTGTAGCCCACCAGGCTCCTCTGTCCATGGGATTTCCCAGGCAAGAACACGGGAGTGGGTTGCCGTTTCCTTCTCTAGGGGGTCTTCTTGACCCAGGGATTGAAATCAGGTCTCCTGCATTGCAGGAAGACTCCTTACTGATTGAGCCACCAGGGAAGCCCAGCTTTACATATCTTAAAACTATAAAATCTAAAATATTTTATTTATGGGAATGAAGTGATTGAAGAGATAATGATATGCCTTTCACTTTTATCAGAGCACTACATTGGGTGATATACTTAGGGAAGGCATATTTTAGCCTGGGAGGTAGGAAGTTTCTGCTTTTTAAGAAAGGCCAGAACTGGGCTCAGAGAAGAGAAGGCAAAATTAAGATTAAAGAGATCCTTCTCATGACATCATCACGCTCAGTATGGTAGGGATTCAAAATAGTGTGATGAGAAACAGAGGTGGCATATTTGAGTGAAATATCTATTCTACTGTACCTTTTAGAATAGCGGCCCCCAACCTTTTTAGCATCAGGGATCAATTTTTTGGAAGACAGTTTTTCCATGGACCAGGGAGGAGGGGTGGTTTGGGGATGATTCAAGCACATAACTTTTATTGTGTGCTTTAATTCTATGATTATTTCATCAGCTCCACTTCAGATCATCAGGCATTAGATCCTGGAAGTTGGGGACCTCTGTCTTAGAACCTTGGCATAATTATTAGCAGTTAAACAGGATAGAGAGCAAGCAGAGAAAAGGAGAAACTGACTCTTCAGTGCAGCTGTCCAGAGGGTTTCTCAGGGGAGGCGACAAGGGAGAAGGAAGCAAGTTTTGACAAATAGGCTTGATCACATAGGCCTCTGGAGTCCAAAAACAAAATTTAACATTTCTCATTCACTCATTCATTCAACAAATATCCCAGATTCATCACACTACTCCTTCCCCTCTACCTATGTTCAGTCTTGTTTGCATAAATGAACCCAGGATTATTTCTGCTGGAGCAAGGAGGATACTTATATCTAATTATCCTCTATGTATAGCACTCATTATCTCTTTGGTCCTGGGTGAATCATATTCTGAGACACAGTTCTATTTTCTTTCTTTACTGAAGTATTCAGATGTACTAAATAAGATCATTTCCTCCTCTCTCTCTCTCTCTTTTTTCATGCTACAGGCTTTCCCTGGATATATTCACCTAATCTTAGTCTTTAAACTCCATTTCTTACTGATGACTTTCACACTGGTATATTTAATCCAAATTTCTTTCCCATTTATTAAGCCCTAAAACCATTTGCTAAGTGAACATATATACCTGAAAATCTCATAGGCTTCTCGTAGTCTCCATCTCCAGGCAAAATGGATCTGTCTTTGCCCCCTACTTGATCTTCTCATGTGGACAATATAAAACATTCATTAACCCATTTGGCCTACCAGACTTCATGCTAGGTGCTTTGAGTAATCAAATGATGCATATGACATACTTCCCTTAAGATCTTACTCCTGAATTTTCACCTTCTAATGAAAAAAGAAAAGTAAGAGAAATCAGTGACTCTCTTCCTTGTTTTCTAAAATTCTGTGTTCTTGCCAACGTATTTAAAAGGGCATATGTTTTAATTAGTGTAGGTTTAAAAAAATAACACCTCTGCTTTTATTTTAACAGAAATGGTTTAAGTAAGGAATTGGGGTTATGCCAAATAAATGAAGTAAATTACTTAAAAGATAAAGTGGCATGATGAAGCAATGTTATTTTTATCAAGATGATTGGTATGATTAGTGGTGACCTTGAAAACATTCATAAAGGTTTTAAATTGGCATAAATTAGGGATACAAGATGGAGAAAGCAATGGCTCATCCATGTTAAGCAGAAAAATGTCTTAACAAGAGGAAAACTCAAATAGGCAAAACATGAATTCAGAAAGAAGACTTTGATCACATAATTTGCTTTTAGGGAATCAGCCTTCTTTCTCATCTAACAAAATTTTTCATGATGATATGATATGAAAGACAGTATTCTCTGCTATTCCTGAGTATAAAAAGTTCCTATAGTATAACTTCTTAATGAAGGTGACTTGCAGATAATGCCTAAATTATGATTTCGGGGAAATGGCTTTACAGATATGGGTTAGTGATCATCACAATGCAGATGAAAGTAAAATGTGTAATGTGACTAAATAATAAAGACTAAGACAAAAGTGAGTGCTTATGATGACAGTTTAAAGAGCAGAATTTGCCTTCTAAGCAGGTTAGCAATGAGTAGGGAAATGAGTCATAATTACAAACTACTTCTGCACAAAGTAAATATTGATAAGTTCTCAAAACATAAACAGAGCTATGAGAATTCAAGTAAAGGTAGTTCATATATAACAGATAACCAGGAAGTCTTCATGGAAAAGAACCAGGTGATTGGGGTCATCAAAGTGAGCTGAATAGTACAGGCCAGACATGGGTATTTCTGTTAGATCCTGATGCTGGTTCTTGGGGTGCAAGGGGGGATGCAGGAGCAAATTGAAATATGTGGTCTGGACAGTATGCAATACAAGTTGTGAGGTAGCAAATACCAACTGGTTTTGAAGCTAAGGGCTAGGTGATAAATGAGGGTCATGGTGCAAGGGGAAAAAAAATTGGAGAAGTGAGCATAAAGTATGAGAGTAAGGTGATTAAAGATCTAAATAGAATTCTCATTGGATCCCTATGTGAGTTTACATAACTGAGCTGTGTTTATTTAAAGAAGTTCACAGAGGATAGGTCAGAGGCCTGTTTCATAAAAAAGGGCATAAAACAGAATGTAAATTTGGAGAAAGCCTTGACTAATGTGGAAAAAAAACGAATGGACCTGACTAAAGCAGGTCCATTTTGACTGACATTTAGGGCAGGTTGAGATAAAGAGATATTCAGACAGGGACTTGAAGGAATTGCTGCGTTTAGATGTTACGAGGAGAAAGAGGAGCCAGAAAAGAATCAAGCAGTGGCCAAATGTTACAGAACACTAAGAGACAGACAAGTTGGGAAAAATGACTTTTGAACTACCAGCCTCATCAAAGAAAAAAGGTAAATATCGAAGTGGAATTGCTACCATCGGGGATGCACATAAGCATAATAATTAATAACGCAACTCTAACTACAGTTATGACTGGAGACGTTGTGATATTAGCACATGTTTTACTCTTGACAATTTCAAAAATACAGAGGGAGTTGTTTTTGTGATTAAACTCATTTGTTTTGAAAATGTTTACTTAGAAACTTGGTATCTTAGACAAAAATGACAAGTGCTTATTTCCCTGGAGCTCTTAGCTTGGTTAGAGTTGTTCAGCATCAATACATGGGGCTGGAAAAGAACCATGGCGGGTAAATTTCAAATTGAGGTCTTTCATTAGGGATGGTGTCCTAGCTGTCTAACGCTGCATAACACCCTTCAAAACTTAGTGTGTATAACAACTGCCGTGTTATTGTTTCTCATGACTCTGCAGGTTGCCTGGCTTAGCTGGGTAGTTCTTCATGAGATTGGCTGGGGATACAGTCATCTGAGGAGTCCACTGGATGCAATGTTCAAGATTTCTTACGGGACTGGAAGTTAATGCTGGCTTTTAGATGAGTGCTCACTTGGGGCCCTCAACTGACACATTTACATGTGCCCTTCCATGAGTCTTGAGCATCTCAGAGTATGGTGACTGGACCCTGAGGTGAACTGTCCTGCTGCTGCTGCTAAGTCACTTCAGTCGTGTCCAACTCTGTGCAACCGCATAGATGGCAGCCCACCAGGCTCTGCCATCCCTGAGATTCTCCAGGCAAGAACCCTGGAGTGGGTTGCCATTTCCTTCTCCAATGCATGAAAGTGAAAAGTGAAAGTGAAGTCGCTCAGTCGTGTCCAACTCTCAGCGACCCCATGGACTGCAGCCTACCAGGCTCTTCCATCCATGGGATTTTCCAGGCAAGAGTAGTGGAGTGGGGTGCCATTGCCTTCTCCAGAACTGTCCTAGGAGCCGGCATTCCCAGAGGGAGGAAGCAGAATCAGCTACCCGTCTAAAGAACCGCTTACACCTAGCTCAGTGTGCCATTTCTACCACTCTCTATAGTTGAGCCAGATTCAAACAGAGGAGAAAGCAAGCTCACTGCTCAATGAGGACAATGAGAATGAATTTGCAGTGAACCTGAATACAGCAAGTACAAGAAATCAATGAGGTAGTTAGAGAAAACAGGCAATATGCTGTGAATTTTTTTTACTGTTTATACACAATGGACAAAGGAATAGTATGGGACCAAAAATACATGGAAAACCCCCTTAGCTAAAGAGCAAGTTGTCCCTAAACCAAATTTGGTGAAGAAAGGAAAGGGTTCCTACCTAAAAGGGCTTTTGTATCAAAAGCAAAACATACCAGGAAAAAAAATCATTTTTTTCCACCACTAGAGGGAGGAAATCCCCAAAACAAAGATTCACAGACGAGACTTCATAATAGTTTGCCCGTAGAACACAACGCAACAGACTGTGCTTTGAACCATTTCAAAAGTTGCTGTCAAAGTGGCTTTCGTCGAGAAGTTAAACAGAGCACTTGATGTGATTCTTATGTATATATTTCATTTCTAACTGTGAGTTAATATTTTCTGCATGACAGTGCATGATATTTTCTGCATGGCATTGCTATGACAAAAGCACTGAAGAACACGATTCAAAAGAAATTAAACCATGAAAAGAATTTTTTGAGTGTAGGAGTAAAAATAATTAAATATTAATTATGTCTCCTTTTACCTTTTGCATTTCATCATTAAAAGTGTTCCTGAAATCAGAAGTCAGATAGAATAGGAATTTGTTTTTTAAGTAGAAAGCTCTAAACATTTTTAATCTAACATTTTTAATCTTTGAAAATATTTTCAGTAGGATAGATCCAAATTCAAACTTAGAACAGTGAAGTCTTAAGGGCTTCAAATCTCCAGGCTTGAATATGAGGTCACATAACACATTGGTACAGCATGTTACTACATATATTTATCAGCAAGCAAAGAAGCCATCCATCAAAGCATGTCTTTTTTGGGTGCTGCTATAGTCCATGCAATGGCACCCCACTCCAGTACTCTTGCCTGGAAAAGCCCATGGACGGAGGAGCCTGGTAGGCTGCAGTCCGTGGGGTCACTCAGAGTCAGACATGACTGAGCGACTTCACTTTCACTTTTCACTTTCATGCATTGGAGAAGGAAATGGCAACCCACTCCAGTACTCTTGCCTGGAGAATCCCAGGGACGGGGGAGCCTGATGGGCTGCCATCTATGGGGTCGCACAGAGTTGGACACGACTGAAGCCACTTAGCAGCAGCAGCAGCAGCAGCATAGTCCATGCGCTAGACCAGCCCTAGATGTACATGGTGGGGGCATAATAGAGAAATGTTTCCTAACTTCATGGAGAGTTTAGGCCATTATATGGATAATAACACAAATAATTATAATTGAACTTTTAATTAAATAGTCACATCTAAATTTAAAAAAAATTGTGCAATAACAAAATTAATAATAATAATAAAATTATGATTCATTCCTTTTTCATCCTGTCTCACAATTTGCAATCTGAGGATGTTGTATTTGTGAAGGTTGTATTCTCTATAGGGTGCCTAGACACAACTTTTTAAAACTGTGTGTCATCTTTGCTGTGTTTGGAATTCTAACATCTCTTCTGCCTGTCGTTTCCATTATCTAGAGTGCTCATCACCCACCTCAATTTACCTAAGTGCATTTACATCACTCTCTCTGCTAAAGCATCCACTCAGTCTCTTGAGAACATACAAAGCATTATCTGCTTCTTTTTAATCATTCATCTATCTCATGGTTGAACCCCGAGTCTTTCAGTGCAGTTAGTAAGAGATACATGTTAGGAGTGTCTTCAATTGCTCTGAATATGATGTCCAACTCAGATCTCTCCTGTATTCTACTAAAAATCTAGCCGCTTCTTTCACATTTCCATTTGGGTACCACAAACTCACTATTTAAAAAAATGAAGCTGACTTCTCTACGCTACTTGCAGCTGAGATTCATATCCATATTTATCAAGTATTCCTTGAGTATCTACTGTAGTCTATGGAATATGCTAGGCTTTATTTAGATTCTATTGTAACCAGCTCATTACTTGTCAGCCTCCCTCTTTGCATGCTGACATAAACACTACTGATTTTCCAGGTCCTACTGAAAATAGGACAGCACTAATATTATGATTCTTTTTGGGAAAAAGAGCATGGATGTTTTTTTCCAGAGGGTTATTCCTCTCAAGGCTCCTTGTAGTTATCATCTTTTCATCCTCTTTCAGTTTCCCTAAACGCTGCCATTTGCAGTTGTCCTCAATTTATCTTTACAGAATCCAGAGACATACTCTAGTTCATCTGTTTCTGTAGGGTTAGTAATTACAAATTGTGAAGTTACTGTTTCTAACACTGTGTGGGTATTTGGCAATAACTTCTCATAGGCCAGATCACAGAAAAAAATCTTTACCTATTATGTATCAAGTAGAGACAGGCACTCATAGGTGTCTCTGTGAAAATAGTATTTAAAAACATACATTTGGAGGGTCCTGTGTTGTGCAGGCCTGGCTGTAGAGATAAAAATGCAATGATACAATGTAAGAAATAACTGAAAGAATGGCCCCTGTTTTCAAAATGTAATTCTCAGGTAGTAAAATGTAGAAAAATTGTATACAGTTGGAATCAATCACAGTTCAGCTCTTAACTTCATGACTTGCATAAAGGTAATTTGTGAACATTCTTATTTAACTTGTTAAGGGTTTTATTGAGATGTATTTTCAAGTGAAATTAAAAGAATATTCTTCCCTTTGGTTTATCAGTGCTATGATTTACTTGTTACTATTGAACAATCTTTTACATCCATGTTTGAGGAGGGACAGATTGTTTAAAAAGAACCAGAATTGCTTTGGCTAAATCACAAGATATATGTGGAAGGATGTATAGTATGGTTTAGATCATTTACTCTGATTGTCAAAGAGCTAATTTTCTTAAAACATTATGCTGAAAAAAGTCTCAGATATAATATAATTTAACCTTTTTATTTTACCAAAATTTTAAGAGGGAAGTGAGAGCTTAAACAATTAAGTGACTTACCCAAGATGACTCAGCTTTATTGGATAGGAGACATGTGGTAGATTACAGCTAGGCTTAAGTACCATAAAGCAGATAGTATTCATCTCTCTGTCCTAATTACCACTGTATCTTTAGTGCCTGCCATATTGACTGGCACAGTATGTGTATTAAATACATATTTGTTATATGAATGAAATAATAAAGAGTGTGTGCTTTCAATCTTTTATTTATTTTTCTGAAGTTAAACTAAGTCCATGAAGTTTCTTCGACCTCAAAAATGTATTTGTCTTTGCTGCTGCTGCTGCTAAGTCGCTTCAGTTGTGTCCGACTCTATGCGACCCCATAGACGGCAGCCCACCAGGCTCCCCTATCCCTGGGATTCTCCAGGCAAGAGTACTGGAGTGGGTTGCCATTCCCTTCTCCAATGCATGAAAGTGAAAAGTGAAAGGGAAGTTGCTCAGTTGTGTCCGACTCTGAGCGACCTCATTGACTGCAGCCTACCAGGCTCCTCCGTCCATGGAATTTTCCAGGCTTCTTATTATAACTAAGGTTGTTTTTGTTTGCTTTTTCTTAGCAAAACAGTGGATTGAAGAAAGCATGGACAGACATAGAGATATTGAGACCATAGCCAAAACAGGTGAAGAAATAAACCCTAACCTCAGGAGAAGGGGCACTTCCCAGGTGGTGCAGTGGTAAAGAATCCTCCTGCCAGGGCCAGAGGTACAATCCTTGGGTCGGAAAGATCCTTTGGAGGAGGGCAAGGCAACCCAGCCGACTATTCTTGCCTGGAGAATTCCATGGACAGAGGAGCCTGGGAGGCTACAGTCCATAGGGTCGCAAAGAGTCAGACATGACTGAGCTACTGAGTCACACGTGTACAGGAGGAAGAAATCATTCTGTCTGCATCTAAGAATCCAGCGGTCAAGAATATGTGGTTGATGCATAAAAAGGCAGTTCTATAGAAGGCAAGTTTGAAAGTATTTTGGTTGGTAGCAAGTAGAACATGATACTAAGGATCTTTGGAGGCAGACAGTAAGCTAAAGGCTGCAAACACAGTTCTTTGCTGGCTATTTGGCACCTTGGTCATTGGTTTGGGGTTCAGGGTCAAGGTTCATATCCTCAAAGAACCATAGAAGTGTCTGTGATTATCAGAGAAGAAAAGAAGTGGAAATTCTAGCTTACCAAGCCAGGGCTACGAGTGCTATGACCCAAATGGAGACTGAAAGACTGAAAAAAATAAGTTATGGCTTCTGAACAAACTAAATGTGAACGATGAAAATTATAAGTAGGTTAAAGTTTTCACATAAACTTTGGGCTCTGTTGGAACATTCTCCTTTTTTGGTAGCACTTAGAACAGAACATGTTCACAGAAAAGTGCCGAGGTGTTACCCTCAGCAGAATATAATATTCAGTAAGTGGGAGCAGATAAAACTGTGGCAGATTGATGACCAGCACTCCTGCTTCCAGACTCCTCTTGGTCCTCTAATTTATAGTCCACGGTCCTAGCCAGAGACCTTAATGATCCAAACATTTCTCTTTCCTGATACACACAAATTTACAAGTTTTCAAGATGCATTTTTTTTGCCATAAAATTATTTGAAAGAGACAGACTGTTGCAAAGGAATTTCTACAGACAAAATGGAAGACTTAATAATTATAAAATGATGAATTCACTTAAAACTAGTGAAGGATTGGAGTGCAGCACAGACAGTAATAGGAATTGAGTTGTAGAGATGCTCACTAAGAATAAGCTCAGGCACACAAACCAAGCCCTCAGTTGAAGGGTAGCAGATCAAATAGCCAAAAAGACTTCCCATTTTATTTTGTTGGAAATTGGGGACCTTCCTGTAAATCTCTTAGACATGGATTATATCTTTGAAATGGATTCCTGCGGAGCTAATTCCTGCAAGCTACAAACACAGCAGTTTACTAATTAATACTGATTATTGATGAGGTAGGTGACAGATGAAGGGGGCGGGGGTGGCTTACTGATCTGATAAGATGCCCAGGAAAGGAAGAAAACAGTAATAGAAATCCAAGATAACCCAAGACAAAATCCCAACATCCCCGTTCCCCGGTTTTCTGGCCATTATTATTTGATAGTTAAGTGACCTGAATGACCTGATTTACCTACTTTGTTTCCCACCCCACTTTGCTGCTAGAAGCCTGGATTCAGAGTTGTAGGCAGGGGTGTAAGTTTTCAGAGGAGAAACATACAGAGAGGTAGAAAGGTAGAGATTTACCCACCCTTTGCCTTTGTCCCTCCGTCTTCACAGACACCCCATTGTCCCCATGGCTGGCTTGGCCCCCAGCAAGATTCTGAGATTATTTCCCTAGGTTTTGTGACTTAAGGAATTCTCACTCAGTATTTTAGTGCAGAAGAATCAAATCAGCCTTGTGGGTGGACCTGCTCTGACACTATCTCCTGGTCTAGAACCTAAGCCTTCACACAGCCTTTGTGAAAAGCCCCTACTTCTGCTGCAGTTCTTCAGATACTGGCATATACCTGTTCTGAGGAATAAGAATCAGGCTCAAGGAGTCGAGTAAAGATCCAGAAACAAGATCTAAGATTTTAGGGAATAAATTGATACTCCAGGCAGTAGAGCTAGACATCAGTTCTGTCTGGGTAGAAGCCCTAGCATATCTTACTTAATACTGAGTAAGTGGAGTGTTCAAAAGGGTCTAGTTTAGTTCCTTCTGTGTGGGAAATACAGACCTGGGTGATAGAGAGGATCAAGCTGTCTCAGTAATGAGGAAAGTATCTGGGTAGGTAGTCAAGTAGGTAGTATATTTCATACACTGTGTATTTTCGATTACTTGTTGAGCTGGAAATTGGCAAAAAGATCGAAGGAAACATTGCTATTCTGCATCCCTGCTATATAAGTCAGCAAAACATCAGTAAATGATTGAACAGGAAGTGGACTCCACATGCCATCTGTTTAAAAGGCTGCATTAGAAAATTGGCATAACCTTCGCTGCCAGTAACCGAGGGTACAGTTTATGAGAGATGATTTTGGCCCAGATTCAGGTCTAGATTGCTTCTGTATATGTGTGCATCAGCATGTGTTTTTCCCCTTGATGGATTTTTTAAATCTGAAGAGAGATTTTATTGAAAAACCCTGAAGATTGGAAGATCTTAAATCTCAGTCTTCTTGGTCCTACATCCCTGTGTCTCTGCCTATCACATTCTGCACACTGCATTTCTGGGCAGGCTGACTTCTGAGGTCATCTTTTTTCTTTTTCATATTTCATGTATGACTTTTTGGTAATTTAGAGATTCCCAAAATGTGGTTATAGTAAATATTAAGCAGTAAGACCATCCTCGGGTCAAATGCACTTAGGAAACCCTGGGCAGAATAAAGTTAAATGGTTTTTTATTGTGGGATTTTGCCAAACCTTAAAACTGCCAATGGTTCCTAATCTTTGATAAGTGCTGGATCTTTATTTGAAACAGAATCCTTCCTATTTTTTTTTTTTTTTTCCCATTCATGAGGAACTCTAGAAACTATTTTGTATTGGAACATATTTTGGAAAAGCTCCTATGGAGCCCAAGGGGAAAAGCTTATATAGGACTTTTTTATCTTGTTGAGTTCTGTCAAGTTGGTTCCTCCTTTGCTGCTCTGAAAAATCAGGAGGCATTGTTCTTATAAATCAGATTCCTTGGGATGAACAAAAAGCAGACCTTCTTGGAGTTTTAACTTTGCATCCCTGTCCCTGTGTCTGGCTCTGATTCCTTTCCTTGAAGGCATGAATTTTCCTTTCCTAAAACAGAATAGGTTGCTGTAATCAGTGAAGCAAAATCATGGCTCTGAAAAGATCATTTTTAGACACTGTTTATATCGTAGACCTGACAGCTATAAGCTAAAATCTACTAGAGATGCTTTAATAAAAAAAAAACAACCCTAGGCAAGGTAATATTATCGAATGTTTGAAATGTTTACTCTAGGTACTAAAAGTGTGTAAAGTAATAAGTACAACAAATAACAGCAGGGAGATTAAAGTACAATATGAGCTGTAAATTAATGTTAACCAGTCTTTATGGCCAGGAAGGGCATGCCTTTATAAACTAGCTTAATGTGGAAAGTGTATGAAAATTATGGGAAGTTTTTACAAAATTCATAATCAAACTCTTCACATTATTATTGTTCTACTGTCTAATCTTGAGTTGATTGTTTTGAAAATCTCCTTACTTTACTTTTTGTCCATGACAAGTGTAATTAAGCTCACTTAGCTTTAATAGTAAAAGGTACAACAGTCTCAAAACCCAAAATTCTGTGAGGCATGAATAATTAATCCCCTTTCAGGGATTAAAGAGAAGATGCAAACAATTCAGTTGTAGCCAGCTATCTTTTTGATGTTATCTTAGAGATATCTAAGATATATTCCTGGGGTCTTAGAGCCAATATACAAATCCACCTCTCACAACACCAAATCCAAAAGTCCATATGCCATCATCTGCATTGTGTGAATAGCGTTAGCATTCAATATATATGTATTTAATGTATACAGTGATTATACACTTAGTACTTTGAGTTTTCATGTAAAAATTTGTGAGTAAAACATCCAATTATATGACCAGCAATCACATTTCAATTAAGTTGATGGTAAATCTTTTAGATTATGATTATTTAGAATTCCTTCCTCTCTAGTCCCCTTGCTTCCCCTACTCTTTTTCCCCCTTCAATGCACTGGAAAAAAGGTAAAGGGTACCTTCCATAGAAGATGAGAGAGAAGCCATTCATCTAGGCTATTCACAGAGTCTGCTGAATAATTTTGCAGCATGTTAGGGTCACATGCTGGGTCATCCAACATTCCAGAAAACACAGGGGAACCTGACACATACCTCTAGAGCAAATGCCAGAAAATTCCTGGGTATGTAAAGGTGTCATTCTTCTGGACAAGTAAACCATCTGTTACATATCTGGTCTCAAACCGTTTCTATCCTTCTTTAAAAGGACCATACCTAACCCTGCAAGCTCAGGTTGCTGCTGCTGCTGCTGCTAAGTTGCTTCAGTCGTGTCCGACTCTGTGCGACCCCACAGAGGGCAGCCTACCAGGCTCTCCCGTCCCTGTGATTCTCCAGGCAAGAACATTTACGGTACCTAAAAACCCAGTAGTGACCATTCACAAATGACTTCTCCCCACTGCTATCATCAAGATTTATATAAATGAGGAGGAGATGCTTTTCTTCCTAAAAAAATAGATCTCCTTCTGCCAATGACATCATAGCTAAAACAGTCCTTAGATCATAAATGTAAAATTTGTTTTGAAATATTTCAAATGGACACGTATCAACCAGACCCACTCACATCTACTAATCACTCTATCTTTTTTTAGAGCTTGTATATTATTTCCTGTCTGGTATAAATTTATTCTCAATACTCTACACAGGCTTGCAGGGGAAATGTCATATATTAGATTCTTCCCAAGATTTATTGATTAATTCTCACTTTTTTTTTTTTTTTAGGACAAAGGCACATGCCATGCTTCACAGTTTATTTCCATGCTAATCTCTAAACATAATTTTATTAATTTACAAAGCACCTCCATTAAGTGGCAAATAATTTTATGGATGGAAAAGTTGGGCCATGAGGAGTTAAGATTAGCATAAAACTGCATAGCTTGAAGAGATAGGTAGGAACTGAACTTCTATATCCTTGTCTGGTTTTGATGCTTTGATATTCAGCAGAATTGGGAGATCCCCTAGAGGAAGGTATGGCAACCCACTCCAGTATTCTTGCCTAGAAAATCCCATGGACAGAGTGGCCTGGTGGGCTATGGTCCACAGAGTCACAAAGAGTCTTACACAACTGAAGTGACTTAGCATGCAGCACGCATGGTAAGAAACATGAGTACTGAACTTAGATTTAGGAGCCATGAGCTCAAATCCCAGATCTGCTTGTTGCTAGCTGTGTGAACTAGCTAAATTATATGACCTCTCTGGGCTCAGATTTCATTATCTGGATGCTGCAGAGAATGTAATTTACTTAGAGAGCTCATAGGAGGATTAAGTGAGATCATCTACGTGAATGGACCTGACATTGGTAGATGCCCACTAAGTGTGAAATGATATTTATAAATGTCCAATAAGCAGCTTCAATAAGGGGAAATGACCCAGTGGGCCTCATTTCTGTCGCTGGCTTTGGGATAAGTTGTTATTAATAGAAGAGGCATTTCAATTTTAAGACAAGGCTGACGTGCATCCAAGCAGATTAATTCTCCAGTCCAGAGTCCCACAGTGTGAACATGAGGAAAATATCCATGCTAAGAACTTGTCTTAATGTGGAAAAGGTCATTTGAACAATGAGTCCAAGGAAATGAGGCCAAAGCACTGAGCAATTTAATCATATTCTCAAATAAGAAAGAAGGAAAAGAAAATGGAAGAAAACTCACGGAGGGTCCTAGGATAAGGAGTGCTTCTTTTATTGTCCAAGGGAAAGAAATGGAATTGGAAATGGAATTGAGAATAGGGCAGAGTAGCCCCAAAGAGAGGATTCAAAAGGCAATGTCCTTAGACAATAATATCAGAACAGGCTGTGGTATCAGAGGAAAACAGACCTAACTGTCTCCACTGGGAACCGTGGGGAGCGTCTGGTCTACACACGCCCTGCTGTTAGAGTTCTCATTACAAGGAAATGGCCTGGAGTCAGGAGTTTTTATGTTGAGGTTTTACCAGCTATAGTGTGATGAAAGAGTGTAAAGAGTCTGCAGAAAACTGGTCCAGAAGCATGGTCAGATTCCAGAGCTGGAGTGGAGAGTCAGAAATAATAAAATCAAATAATTCATATTCTCACCATTCAACAAAACGTCCTTCTTCTGAGATTTGGTAATGAAAGCATCTAATTTTATTTATTTTGTTGAACTAACACGACTAATCTCAGGCTTGAATTGTTGACACTTGTAATGAGAAAGTTCTACTCTGCCAAAAACTGTTAAGCAGGGAAATGTCAATTGTGAAAGAGTCCTTCAGATAGAATAGAAAACAATGAGACTGAACGTCAGTTGACATCGTTGCAATGGTCCATTATGCTGCTGTGGAAAATAAACCTCATTTAAACTGCCTTATACTTGGTGTTTGAAGATATTAGTAACTGATGTTACTAAGATGTAACTACAGATAATTAGGAAAGACTGATCTGCTATTAAATTTTTAATAAAATCATGCATGGCTTCCTTTTCCTTTCGTGATGTATTTCAATGCTGAATTTAAATTATGAAGAAGTTGGAAAAACAAAATAAAAAAATCCTACTCCTTGAAATACATTTTAAGTAGGCATTTAGGCAGTTCTTTATTATGACTGACAATTTATATTATGTCTTGTGAGTCACTAAAGGAAGCTGGCATGATTGACCTCAGTGCTTCTGATGTGTAACTCTTGGAGAGGAAAGTAATAAAAATGTGTCAGGAAGCCCACAATAATGTTTACTATTTGGGGGGGTTGGTTCTCCTGAGTCTCCTTTGCCAGACTCTCTCAACACCATGTTGATCACATAAATTACTATGAATGAAGATTAGACTTGAAGCCCATTTTTCTGTTTCCTCCTGGTGATGTTCAGAAGTGCATTTTATTGAGTGTAATGCAATGATGTGACAAAGATACAAAGAAAGAAATAGAAGATAATGAATCATCCCATTTAAGGTTTCTTCTTGTAATAAGTTTTTTTTTTTTTTTTTTTGTCTTCACATTACTGTTCTTTGGCCCAGGGTAAAGTCAATATTTTTCAAGAATGCATCAAGTTCCTCATTCTGACAATTTGCAGGATCCTTGGGGATTATTAGTCTGGAAACACAGGCTATAAAACAATAAGGTTTTAAAATTGTCATGGAGTTCCCCAAAAGTTACAAAGGTTATAAATGTAAAAATTTACCATTAAAATTTTT
>SJYQ01000543.1:179331-204136 GCA_006410935.1 Redunca redunca
GTATATGGATATTTAAAAATTATAAAGTTAAAATATTAAATCCACAAAATAACAAATAAATAAAGCCAAATAAAGGAAGTTCATTATACCAATGATAATAGTATATTGTGAACAAAGAATTATGATTATATACAGGGAAATTCTGTGCCCTTGTGGGACATATCAAAAATTTTAAAGAAAATTAAGGGCAGACAATGGGAAATAATGCTGGAAAGGTAGGAGATATCCACTCATAGTTTTCCCTGTCTTTTTTTATCCTTGTTAGCTTCATTTGTAAGCAGTAAGAAGCAGACTGAATCTTTCTTTGAATTTTGGGTCCCATCCTTTCTAAAGAGGAAGTAACTCAATGAGCTTGTCATCCCAACCCTCTATTTATAAAGGCTTCCACTTATGAGCTCCCAACATCTGGGTTCCAGGAGATCAGTCAGAATGACTGGCCTTCTTAACTAGCTGACACATCAGAAATCTCCCCTCTCTGAGATGTTCTTCTACATAGATGTAGCCCCATGTACCTTTCTCCATTTCTGTCTCCTCTGCTACCAATCATCATCACTCCCTATATCACTCCTTCTGCCTACAAAGCCCCACATGTGAATACACACACACACACACACACACACACACACACACGCACATGCACACAAGCACACACACACAGATATGGAGGAGGGGTACTTCATTTGTCCCTATTACTACTGCTGTCCACTATTCTTAATTTCTCAATTCCCTTTCAAGACGATCCATGCCCAGGCCAGGAGTTCTGCTGCTTCACTTTTTCAGGCTAGTCTGCAGCTCTAAAGCTAGAACTTGGTGCCATATTCTGTTTTGTTTGACTCCCCTGTCTAACCTGTCATCTGTTTCAAAAGTCATATTCTTTGGCCTTGCTGCCTGGGTAGACTGCGGAGGAATTTTTAAAGTGTTTGCTACATTTTAATCTCTAATAAGAAAGAATTTTAGTGAACAGAGAGAAAATACTTTTTAATGGAATGTTGCTGTAGGATATAAACTGAATTTCTGATAATGTTTTGTAAGAGTGCATAAGGACTGAAATTACTTTTGAATTACTGTCAACCACTTGACTTAAAAAATTATTCCGTAAGAGTTCTGCTTTGGGGGGCAGGGTTATGTTGTGTTTAAAATCATCTGTAGCTCTGCGATGTCCAATTTAGATTTCATCCAGCCATGGGCTGTGTGCCCCCAGAATCTAGACTGTACCTAGGCTCATATATACTCAATAATCTTGCCAGGCAATGCAAATAAACTGTGCTTAGATTTAAGTTCTAGATAGGGAATGGATTTTATTTTAGGTGCTTCAGAGAGGCACTGAGGGCTCTTTTTTTTTTTTTTTTTTTTTNNNNTTTTTTTTTTTTTTTTTTTTTTACAGAGACAAATATCTGGATTAGATTTCTTTTAGTATTGGTAACTATGGAAACACTGTAGAGGATCCCTTGGATATGGGAAGAGCATGGAAGAAGTGAGACCTCTTTTGAGGCTATAACAATGGACAATAATAGAGTTTATGTGGGCTTGCACTGGAGTCTGTTAGAATAAAAGTGGATGAACAAGTCATTGTGTGGGCAGAGTTGTTAGGACTAGCAACAACTTGCAGGCATCTTCAGAAGCTTATATTTGATCTTTGCATCTGCTGTAGCATGTGGGAATTCCTTGGGCTTATTTAGAGTTAAGTCAAAAGTTATAAAGCTGGGGAAAAGTCATGAGTTAGAGGAAGAGATGATACGATTCGTATCATGAATCTTAGAAATTAAAATGATGGAGTAGTCATTTACTGGGACCAATAATACAGAAAGGAGATTGAGAATTAAAATTAAGATGTAAGGTGATGTCTTATATGGAAATACTTTGATCTTTATTCTTTCTGCTAGAACTATGTGGGATGTACAGAGAGTGTGTCTGGTTTGGACTTTAAGATATTTCAGACTTGAGCAATTTTATTTGAGAATTATTTGCATGGGTTTAATCATGAAAACTATGGAAATAGTATCAAATGAGACAGCACATGAATCATAGTGAGAAACATGATATGCTAAAGTATAAACTCGGGAGAACATACATTTAGATGTTCAGCCCAACATCTGTTGGGCTGATCAAACATGCTAGAAAAGCAGAGTTAGAAGAAATTAGAAGAGAAGGATGAGAACTAGGCCACCGCAGGTGGAAGAGATGCCAGAGGAGGAAAGAACATTAAGAAGGATACAGTCAATAATGAGGGGCCCTGCAGAGGTCAGTACAAGCAGAAGAAAGAGTGGAGAAAAGGCAGAACATTAATTGCAGCAGAGACTTTAGTGTCAAGCAGAATGAGGCCTAGGAAAAGTTCATTTAATATAGCACAATATTAGTGAAGCTTAATAAAAAAGTTTGATTAGAAGTGGGAACTATGCCCAGCTTACATGAACCAACATAGAGAAAGGGAGAAAAAGTGGAGGCAATAGACAGGGATGCTCTTTTAAGAAGTTATGCAATAACAGGAAGAAGCTAGCCATCTGGGAAAGGAAAGGGAATTGAAGCGATTGATTTGGAGCTCTATAGTTTGGGGGAAGGGAGGAAATGGACAGTGAGAGCTGGAATATGTAATATGTGTACTGATGCAGAGAAGTCCTGGAGAAGCCAAGGAGGACTGAAAAGTCCCATAGGAATAGAGCTACTGAGTGCATAACTCCTTCTCAAGAAATAACATTTGAAGGTAAAGGAGAAGAAAATGAAGGAAATTTATATAAGATGGCCTCAATCATTTCTGGAAAGTAAGTATATTCTGGTTATCTGCCAGCTGAAGGAGTCTGGTAGTGGATCAGGGTTTCATGGTGAATAAACATAATTTTGGGGCTTCCCTGGTGGCTCAGAAGGTAAAGTATCTGCCTGCAATGCAGGAGACCCAGGTTCGATCCTTGGGTCAGGAAGATCCCCTGGAGGAGGAAATGGCACCCCACTCTAGTACTGTTGCCTGGAAAATCCCATAGATGGGGGAGCCTGGTAGGCTACAGTCCATGGGGTTGCAAAGAGTCAGACACGACTGAGCATCCTCATTTTCACTTTTTCTTTCTTTCAAGCATAATTTCAGATTATCTCCTTTGTTACATTTCTAGAGTAGTTTGGAGGCTGTTGGTATATCTTGGAAATCCTTTCAAGCTCTTTGGAGAGTATATATGTTATAAAGGTAAAATATTACACGTATTCTACCCCTCAAATGGATTTATAGCCCTTTGTTCACCCTGGAAACTGGGAAGCTGTTCACCTTGATTCTGTGTATCATGCAATAGCCATTGCAGTCAGATTGTTCTCTCCGAGTGATAATTAGCCCTTCATCAGTTTGTTTCCTGCCTATGACATTTTTACAGTGAGTTTTCTGTAGCAGCACTGGGTGAGTGAGTGTGCAGGCAAGAATAGGGCAAGCTCTCAGGCTGGGCTGTCAGCAAACTATTTCTTCCTAAAATGTCAATACATCTAGTAATCAAGTCTCATCATACATCATACTAAAAGGAAAATTCTCTGTAGGTCAAAGTCAGATGATATTATTCCAGACAAATAGCCTAGATTTCAACTGTTGTTGTATAACTAAGTGTATTTATTTATTTTTTTTTACAACTAATAACTTTAGCTAAGGAAACCTTTTAAAGTAGGGCTGTGCCATCACCCTTAAAATGTCCATGCTTTTTACTCCATGTAGGAAATGGATTCTTGGGTGGTCCTAACATTTGGATTAGAGCTGAATACATTATCAATAAACTGGTTGAAATATGAATGAGTTCTGATCTAGTATACATGTTATATCTTATATGGTAAATTAGGTTTTGCTTCAGGTATAACTGACCAACAAATAAATAACAATAACAATAAAAACAGTGGTTTAAAGTAGATAGAAAAATATTTATCTCCTAATCAAAAGTCTAGAATTCTTCAAACCTTGATTAGTATGGCAGCTCTGTTCTGTGAAATACTGATGGTCCCTAGATCCTGTCCAGCTCATCTGGGCTCTGTGCTCCTAACCCAATTCCAAAGGGATTACATTCCAAATAGTATAATGAAAGAAGGCATAAAAAGGAAGTGAGAAAGAGGTATTAGGGAGAACTCCCAAAGTTTGTTGCATAGAACTTTTGTGAAAATTAAGTCATGCATTTAGTCAGACCAGCATCTAGTCACATGGCACACTCACCTATACTGACATTTTCTAGAAGTTCAAGTGCTAAACTAAAATTTGGAGGTTGTATTACTGAGCTCAACTAGTAGTCTTGGCCACAATGGTATCTACTATTCTGTGCCCTGGCGGGGAATATTCATAAGCATGAGTAGCAAGTAGGCAACCTACTAGGTGATAGAAAAAGAGTGAGGAAGTTCCTTTCACCAGGAAGTAAGTGAAAACTAGCTCTATGTTCAAAGCACAGGTAAGAGTTCTTTACTAGCTCTCTCTAAATACAAACTGGTTAAATCTTCTTTGGTGCCATCATCAATTTTACTCTTATGTGTGTGGTCTCAAGAACCTAAGTATAACCATCAATGCTTTGAAAGGACAACCAGAGCTGCCTACATCCTGTTGGACAGTGAGGTAGCTGCTGAGAAAGGTGTTGACTACCGGCTGTGGAGGGACAACTTTGTGAATGCAATTGTTTAGTAGAAAACAAATGTTCTATGCATACTCATTTAGTATAAGAGCCTGGAGAAGTTAACACAGCTAGCTTTGGAGTTAATTTGGGATGTAGAACAAAAATTATTAGCTCCCAGAGATTAATATTTTGGTGAGGTGAAGGCAATGGCACCCCACTCCAGTACTCTTGCCTGGAAAATCCCATGGATGGAGGAGCCTGGTAGGCTGCAGTCCATGGGGTCACTGAGGGTCAGACACAACTGAGTGACTTCACTTTTACTTTTCACTTTCATGCATTGGAGAAGGAAATGGCAACCCACTCCAGTGTTCTTGTCTGGAGAATCCCAGGGACAGGGGAGCCTGGTGGGTGGCCGTCTCTGGGGTCGCACAGAGTCGGACATGACTGAAGCAACTTAGCAGCAGCAGAGGTGTTCTAGTATCTTCTACTTCTAAAAATATTTTTTAAAGTTTGACCCAGAGTTAAATGACGAGTATTAAAACAATATTTAGCAGTTGGGTTGTACATGTTATACATGAAAAATTCTTGGTAAAGAAAGAATTTATGGAATTTACTGTATTTCATGAACATATTATTTAAGTGCCCCTTAGTATTTAGTCCCCAACCACCCTAAAGGTAATGAGTCCATCAATATTCACCAAGTTTTATAAACTACATTACAATGAAAGGAGACACAAAAATACTCCAAATATGCACGACAATCTTGAGAAAGAAGACTAGAGCTGGAGGAATCATACTCCCTGACTTCAGGCTATACTACAAAGCTACAGTCATCAAAACAATATGGCAGTGGCACAACAACTGATCAGATCAATGAAACAGGATTGAGAGCCCAGAGATAAAGCTATGCAATGATGGTCAGTTAATCTACAACAAAGAGGCAGAAGTATACACTGGAGAAAGTCTCTTCAGTAAGTATGTTGGGAAAATTGAATGGCTACATGTAAAAGAATGAATTAGAACATTCTCTAATATTACATACAAAAATAAACTCCAAATGGATGAAAGACCTACATGTAAGATCAGATACCATAAAATTCCTAGATAAAAACACAGGCAGAACACTCTTTGACATAAACTGAAGCAATGTTCTTTTGAATCCATTTCCTAAAGGAAATAAAAGCAAAAATAAACAAATGGAACCTAATTAAACTTAAAAGTTTTTGCAATGCAAAGGAAACCATAAAAAAAAAAAAAAGCAGCCTACTGAATGGGAAAAAACATTTTCAAATAATATTACCTGTAAGGAGTTAATGTTCAAAATATATAAATAGCTCATACAACCTGACATCAAAAAAACAAACCACCCAATTAAAAAGTGGGCAGAAAAACTGAATAGGCATTTTTCTAAAAAGGAAATGCAGATGGCCAACAAGCAAATCAAAAGATGCTAAACATTGCTAGTCAAGATATCACTTCACATTTGTCAGAAAGGCTAGTATCAAAAAGAACACAAATAATAACTGTTGGTGAGAATGTGGAGAAAAGGGAATCCTTTTACACTGCTGGAAATGCAAATTGGTACAGTCACTGTGGAAAACAGTATGGCAGTTTCTCAAAAATCTGAAAACAGAATTACCATATGACCCAGCAATTCCATTCCTGGGTATATACCTGGAAAAAAAAACCCATCAAAAAGATACACACACCCCAATGTCCATAGCATTATTATTTACAATTGCCAAGATATGGAAGCAAAGTAAGTATCTATCAACAGATGAATGGATAAAGAAGGTGCAACACACACACATATATAACAAAAAAAAAAAAAACAGACTTACAGATGTAGAGAGCAAACTAGGGCTTACCATTGGGAGGGGAGGGGCAACATAAGGCTATGGGAGGGGAAGGCACAGACTATTGGTGTAAGACAGACTCATGGATGCATTGTACAATGTAGGGAACACAGCCAGTATTCTGTAATAACTGTAAATGGAAAGTAACCTTTAAAAATTGAGCATAAATTTTAAAAGAAATAAAATGGCTTTACAACCCTATCATTTAGCACTTTGTTCTTTCATCATTATAGTTCTAAGTCCTTACAACTGACTTTGCTACTGACAAGTAAGAAACAGATGAACTGCTGGATTTCATCTTTCCAAGGGTAGGAGAGAGAAGAAATCTATAGTACTTGTCTTGCCATTGATTTCTTTTCTAATCCTGTTTAGCTGCCTGCCTTCTCATCTTCTGTAGTGCTGAACAGCAATAAAAACAAAAGCATCCCTTCCTTCCTCCCTCCTTACCTTCCTTCATACTTTTCTTCCTTCCTCCCTTCCCTCTTTCCTTCTCTGCTTTCCCCCTTACTTTCTTTTTCTCTCTCTCCCTCTCCCTCCCCTCCTCTTCTCTTCCCATTTCCTTCCTTCCTTTCTGGCTGCGCTCAAACTCAAAGAAAGGAAATGCATTCACATGGTAGCCAGTCAGACTTTGCAGCATGAAGACAAATGTGAATTAAACTTTAGCTCTGAGTCTTTAAATTCTGGATCTGTTAAAAGATCAGCTGGATTAGGAAATCAGTGAAAACAGAGTCAAATATTTAAAAAGAGACAGAGAGAAAAGAGAGACACCAAAACATACAGAAGTGACAATAAAAATAGTTCTGCTTTTATTTCAAAGAGAAAGTCAGCTCTATAATACAGTGTCTCAGGTAGCAGTTTACAAACATTTTGATTGTGTATTTTATCAGTAAAAACTTTTGAGCTCTCTACTATATTTATTTTTTCAGTTTATCAATGATATATTTTGGCATTCAACTATTAAAAAATAGATTCCTCAAAGGGTCAGATACAAAATAAATATGGTTGTATGGTTTTTCTACTATTTTCCCACTCTTCAGTTGGACTCCTCCTTTCTCTTTTTGCCCACTCCACTTGAGACATGTGAAGGTGGTGTATTTGACATGAACACAGGAAGAAACTTGAACTTCCCAAATGCCAACTCTTAAGCAGTGATTCTCATTCAACTGCCTGTTTTTTTTTTTTTTTTTNGACATGAACACAGGAAGAAACTTGAACTTCCCAAATGCCAACTCTTAAGCAGTGATTCTCATTCAACTGCCTGTTGTTTTTTTTTTTTTTAATCTTCTGGGTCTATGCAATTAAGAGTGCCTGATAATTTGGCCACAGATTTCCAGAGCTCAATTGAGTAATTTAGGACAGTAGTCGTTAACTGGAATGCAGTTGTTCAATTATTATAAAGCAACAAGAAGGGTGGGCATTGGCATTTGTCTCCTGGGATGGAGGTTGGTGGGTTAAGATTCTATAAATCTCTGGAAGAGTTGAACTCCAGTGCACAGTTAAGAGAAACTGCCAAGTGAAATTTTATTACAATCTCCACACAGTCTGCACAATAGGATTAGCCAGTACATACAATATTTAGTAAAATATTGATGGGACTTACTTCCTCTACCACATATTTATTGTTACTTTCTATGTTTTGGAAACTGCATTGGATAATACAGGAGTAAAATATAAATCATGGTGACATTTATGACTTCAAAAGTAATATTGGAACTGGACATAAAAATAAAACACAGGAGTATATGATGTTATCCTGAGTATTCGAAATAAACAGATAAAAATAATTAACTTCATGAAAAGAACACATCAGGAAGGTAACATCTGATCATACTTTTAAAAAATTCCAGGTTGTAAGAACAATATGAGCAAAAACACAGAGATGTGATATAACATGGTATTGGTTCCAGTTTCACCAGAAAGTAGCTGTCTTGACTTGGCCAGAATATTTACCTGTCTAGACCTCCAGTTTTTAATTTTTAACCTAAGTTATTTGACTTTCTGGTCTTAAATCAATTCAAAAAATGTATCTGTGTACCCACTGCATTTTACAGGAAATAACAATGAATAAAACATAGTATTTTCCCTTGAGGGGCTTTCAATCTATTAGAGGAAAAAGACAAGCAGACAAATAACCAGACTTAGAGCAGTCCTCATGAAAAATCTGATAGCCTGGAGAGTCAACAAGGAAAAGTTAAAGTCTTGCCTAGCAACAGGAAAAAGCCATAGGCGATTAGGTCAGATTTGTCTTAGAATAAGTGATGATTACAATAACTAACATTTCTTGAATAATTGTATGTGCCAGTTCTATGTGCATAACTCAAATTACCTCATTTAATTCCCATGAAAAAAAATCTATGGGTTTATTATTATTATTATTCCACTTGGAAAAGAAAACGGAAGCATGGACATGTTAGGTGACATATCCAGGTCATAGGCAGATAGGGCCAAAGTTGATATTTAACTGCAGACAATGCAATGCAGGACACTGAGAGCTTAATCACTACACTTTGTGACCCATATCATCATGTTCCATATCTTTGATTACGGAGACTAGTCAGGGCTGTAATTTGCTGAGAGCAGGAAGATAGCATGGCAGACAAATGCTCCACATCTGAGTAATTTGCAGTTAGTGGAGACCCAACCATGAGAACAAAGGGCTTTCCCAGTGGCTCAGATGGTAAATAATCTGTCTGCAATGCAGGAGACCTAGATTGGATCCCTGGGTTGGGAAGATCTCCTGGAGAAGGGAATGACTCTCCACTCTAGTACACTCGCCCGGAGAATCCCATGAACAGAGGAGCTTGGTGGGCTACAGTCCATGCAGTTACAAAGAGTCAGACATGACTGAGTGACTTACAGTTTCAACCACAAAAATTAGGACTTTAGATTCCTCATCAACTGAGAAAAATTGGAGAGGTAGGTAAGAATTCAAGGTGAGGATCTAGGTTTTGCCAAAGGAACCAGAATCCCATTTACTGAAACTAGAGCTTAGTGCAAGAATTAACTATTAGGAATCAGTCACAAGTCCAAGCTGTGGAAGAGGATACAAGATTAGAGAAACCCCAGTGGTGAGCTGTAGTAGATGAGGGTTGCCATTAAACCATTAAGTAGAGGCTTTGGATTATCTTGAAGCTTGGAATAGATCATATGCTCTGAGTCACTATGTAGTATGGTAGTCAAGAACACTTGCTTCAATATGGCAGACCTGTTTTGGAGTGCCATTTATACCACTTACCAGTTGTGAGCAATTACTTTTCTGGTAGAAATTAATTTTTTTCTTATATAAATGTAGGCATACTCTGGTTTGGTGTGGCAGCTCCAAAACCATCAAGGATCCACGCTCCTTACACTCACTGTCTTGCTAAGCCTAGCATATCTTCCACTTTGTGCTCTAAGATCTATGCTTTAGCTCCAGTCATCATGTCTTCATTCCAGCCAGCAAGGAGGGTAAAGGCACTTCTCAGAAGTTGTCTATACCTTCTTTTCTGTTCTATTTGTCCCAAATTAGTCATCTGGCTAAATTTATCATAAGGGAATGTCTTTAGTCCATATAAGCATGCCCCAAGATGCATATCGGGTTCTACGTTACTGTAGAAAAAGTGGAGAACAGATATGAGGAGACAAGCAGTTTCTGGCACTCTTTGTAATTGGTACCATCAGTAGAATTACTTCAGTAGTTATTGTACAAACTGTGGAAGTACTGAGACCTTCCACCTGCAGGAATTAAACAAAAATTCCCAAGGGGATTGGAGTTTTGACTGGCTAGTACTGAAGGAGCCCAGTCTTGCACATAGGACTTCTATTAGCAGAAGTCAGGAATTGCAGTTTGACTTTTGCAGTTAATAACACCTAAAAGTGAAAGTGAAAGCTGCTCAGTTATGACTGGCTCTTTGTGACCCCACAGATTATACACTCCATGGAATTCTCTAGGCCGGAGTAGGTAGCTGGTCCCTTCTCCAGGGGATCTTTCCAACCCTGGGATCGAACCTAGGTCTCCTGCACTGCAGGTGGATTCTTTATAGCTGAGCCACAAGGGAAACCCTAAGAAAAGGCAGAGGAACCAGAGATCAAATTGCCAACATCTGCTGGCTCGTGAAAAAAGCAAGAGAGTTCCAGAAAAACATCTATTTCTGCTTTATTGACAATGCCAAAGCCTTTGACTGTGTGGATCACAATAAACTGTGGAAAATTCTGAAAGAGATGGGAATATCAGACCACCTGACCTGCCTCTTGAGAAACCTATATGCAGGTCAGGAAGCAACAGTTAGAACTGGACATGGAACAACAGACTGGTTCCAAATAAGAAAAGGAGTACGTCAAGGCTGTATATTGTCACCCTGCTTATTTAACTTGTATGTAGAGTACATCATGAGAAACTCTGGACTGGAAGAAACACTAGCTGGAATCAAGGTTGCTGGGAAAAATATGAATAACCTCAGATATGTGGATGATACCACCCTTATGGCAGAAAGTGAAGAGGAACTAAAAAGCCTCTTGATGAAAGTGAAAGAGGAGAGTGGAAAAGTTGGCTTAAAGCTCGACATTCAGAAAACGAAGATCACGGCACCTGGTCCCATCACTTCATGGCAAATAGATGGGGAAACAGTGGAAACAGTGTCAGACTTTATTTTTTTGGGCTCCAAAATCACGCAGATGGTGACTGCAGCCATGAAATTAAAAGATGCTTACTCCTTGGAAGAAAGTTATGACCAACATAGACAGCATATTCGAAAGCAGAGACATTACTTTGCAGACTAAGGTCCGTCTAGTCAAGGCTATAGTTTTTCCAGTGGTCATGTATGGATGTGAGAGTTGGACTGTGAAGAAGGCTGAGTGCCGAAGAACTGATGCTTTTGAACTGTGGTGTTGGAGAAGACTCTTGAGAGTCCCTTGGACTGCAAGGAGATCCAACCAGTCCATTCTGAAGGAGATCAGCCCTGGGATTTCTTTGGAAGGAATGATGCTAATCTGAAACTCCAGTCCTTTGGGCACCTCATGCGAAGAGTTGACTCATTGGAAAAGACTCTGATGCTGGGAGGGATTGGGGGCAGGAGGAGAAGGGGATGACAGAGGATGAGATGGCCGGATGACATCAGTGACTCGACGGACTCGAGTCTGGCTGAACTCTGGGAGTTGGTGATGGACAGGGAGGCCTGGCGTGCTGTGATTCGTGGGCTAGCAAAGAGTCGGACACGACTGAGCGACTGAACTGAACTGAATCACTAACTGCGTTTCCTCATCTTACGAATTCACAGAGTATGTTTGTTTGTTTGTTTCCCTTGCAGTTAGGGATGACTATGATGTGGAATTCTAGTTCATGAAATATGAGATGTTTCGTCCAAGCCTGGAACATAGAAACTTCCCATGTGTGACTTTCTGGGTATTTTTCCCTTCTAAGGTAACCTGTGAAGTCACTTAAGATGGCAGACTTCTTCCTCCCCCATCAGACTGACCTGTTTCAGGGATATGAAAATAAACCCCTATTTCACAGCCCTGTTAATTGTTCTCTTTCCATGGTCAAACTCTCTTTATTCAGGTCTCAGCTCTAGAATTCTTTCCTAAGACAAGTTTCTGTATGTATCCATCACCATCTTTCTTGCTACCTTTTAAATTTTTCTTTGATTTTTATTGCTGATCATTCCCTCTCCCACCATCCATCCATCTCTCCATCCATCCATCAGTCTCTTGAAATTAGAATACAACACTCATGTTGTCAAAGACCTTGAAAAGTTGGTTCATTGCTATCTCCTAGCTTTAGGGTAGTGCTTTGTACATTGTAAGTACTCAGTAAATATTTAAGAGAAGATTCAGGAAGGAATTATATTATTTTTCAAACTTAAACTTTTCAGTATAAAATATAGGAATTGTTTCCCTTGCATTGTGTGATTTAGGGATATACAGTCTTGTAATAAATAAAATAGCATAGATTCACTTATGTACTGTGTGCTATAAATACTTGATAAACAACAAAGATATTATTTGGAATATATATATACCAGAGAGTATAGTAGATTCACAGATACCATATATAGCAATTGCAAATTAAAATAAGATGTAGAAATTATCTCATCTACACTTTAAATTCCTTGATTTTAGGGCATTTCTTCTAATGTTGTTATACCTTTTTGGTATCTTGCAATTAATAATTGATAACTGTTTATTGGATTTCCCTGATAGCTCAGCTATTAAAGAATCTGCCTGCAATGCAGGAGAACCTGGCTTGATTCCTGGGTTGGGAAGATCCCCTGGAGAAGAGATAGGCTACCCACTGCAGTATTCTTGGGCTTCCCTGGTAGCTCAGAAGGTTAAAAAATCCACCTGCAATGCAGGAGACCTGAGTTTGATCCCTGAGTTAGGAAGATCCCCTGGAGGAGGGTATGGCAACCCATTGCAGTATTATTGCCTGGAGAATCCCCATTGACAGAGGAGCCTGGTGGGCTATAGTCCATGGGGTGGCAAAGAGTTGGACATGACTGAGTGACTGAGTGCAAATTTGTTTATTAACTGAAGAAGCAGAATTTACTAAGATTTTGTTTTTTTATGTGATTAGTCTAGCATTATCTCCATCAAAGAAATAATTGACTGACTGTTAGGTATATGATGAGAGTGTTAGTTGCTCAGACGTATTTGACTCTTTGTGACCCCAGAACTGTAGCCCACCAGGCTCCTCTGTCCATGGGATTCTCCAGGCAAGAATACTGGAGTGGGTTGCCATTCCCTTCTCCAGGGGATCTACCTGACCCAGGGACTGAACCCAGGTCTCCCGCATTGCAGGCAGATCCTTTACCATCTGAGACACCAGGGAACCAGGTACATGGTAGCAATGCTTTTTTTCTTTTCCTATGATACTAAGCTCAGTCCATGATGGCAACCCCTCCTAATACTTGCCAGTACAAGGGAGAAGAAAATGTATAATATATGGAGTTCTGGAAGTCAGAAGTCTTATGTTTATTTAGCTATGCACTTAGGGATAATTTACTTATGCAGTTGATCATTTACACATAAAAGAGAGGACATTATGAAATTTAGAAAAAGCTACCAGTTTTTAGAACAAATATATTAAACATTAAAATATAAAAATGCCAAAGAAAGAGCAAGTAAAAAGTTTCCCCCAAAATCAGTCAAAAGATCTATACACCAGATATAATACAAACTTCCAGATTATATGCAAAAGTCTTTCCAACAAGCTTACTTTGCATGTCCAGGCTGCTGTTTTCCTAGGCCACACTACCTGTACCACTCAGGACATTAAGGATAGGTAATTAGTAAATATTTGGTGACACATTAGGTATAACTGCAATGGCACCCCACTCCAGTACTCTTGCCTGGAAAATCCCATGGATGGAGGAACCTGGAAGGCTGCAGTCCATGGGGTCACTGAGGGTCAGACACGACTGAGCGACTTCACTTTCATGCATTGGAGAAGGAAATGGCAACCCACTCCAGTGTTCTTGCCTGGAGAATCCCAGGGACGGGGGAGCCTGGTGGGCTGCCATCTATGGGGTCGCACAGAGTCGGACACGACTGAAGTGACTTAGCAGCAGCAGCAGCTGCTGGAATAGGATATCCTAAACTTGAAATTCTAACCCAGGAGAAGGCTTGAAGTTCTGTAATGGTTTTGTGGCCACTTAGAGGTTGGCTTTTCTGAGTAGAATAGCCAATCCTACTCATTAATTTTATGGACAAATAAGAACTAAAGTTAACCCTGTATGTCTTAGAACATATTTTACTGTGTATTGCTACAATACTCCAAAAAATATATATAGCTATTTAAACATTATATCTTGGATTATTAACTATATGCTTGGCACAGAATAAACACTCAATTAGCAGTTTTGAATGAATTTGTTGGAACCAACCTGTCTGCAGAAGTTAGGACTAGTGAGAGCAACCAGGTGGTACAGTTCAATACTTCTTAAATTTGAATGGACATATTAAATACTTTTTAAATTGCAGATTCTGAGTCAGTATTTTTGAAATGTTGCCTGAGATTGAATATTTCTCACAAGTTCTCTGACACTGACCATGATACTGGCCCTCGGAGAACATTTTAGGTAGCAAGGGCCTACCTATTGCTACATGGCCACATTTTGGAATCACTTTAACTTAGAGCACTCTAAGAAATACATATGTGTACATGGAATCCAGAAACAATGGTACTGATGAACCTATTTGGAGGCAGGAATAGAGACACAGAGATAAAGAATGGACTTGCGGGCACAGCAGGGGAAGGAAAAGGCAGGATGAATTGAGAGAGTAGCATCGATGTATACATACTACCACCACGTGTAACACAGATAGCTAGTGGGAAGCTGCTGCGTAACACAGGTCACTCAGCTTGGTGCTCTGTGATGACCCACAGGGGTAGGATGGTGTGTGGGGTGGGAGAGAGGCTCCAGAGCGAGGGGAGAATGTATACATATAGCTGACTTACTTTGCTGAATAGCAGAAACTAATGCAACATTGTAGAGCAATTATACTATGATAAAAAAATACCCTATGATAAACCATAATGGAAAAGAATATTAAAAAGAATGTATATATATATATATATGCATAACTGAATCACTTTGCTGTATAACAGGAATTAATGACATTGTAAATCAACTATACATCAATAAAAATAAATGAACAAGAAGAAAAGGAAATACATGTCCTTGTGTTCCACTTCCAGAGATTCAGTTTAATTAGTATAGGGTGTGGTCTGGTCATCAGGGGTTTTTAAAGACCCTCATGATGTGAAGAACACTGATTCAAAAGATAAAGGCATGTATGAGAGGAGCACAGTAGAGTCGAAAGAGAATTTTTATCGTACAAATTCTCTTCTTTAATGTATGTGGAAATTTACTGGTAAAAATAGTCTAGAACATATTGTCATTTCACCTTTGGATATATCTGTTATGAGCAAGAATAGTTTTCCTCTGTCACAGCAACAGTGTCTCCTGATCACTGGATTTGCACCTGTTCTTGGCTGGTAAAGGAGTTAATGTTCTGAAGCTCCCTGAGTTAAAAAAAAAAAACAAACCAGAAAACAAATTCTCCAGTGTACTTTCTCATTATCTTTTAAAAAACACTGTCACATGTTGCTCATCTAAGACTAACTATCCAGCTTCCTGAGGGCTATTTAGTTTTATGGGAAAACTGAACCGAGATGCTCCTGAGATAAATGCAAACATGTTCTTTTGTAAAGGGGCACACATGCTGGGTGAGCAAGGAAGCTTTGGCTCATCTTTGATAGGCCAGAGGGAAGTCAGTGAGTCATCATGATGAGCAAAGCTCTGGACCATCTGATAACAGGAGAAAATTCTGATGACTCTATATGTAAATTTTAGCATACATAGTTCACAGACACATGATTTGGAAAGATTTTGAAAGTATAAACACAGTGTAAAGAACAATGCAGGAAATGGCTATAGCCCTAAATATTTAATTGAAAATATTCTTTTAGAATTAATATCACAAATACCCATCATTTTTAAACATTTAATTAGTGACCTCTTTTGTTTGATGTAGGCATCATGCTAGGCCTGGATATACAATGGTGAGTAAAATAGACATGATTTGGGCCTTCTTGGAGCACTGAGAACATTTAAAAGGAAGAGACAAATTTTGAAAAATATCTGGGAGAAGTATTCTGGAAACATGGTAACTCAAACACAATTCTCTATCTCTTGTTCCTCTAACCTAAACCCAAACTATTTGCTGCTACTGACACAAACAGCTACAGGATTCTGTAGATAGATGTGCATGAATGATGCTCTTGTCTTGGCTGGCATACTGGTGGAGAAAGATGGTAGTGAGATTTCTTCCCTACTGGTTTGGAAAGCAGTTGGAGAACAGCATGCATCTCAATGTAAAATCTGAGAGGAGTGGATCCTTGCTGGGAGCCAGCATGAGGAACTCCGCCCATGGCAAAGGTCATGAGGAAGGAGGCTTGGCATATGCAAAGGCATGACCAAGCCTCAGGAAACCCCCTGTTCCCGAGCATCTACCCCAAAACCAGAGTCTGTCTTATGCTCTCACCTACACCTCTGACTTTACGGGGGGCTCTCCCCCATAACCATTTCTCTCGGAGAAGGAGTTAACGTGCAGCTCCAAGGCAATAAAAATTCCTGGGCATGACAAGAATGTTTCAGCTTATGGACTCCTCTGAAGGTTATCTAGCTCACCTGTATAGGTTCGTCCAGCCACATGTGATTGTTTACAGCCTCCCAACCTGAGAGGCACAAGATGTTTTAGACTTACTAAAGGCAAATTCTTTTGGGGAGTTGGAAATTATTAGTATAGTGGGTTGGTTAGGAATTATATTGGTGAAGGGTTTTTCATTTGTTGTATCAAGAATTGCTGCTAATTCCCTGTCCTGGGTGTGACAAGGGTGTCTCAGGTCAAACCTCTCTGCTGACAGACTAGCTTGTGTGACAGGATTATCCATACTCCTGCCACTACTCACATCCATAAACAGCACAGAGAGTTTTGGAGTATTTTAAAGTCTTAATTAGCATAGGGCTTTTCTCATTGTCGAGTCAATGATTGCCGCCAGGCCTCCATATCCTTAGGCACCTGGGAATATATTAATCAATGTATTTGGAATATAGAAAATGAAATATAGCAGTTTTAAGGCTAGCAATACTAGACTTTTTGAGTTAATGCATTTTCTCTTTTGTAATAGATCATTGTACTTTGTTATGAATCACTATGTCCTTGCTATGTAAAAATGTAACTTTATCACTATCTTAAGACTAAATAGATCTTAAGGGGAACATTGGTGAAGGGATTTTCACTTGTTGGGTTGATGTTTGCTGCTAAATCTCCATGTTCCTTGCCCTTATAATGAATATAACTAGCATATAGGAGAAATAAGTATTAACCTTTAAGATTAATCATGTTAACCTTGGGTTAAATAAATTCCTTTCTTGATTGTAACTCACTACACCCTCACCCTATAGGAATGTAACTTTATTTGGAGGGTGGTGCCTGGTTTAAGAAAAAACACCCTTGGAAGAAATAAGTTTTTTTTGGTTATCAGAAAGAAAGGATCATAAAATGTCAGTAGGTCTCATGGCCAGAAGATGATGTAATATACCTAAGACCTTTTTTTTTTTTTATACATTTATGTGAAGCCCCTGATTTTGATAAAGGTCAGGACTGCTGACCCCCGCATGACTCTGTATTCATCCCTATGTGTAACAAAAGATATATAAGCAAACCCAAAAATAAAGAGATAGGATCAGTTTCCAGAAAGACTGATTCCCCCATGTCATTTCATTCTTGCTCCTGTCTTTCTGGCTGAATTCCCATCTGAAGCATGGATGCTATTCCATGTAAACCAAGTTATTCAGCCTCTTTTTCTCCACTAATTTTCCTACTACACTATCCGTTTCTAATCTCTCTATATATCTGTGATTAAATATGTATTTTTCCAGAGACGCCGATGCCGTCCCCGCCTTCGAATTCCCTGGATCCACCGGGGCTGGACCCTGGCAGATCCTGCTAAGAGCTTGGTCCTTAGAGAATAGATACTTGTGCAGAAGGTTCTCATTCTCCTAGAATCTTCCTGCAGGTGCTGCCATCAACAATGGCCTGCATATATACCATCAGCACATGGGGGTAGGACACCTCACCTTCCACTACCTATGAGAATGCTGTCACTTAGGAAAATTGCATGTTGGTAGCATCCTCATAAGCAGACCAAGGGAAAAATAACCCACCCATCTAAGGGGACTAAAAGCCAGAAATAGGAAGATCAGTCACAATAAATGGAATCCATCCCAAGTGAAATAGGGCTCCAGGTGAAGGCAGAAATGAAGAGAAAATAAGAGCACTTTTGGGGGGAAGTGAAACATGCTTTTCACAACTATATAATTCCATATGTGTATGAGGGAGAGGATGACTTTTGCTGAAACCTGAATTACTAACATGAAGATCAAGTGTAAGCACTATCCCAAAGTACAGAGGGGAGTACCAAATAGATTAAAGGTATAAAATGGAAAATATAAGAGAGTTAGTGGATGGGTCCAAGAAAATTAAAAAATGAAAAATAGAAATTGCAGAAGGAGAATGGAACAGATGTAAGAGAAGCAATAATTAAGAAAAATACTTTTTTATCTGAGCTGAGAAAAGATCTGTATTGTCAGTTGAAAGGACTTAATAAGTTCCAGACAGGATGAATGAGAAAATGCGCTGACCTATGCAAATTCTGGCAAAAATCTCAAACTTACAAGCATCTGTGCAGAAAAAAATAAGTAGTCTACAGAAGAATAGAAAATCAGATGGATGCCAGACCTCTCATTCCCAATTAGTTGAAAGATAGTGAAACAGCATCTATAAATTACTAAGGGAAAAAACTACCACACAAAAATCTAAACCCAGCTAAGCTACTGTTTATTCATTAGGATGAATCTTGAACGGTAAGACTCAATGTCATAAAATATTTTTCCAGAAATTAATTTATAAACATTCAGTTCAGTTCAGTTCAGTTCAGTCTCTCAGTCATGTCCGACACTTTGCCACCCCATGAATCCCAGCACGCCAGGCCTCCCTGTCCATCACCAACTCCCAGAGTTCACTCAGACTCACGTCCATCGAGTCAGTGATGCCATCCAGCCATCTCATCCTCAGTCATCCCCTTCTCCTCCTGCCCCCAATCCCTCCCAGCATCAGAGTCTTTTGCAATGAGTCAACTCTTCGCACGAGGTGGCCAAAGTACTGGAGTTTCAGCTTTAGCATCATTCCTTCCAAAGAAATCCCAGGGCTGATCTCCTTCAGAATGGACTGGTTGGATCTCCTTGCAGTCCAAGCAACTCTCAAGAGTCTCCTCCAACACCACAGTTCAAAAGCATCAATTCTTCGGCGCTCAGCCTTTTTCACGGTCCAACTCTCACATCCATACATAACGAGTGGAAAAACCATAGCCTTGACTAGACGGACCTTAGTCAGCAAAGTAATGTCTCTGCTTTTGAATATGCTATCTAGGTTGCTCATAACTTTTCTTCCAAGGAGTGCCAGAAGCCAGCACAGGAGATCCTACCCATGACAAGGTCATGCGGAGAGGCCTGATGGGCAAGGTGAGTCAGGCCTCAGGGGTTCTCCCTGGATTTTCCTGAACATCTACTCCCCAAAATCAGAGTCTGCCTGCTTTACTGTGTTATGCTTTCAACCTACTCTTCTGACATTAACAGGGGGCTGTCCCCCCACCACCTTTTTCTAGGAAAAAGTTAATTTAGAGCTTTTAGATAATAAATCTCCTGGGCATAATAAGAGTATTTCAATCCAAAAACCCCTCTAATGGCTTTCTAGCCTGCCTGCCGGACTCTTACAGCTGCACATGTGATTGTTTGCAGCCTCCCGACCGTGAGAGGTACAGGAAGCTTAAAACATCCTAGGAATATAGGGGCTTCCAAGGAGTCAAAATCATTAGAATAGGACTGATTAAAGGTTTCATTTGTTGAGCCAATACTTGCTGCCAAATTTTCATATGTTTTATTTGTAGATATAGTTGGTATATAGAAAAAACAGGTAGTAGACCTGGTATTAGCAACATTAGATCTTTGAGTTAAGTACTTTCTTTGTTATAACCCACTACACCTTTGTTCTACAGGAATGTAACTTTATTTAGTACTTTGAGGGTGATGCAGAGTAAAGAAAAAACTCTTCTAGGGAAAAAGAGTTTTTCTGGTTGATAGACATTTATCTAGGAAGAGAGCCATAAAAATGTTAACAGGCCTCTTGGTCAGAAGATAATGTAAACCACCTGAGACCTTTTGTATATGGGAAGATATGCAAAAAGAAAGCCTGGTCTCAATGAGGGTCAGGACTGCTGCCCCTGCATAACTCTGCATATTCCATTATTTCTTTATATACAACTTGGGATATATAAGCTGATTTTGAAAATAAAGTTGTGAGTCTTGCACCGATGCTGGCCTCCCCCATATCGTTCTTTTCTCCCCTTTTCTGGCTGAATTCCCATCTGGAGCGTGGAGGCTCGCCAAGTCTACTTACTTGCCCTGGCTTCTAAGATCCACGCGAGAGGGAGTCCAAGGCAGGGCACCCTCTGCTATTCAAGTGGGCGCCAGTGGCCTAAAGGAGATGGTGCAAACCTCTTGTCTCGAGGTTTTGTTAGTTTTCCGCGTAAACCAAGTTATTCAACCTCTTTTCTCCACTATTTTTCCTAATACACTATTTCCTCTTAATCTCTTTATATTTCTAATTAAATAGTCCTTTCCCAGACTCCGACTTCGTCCCCGCTTCTAATTCCCTGGATCCACCAGGGCTGGACCCTGGCAAAGGAGTAGCGTCTTTTAATTTCATGGCTGCAGTCACCATCTGCGTGATTTTGGAGCCCCCCAAAATAAACTCTGACACTGTCTCCACTGTTTCCCCATCTATTTCCCATGAAGTGATGGGACTGGATACCATGATCTTCGTTTTCTGAATGTTGAGCTTTAAGCCAACTTTTTCACTCTCCTCTTTCACTTTCATCAAGAGGCTTTTTAGCTCCTCTTCACTTTCTGCCATAAGGGTGGTGTCATCTGCATATCTGAGGTTATTGATTGGAGCACAAAAGCAGAGAAACAATCCAGGTCCTGCTAGCCAGAATATGGTTTCCAGTAATCATGTATGGATGTAAGAGTTGGACTATAAAGAAGGTTGAGCACCAAAGAATTGAAGCTTTGGAACTGTGGTGTTGGAGAAGACTCTTGAGAGTCCCTTGGACAGCAAGGAAATCAAACCAGTCAATTCTAAAGGAAATCAATCTGGTATATTCATTGGAAGGACTGATGCTGAAGTTCCAATACTTTAGTATTGAAGTATTGGATGTGAAAAGTCGACTCATTAGAAAAGACCCTGATACTGGGAAAGATTGAAGGCAGGAGAAGGGGATAACAGAGGATAAGATGGCTGGATGGCATCACCAACTCAATGGACATGAGTTTGAGCAAGCTCCAGGAGATGGTAAAGGACAGGGAAGCCTGGTGTTCTGCAGTCCACGGGGTTGCAAATAGTCCGACACCACTGAGCAACCGAACAACAAGAGGCAAGGGATTTAATCCTTGAACCCAGCATATCCAAATCCAGAACCCAACATGTCCACACCTGAACTTATTAAATCCCCCCAAATCACTTCTTCCTCCTACAGTTTCTTTTTCCTCTTCTTTTCCTGCATCCCAAGGTCAGTGAAGGATTTTTCATTGGTGTCCTGGTTTATGGTATGAAACTTAGAGGAGATAGCAAGGTTGGAAATATAGATTTGACAGTTGTCTCTCTAAAAAATGTCTATGTGTATGCATAATTGCTCAGTCATGTCCGACTCTTTGTGACCCGCCATAGACTGTAGCCCACCAGGCTCCTTCATCCATGGAATTCTTTAGGCAAGAATACTAGAGTGGATAGACATTCCCTTCTCTAGAGGATTTTCCCAACCCAGGGACTGAACCCGGACCTCCCGGATTTCAGGAAGATTCTCTTACCATCTGAGCCACCTGGGAAGCCATAGGTCCATGGACCATATCACATATTTCTGGAAATGTCTCATTTTTAGAAACGTAATCCAAACAGGAACTCCAATTTGTACTTGTGTCCTTTATCCTCTCTTTTATTTAACCAGAAAAACTCATTTGTTGCAAGCCTTGATCATTGTAAGCCTTGAGCAATTAATAAACCACTCCAAAATAATTAGTTTGTAAGCAAAATAGAAGATTAACATTTTTAGGTAACATTCTCATTTTCTATTAAAGATACAAACTTTTAATTTTTTTTTAGTTTTTAAAATTTTTTCTTACTCAAGTAGTGTCTCCAAATCTCTCATAATGTTTTTAACTGGTGATAAAAATGAAAATTATATCACCCGAGACACCAGTTGACTGATGGAGTAGTCAGAACTGTCAGGGAATGAACAATCACATGTCCATTTTTACTGCATTGCACATTACACTTCTAGTCACCAAACGGAGTGATACAGTCTATTAATTAGATCAAGTTAAATAAGAATCTGATAATCTGTAATGAAAAAAAAATTCAAGGGAGAAAAATAATCACCAGAAAAGGAACAAGATATTGAGACTTTTTATTTTTCCTAAGCACTTGTGTTGGAAAAAGAATGAGAAGTTATCTGTACAAGAAAGGAAGAATAATTAAATGATCTCTGCTCAGTTTATTAACACATCTGCTGCTAAGTGAAGAAGAGGGTGTCAGTGGTGTTCCTTTCTTTTGGTTAAGATCGGTTTGTATACTGAGAATCCTAGGTGGATAAGGAGCATAGGACAAGACTTTGAAAATACTAGGCTTTTATCCTGAAAATGTCATTTTCTCTGTAGGAGGTATTCTTTGGGGAGCCCAGAGAGATTCCTATTTCTCCCAGATAGCAATGAGGCCTCCTATAAATTTCTGCCTTTTAATTTGTCTTGTTCTGTATGGTAACCACTACTTAGCTTCTGGAAATTGGAAAAAGACTGCTCAGTTAATAAATAAAAATAATATTTTTTCCTCCTCTGTTCAGTTAAGTATCTTTTCTGGCAGTATGCTGGAATAAAAAATAATCATACTGTCAATACATGGTCTTTGATCTTAAATCAGGGCCAAAGCAAGACAGAACAAGTGAGATGTTAATTTATATTTTATTTTATGAAACTCTGTGACTCACATCCTTGTGTATGAGATATGCTAAATATATATTTTCAGAAGATGAAATGTGTACAGGGACTCTTCTCACTGTGCCTTCAGAGACTAAAAAATACCCTTCCTGATGTGATTAAGTAAAGTCCATTAAAACATTCCACACATGTTTTTCTCTGGAATTAAAATTCCATAAAAAGAGATTCTGTGGTTTAATCTCTCACTGGTAGGAAAACTGACTAAATTGATTTCATTTTATATGAAGTTTCTCTCAGGATGGCAAATGAATGATGGAAGTGAGGCCACAGGATCTTTAATCTTAACAGATGATTTTCAACTTTTTGATGAGTTTTGATACAATTACTGATAAATACTTGATTAACTCATCTCCCTTTATCCATTCAAACAAAATCCTCACCAAGCCAAGGAACTTGGAACTATTTTTAGGAATCAAAGTCTCCAGAATTTTCTCATGCTCCTTCATTCCAGCTCTATGGTCTTTCCAAATTAAAAAATACCTAAAATTGGCATGCAATTCAAGTTAAATACGGCTGATTTCTAGTCATCCATTAATAAATATTGTTCATCTTACCATCTAAATATTGAAAGTATGATTAAAGACCAGGAGTGATAAATTTTGCAGAAATCTGATTTTCATCTTCTAGTACCCATAAAGTAGAGGAGGGAAACACAACAATTACATGAAGTATAATGACTGTAACATAAGCCCAGATATTCCGGGAAAGCACATCTACATTAAGAACAGAGATAAATTTCTTCATGAGGGATAATATGTACCATATTAAATGATGACTTCATTAACACTTCAGAATAAATAAAATAATGACCTGCATAGAGAGCTTTCTTATCAGATCCTATGATGCGGCATCATTCGAAACTGCATTGAGTAAAAGCGTTTTGCTGTTTGGAAGGACAGGACAGATGATGGGGTAGGGGTAATCTCTGGCACTGTGATCTTTCAAGGATGGATGTTGGCCTGTGGGAGAGTCAGGCTCAAGAGTCCTATTTCTCTTAATGATATTTCTGATAAGACCTAGGTCAGAGTAGCTCTAAGATCACACTCTCTAATTAATGAATATCCTGAGTTCATTGACTCAGTGTTGCCAGTTAAGGGAAAGCTGTAAGATTTCACAGTCTTTTGGATTTGTTCTCCATGGGGTAAGCCTTACTAGAAAGCTGCACCCTTCTGTGTAGGCTCAAGCTGAGAGTTATTTATCTACAACACCGAAATACTTCTTAAGAGATCATTTTGGATATAGTCCAATAACATGTATGTTGGAGTATAGTTGATTAACAAAGTTCTGTTAGTTTCAAGTGTACAGCAAAGTGATTCCGTTATACAGAAACATGTATCTATTTTTTTTCAAATTCTTTTTCCATTTAGGTTGTTACATAACATTGAGCAGAGTTCCCTGTTCTATGCAGTAGGTCTTTGTTGGTTATCCACTTTAAATATAGCAGTGTATACTTATCAATGCCAAATTCCCGAACTATTCCTTCCCCTGCAAACTCTCCCCTGGTAACAATCAGTTCATCTAATAACATATTTTCAGTGAAGTGCTCATGGTTTCAAGTTTTTATGCTACAATCCAGCTATAATTATTTTAGCTTGGAATATTTTTAAATGCATATAATTTAATGGACATATTAATTATGATTTTCTGTTTAGTAAAATATTCATAGCATATTTGATGCTGAGGCATGTAATTTGTCCTCTAATTTCCTAGATAAATAGGTTATGATATATAAATTTCAGCTGCC
>SJYQ01000543.1:214215-264844 GCA_006410935.1 Redunca redunca
GCTCCTCCGTCCATGGGATTTTCCAGGCAAGAGTACTGGAGTGGGGTGCCATTGCCTTCTCCGATGTATACACACTACAATTATACATATATATATCTTCTATGTATAGGTGTGTATGTATATATACGTACACATAAGTGCATTTGTGTGTGTAATGTATATACACATATATGACATGCTGCTGCTGCTGCTGCTAAGTTGCTTCAGTCCTGTCCTACTCTGTGCGACCCCATAGATGGCAGCCCACCAGGCTCCCCCGTCCCTGGATTCTCCAGGCAAGAACACTGGAGTGGGTTGCCATTTTCTGCTCCAATGCATGAAAGGGAAAAGGGAAAGTGAAGTTGCTCAGTCGTGTCCAACTCTGCAACCCCATGGACTGCAGCCCACTAGGCTCCTCCGTCCATGGGATTTTCTAGGCTAGTGTGCTGGAGTGGGGTGCCAGTGCCTTCTCTGCATATATGACATATTAAATAATTATACAGTAGTATTAAATAGTAAGTTTTATAGGCTTAAAGAAAGAAGAGATAATGCCACACAAGTATAACATATACTTATTTAGGAACCAGTTGAGATTCTTCCTAAACCTTGAAGGGTAGAAATCTGGAGAGAGAAATGAAGCAGATGTTCAGAGAGATGGGATAGTGCAGAATGACCATGGGATCCAAAGTTGGTGGGCTTAGAGTTGATAAATAAATGACTGGCATTTATTCTTATTCTAAAAAGCTGGCACAACTTGAATAATGAAACATCTTTTCAAAACTAAGCTCTTCTCAATTATTTTAGTTAAAAGTTTAAAAGGATAAGCTGCCTTTATGCCATGGAGATTTCTTGTTCTGTTCCTAACATTAAAGTTCATAGATATTAGAATGAATCCAGAAGGCATGCTTTAAGCTTGTTTTATTAAAACAAAAGTCACATTCTTTGAAGACTTGTAGTTAGTAATACACAAATGCATCTGTTTTACATTTCATTAATGGCATCAAAGGTACTTTTTCAGGAGTTTCTGATTTTTGTCTTCAGCTTTTGAGATACGAAAAAGCATTTGAAAATGAGCTTTTATTTTTAGAATGTTTTAGGCTGCTAAAGTGGTAGGACACATTTAAGGTGAAGGTTTGTGGTTTGATTAGATTTTGTTTGGATGTTGCTAAGTCAAACTCTTTTCTAAAGTCATCAGACTCTAACTCCATTGTACAGGGGGATTTTTCTTAAATGTTTTCTTACTAATTGCATTTCCATGTGATGTGTGGGTTCACCTCTTCCATAATATTGCTAAAGACATAAAAATTAGAAAGTGTACCCCCTAACTCTGGACACTCTTGTGTCTGCTTTAATATTTGTCACTTTTAGAGTATACTCGTTTGCACAGGACTATCTAACTATGGTAGTTTGAGGACAGGAACCAACCACAGGGTTAGTTTGTAGAAGTTGATGTTTTCATTGTTTTATTTCAGAATAAACTGCAACTGTCATACCTCTCATTCACTTTTATGGAGTTAGTGATAGCTTCTCAGCCATCCACTCAAAGTTTCCAAACATGAATTTCCAGATATGACATAGTATGTCAACTCTCAATTGTATTTCTTATTCCTGTTTTCTGGGTTTCTCTACTCACTATTCTATAACTATTCCAATGTTTATCTGTCTAAAATGGAATCTTTGTATTTCTCTTTCTAAAGAAAACAACAGCAACCAAAAAACCCAACTCTGACTCTTTTCTTAATTATTCACTTTGTCAAAAGAATCATTGTTTTCACAGGCCAGAAAATTCAAATTCCTCTTTGCTACTTCCCTTTTCCTGATTCTTGGAAGTGTCTTTCAGATTTAGCCCATTTTTCCAATGACTTTAAGCCTTCCCTACCTCCAATCCATTAGAGAACAGTAAGGTGGATCCCTTGAAGACACATTCTTTAGCCTGCTGTACTTAAGCATTTAGTAATTCTGTTACTTAATCCATGGACTTAAATTCCTTTGTCTGATTTTCAGGGTTGTCTATTCTTGTTTCCACTCAATCTATCAACTCAATTTACTCCCAGCCCCAGGCCACCATGCTCACACACATGAATGCTCACCTATCCAAGTCAAACCATCCTACTTCCTTCTTTCATACAAGCCACCCTCAGCTTTCTCTACCTCTGTGTATTGATTCACACTGCTGGTGGTCTGGAAGTAGCCTCTTTTCCCCCTCTGCTATACAAACATCATGACTTAGTTTGGGGCCAGATCAATTATCAGGTCAGTTGCTTGTCTTTGATGCAATTTCCCTGACTACTCAAGTTCATCTCAGTTCCTTCCTCCTTTAAAATTGGTTTGCCAGTAAAGAGAGAAACTCACAAACTGTTACTTAGTTGCTCCCTGATCGTTTCTTGTACATTGTACCTCTTTCCTATCAGAGAAAACTAAGTACCTGTTTTTGCACACAGCTAAGTACTGATTTTGGGGGGAAATTAATTGATTGTGGTTCTCTTTCAGGACTTAAATATCGTTTTAAGGTTCTTGGAAACTATAGTCTTACTCTAAAATAATTTGTACAAAAAATATTTCTTTAAAAAGATTTCAAAGCTAAGTCAGTCCTTTAAGAAGAAGTGGCTTTCAGTCCGGGTCCAAAAATAATCACATTCTTTAGAAAGCTATCCATGAGAAATTCTGAAAAGAGTGCTTTAGAGGATATATAATAAAAATCTACATTTATGCTTTTATCTTTATCCAAACACCTCAGTGCTGAAGCAACAAAACCATAAATAAAAAAGGTCCTGAAGGCAGCAAAGTGAATAAGAAACAATGCGAAAACAATGTAAGAAAGTGACTGTGGGCCACATGCCGATCATTTGAATCATCTTTTCAATTAGAGGAGAACAATTCATGCCACAAATACTTACCAACACTTATATGAAGAGAACTCACTGTCCAGGTTCTACAAACTGGAGAAAAGAACTCACTGTCCAGGTACTGTGGGTAGGAGAAAATAAAAGACTGAGATAGAATGTGTTGACTTAAAAAGTAGTCCCAACCTTGACATTGAGAGTTATATTTCATTTGGTGGGAATTTTTAGGACTTCAAGCCAAGAAGATAGCATCTCAAATGACCCAGAGAGAACTGTTCCCAGGAGCTTGTGGGAGTGCTGGGGGGAACAGTCAGGTTATATAGAAGCTTGCAACAAGGGGTGGGTAGTATGAACATCAAAAGATTATTGTTAATTAAGGAAAACCAGATATTTCTGGACTTCCCTGGTGGCTCAGATAGTAAAGCATCTGCCTGCAATGTAGGAGACCCTGGTTCGATTGCTGGATCGGGAAGATCCCCTGGAGAAGGGAATGCCTACCCACTCCAGTATTCTTGCTTGGAGAATCCATGGACAGAGGAGCCTGGTGGGTTTCAGTCCATGGAGTCGCAAAGAGTCAGACAGGATTGAGCGACTAACACTTCTATATCTCACGTTAAGGAATTTAGCACTTTTCTGTGGATGGGAAGATGCGAGAGTCCAGGCTTCCTGAAATCATTCCTTTCTCATGCATCTCAGCTATCTGGGGCTAGCATCCTGCAATTTGATTATTCACATCTTTAGTTCCTTACTCTGTAGGGTGGCAGCTCGATGGCTGCTGGATAGAAGGCATTCTTCTTCATGGGCTCAGAAATTCATATTTGAAGGGCTGCAACTCCTGATGGCTGTGACATTCTTGTTTACTGATATGGCAGGAAATACTTTAATTTGGGGGGCTCCAAAATCACTGCAGATGGTGACTGCAGCCATGAAATTAAAAGATGCTTACTCCTTGGAAGGAAAGTTATGTCCAACCTAGATAGCATATTAAAAAGCAGAGACATTACTTTGTCAACTAAGGTCCATCTAGTCAAGACTATGATTTTTCCAGTAGTCATGTCTGGATGTGAGAGTTGGACTATAAAGAAAGCTGAGCATCGAAGAATTGATGCTTTTGAACTGCGGTGCTGGAGAAGACTCTTGAGAGTCCTTGGGACTTCAAGGAGATCAAACTAGTCAATTTTAAAGAAAGTCAGTCCTGAATATTCATTGGAAGGACTGATGCTGAAGCTGAAGCTTCATTACTTTGGCAACCTGATGCAAAGAACTGACTCATTGGAAAAGACCCTGATGCTGGGAAAGATAGAAGGCAGGAGGAGAAGGGGATGACATGATGAGATTGTTCGATGGTATCACCGGCTCGATGGACAAGAGTTTGAGCAAGCTTTGGGAGTTGGTGATGGACAGGGAAGCCTGGCGTGCTACAGTCAATGGGGTCACAAAGATTTGGACATGAATGAGCGACTGAACTGAACTGAAATGAGACATGAACCTTATCTGTAGCATTTTTTCTTCATTTTTTTATCCTCTGTGTTTTCTCTTAGGTTGAGAAGAATAGGTTAGTCTACATTTATTGTCTTCTTTTGATTCCAAAATCTCCTGGGTTCATTTTCAGATGAGCAAAATGTACATATTGCCTTTCAAAATCAATACTTTAAGAGAGAATATGCTAATACTAATGATATTGATATTTTGCAAAGGCTTTTTGGAAAAAAAATCTCTCCTTTGCGAACAGTTCAAGGTTAACTTTTGTGTAAAATCCACCTAATTATTTCATAGTTACATTGCATTTTTTTGATGTAAAATAACCCCCACTTAATCACCCAACTTGGAGAAGGCAATGGCACCCCACTCCAGTACTCTTACCTGGAAAATCCCATGGATGGAGGAGACTGGTGGGCTACAGTCCATGGGGTCGCACAGAGTCGGAAACGACTGAGCGACTTCACTTTCACTTTTCACTTTCATGTACTGGAGAAGGAAATGGTAACCCACTCCAGTATTCTTGCCTGTAGAATCCCAGGGACAGGGGAGCCTGATGGGCTGCCGTCTATGGGGTCGCACAGAGTTGAACACGACTGAAGCGACTTAGCAGCAGCAGCAGCAATCACCCAACTTACTCTTCAGTCACTGAATAATTATGGATCATATTTGAATGTTCAATTAATTACCAAACACTGAAAACTTAACACTATTAAAGATTTCCAAATAAATGTCTCAAGTAGATTTCTTCCTTGCTTTTCCCATACACAGTTCTCAAGGTATACTGTTTTGTTTTTTTTTTTTAATTGTCCCCAAGGGTACATGGTTTCCCTTAGAATTTAACATTAGACATAATTATCCATTTGTTTTTATGAGTTATTTCACTTCATGAATATTTTATGAGTTAGAAACTTGTCACTCACGTTTAAAAATCTTTTAATATTTTCAGTATTTCAGAACTGTATTTTAGCTGATACACGAAAAAGAGCCCTAATGATAAATAATTTTGAGAACTGTAGATAACAAAGTTAAACAAATTTCTTTGTGTCAGTACTTCTGAGAGTCTTTTATATGCTAATATGCACTATGAATATCCAAGACCAGTATAATACATAACATTTCCTAGATCAGGCAAGCAATCTAGATCCCCTCCTTTTTTTTACAATTATACTCCATCCTTCATAAAATGTATAATATTCAAGAACAGCATTAGTATATAATGTAGCAATGATATCTTTTGTCTCTCTTTATTCTTCTTTATTCTTTTCCTTCTCTTGTATTAAATCATTGTCTGATTCATCAGTGGAAGTCAGTACAGTGATAGAGACACACAAATAGTTACTAAAGCACCCTGAAAAGTCACACTGGCTTCATTGGCTTTTAAAAAAATCATTGCTCTATAATGTATATTTGCTCCTGTTTCTCTTCTGCTTAAAACTCCTCAGTAACAATTCATTGCTAAAAAAATTCTATGTCTATTTCTTACCTTTCTGAATTCATCTATCACAAAAACTTTCATGTCCCGAATGCTCCAGCAGCACTAGACAGCTTGCAAGTCACCTAATTGGCCAAACATGCCAGACTATGCTGGCAAGACAGTGTAAGGAGCTTTGTAGACCAACTAGCCTATGAAAATGGTACAACTGTTTCTTTAAAAAAAGGCATTTTAAAGCTTCTAAAAACAATTTTGAAGTACACAGCAAATGAAGAAACATTTATTCATGAAATTTCAATAAGAAAAGCATGAATATGTGGTATTCGAGCCAAGATGGCTCCCTTCTTCCATTCAACTCAGTGGGACACTATTCTGCCCCACTGGGGGCAGGCATACTATTCCGGGGCAGACTTACACAGCCAAGAACAAAGCTCTCTCTCACTGCAGCCCCCAGAAAAGGGATTTCTTTTTGAGAGCAATAGGTTGTCATCGTTTCTTATTCTGCCCCCAGCTAACTATTGCTGAGATTATGTTTCAGATGAATCTGGTTGTGAGGTGGGAGTTCCCTTTTGCCAAACCATTACTCATGGATTGAAGACTCTACTTAGGGCAAAGAACAGCTGATAATACTGGGGCCTTTACCACTCTTTCCCTGGCTCATGAGGAAAGGCAGACTGAGAAGAAGTCCTCAGGATACCGCACCTCTCCATTAAGTGCTCAGGTCCTAAAGTGGGGATGTCATTCAGAGAAAGAAAGAGGCAAAAAAATTATTCTAAGACATAATGGCTGGTAACACCCCTAATTTTTTTTTTTTTTGAAGAACACTAAGCTAGACACTCAAGGGGGCTTCCCTGGTGGCTCAGATAGTAAAGAATCTGTCTGAAATGCAGGGGATCCCAGTTTTATCCCTAGGTCAGGAAGATCCACTGAACAAGGAAATGGCTACCACTCCAGTATTCTTCCCTGGAGAGTTCCATGGATCGGAGGAACCTGGCAGGTTACAGTCCATATTGTCACCGTTGGACACAACTGAGTGACTAACACTTTCACTATCATACATCCAAGAAACTCAACGAACTCCAAGTAGGATCTATAAACAGACACATTACATTAAATCACTGAAAGTCAAGAATGGAGAAAATCTTGAAAGTAGGAAGAGAAAAATGACTCATTACTTACAAGTTGTTGATGTGTAGCTGCTAAGTTGTATTTGATTCTTTGTAACCATATGAATTGTAGCCTGCCAGGCTCCTCTGTCTGTGGGCTTTCCTGGGCAAGGATACTGGAGTGGGTTGCTATTTCCTTCTGCAGCAGATCTTCTTGACCCAGGGATTGAACTTGCATCACTTGCATTGGCAGGCAGATTCTTTACCAGTGAGTCACCTGGGAAGCCCAACACTTACCAAGGAAGTCAGTAAAATTAACAGCCAATTTTCCAGCATAGATAATGGATGACTGAAGGCAGTGGAATAATGTACTCAAGGTGCTCAAAAATCCCCACCTGAGTCCTATATCCAGCAAGGCTACCTTTTAAAGCTGAAGGCTAAACAAAGACAGTCTCAGAAAAACAAAACAGAATTTTTGACAGGCAGAATTGCTTTATGAGGCATACTAAAGGAGGTTCTTTAGGATAAAAGAGGGTGATTCCAGATGGTAATTTGAATCCACTGACAAAAATCCAAAAAATAGAGCAGGTAACTACAATTATAAAAAACAGCATAAATGGTTCTTTCCCTTTCTTCTCTCAACTGATTTTAAAAGCAATTATATAAAATAATATGTATATAATATATTTTTGAGTGTTTACCATATAAAAATGTAATATATTTGTCAGTAATTGCAGAAGGAGGTGGGTAGAAGCAAAGCTGCAATTGGCTACAAAAATGACAACAGATGAACCGTGCAAATCCAATTACTTGCAGATTTTTTTTTTACTAAATTCTTACAACAGTGCTACACCATCCAAGTTTGGTTGAATTCACAGATGCAGAACTATGGATATGAAGGGCCAACTGTGAAGTTTTATGTGGATTTTTGACTACATAGATGGTTAATTCAAGGGTCGACTGTGATTAGAACAATGTATTACTAGGCCTATACATTAATTGATGCATATAATAATAATACCACAAAAAGGAAAAAATAGAAACATATAGGAAAAATATTTCTATGTTTCATTGTAATTTCATGAGTATAAATCTAAAGCTGAGTCTAAGTTAAGATGTATGTGGCAAACCTCATAGTAATAACTGAAAAAAAGAAAAGAAATATTAGAAATTAAAAACTTGAAAAATATATAGTGTAAAAATTTTTAAATGACATATTAGAAAATATTTACTCAATGCAAAGAAGGTTGTAAAGGAGGAATAGAAGCTCAAAGAAAAGAGAAATACATAGAAAACAAAAAATAAAGTGGCAGATATAAATCCAAATATATCTATGATAGCATTAAATACAAATAGACTAATCCATCAAAAGGCAGAAATTGTAAGGCTAGACAAATATGCTAGCCTGTTTTACAGCTCTATGTATATAAAATTTTCCCTATTTGTCTTTTCCATCTTGTTCACCTCTCTCACACCATTCAAAACATAATAATAATACAAAAGTCTAACCTTGGCATTTGTAGGTGCTAGGGAAAAAGTGAAATGGAGGTCCAAATGTCACATTGTTGTTTTTGTCGTTTAGTCTCTCAATTGTATGCAACTCTTTTATGACCCCATGGACTGTAGCCTTCCAGGCTCTACTGTCCACGGGATTTCGCAGGCAAGAATGCTGGAGTGAGTTGTCATTTCCTTCTCCAGGGGATCTTCCTGATCCAGGGATCATACCCTCATCTCCTATATTTCAGGTGGATTCTTTACTGCTGAGCCACTGTGTTAAATAGTTATTAAATCTTTTTTTGTTTGAAATTTAAATTTATTTTATTATTTTATTTTTTTTTAATTTTTATTTTAACTTTAGTTTACTTTACATTACTGTATTGGTTTCGCCAAACATTGACATGAATTCACCACGAGTGTACAAGCGTTCCCAAACATGATTCCCCTCCCACTTCCCACCCCATAGATAAACACATCTCTTAACATCATTTTGCTTGTTCCAACTGCTAATCAAGTTGCTTACATGCCACAGCTGTGCCCAGAACGTTCTGTTGTCACACCTCACTTCCAACTCACAATCAAGGGCTCCTCCTTTTATTTCTACTCTTATTTTTCCCTCATGATTTTTCTCTCTCCTCATTGACCTTCTCCCTTTTTTGTTACTCTCTTTAAAGAGTACTGACATGATCACAACAAAGTCTAAGAGATGTTAAGGGTTGGGGGTGGGGTGAATCTGAGCAAGCACTCCAGAAATATCCTTGGGATGCAGATTGCAGATGCAGTAACCTGGTTATTAAAACTGATTTAGGAATCATCTTTGGCCCTCATTTCCTCTTATCTTCTATATCCAATGAAGTACAACATCTTGATGAATTGGCGTTCTAATCCTGTGTTAGAGAGTCCCAGGAAGAAATACTGTCATATAAAATCACAGTTAACCTTAGCAAGAGCAATTTCAGTTGAATGGTATAAGTGGATGACATAGTACAGAGAATTGTGTAATGCATGGAAGGGTGAGCAAGTGGAGAAGAGTAGATGAATGTAGACAACATTTTTGAAAAGTTGTGTGTGCCGTAGAGAACAAATGAAAGTATAAATGAGTGAATGGATGGATGTACTGTGTTGTACCTTCTTACAGTTATAGAACAGTTTACTTCCATGGGCACTGATTTTACAATTACAATAAGTATATCTAATTCTTACTGAAGATGTGTATACTCAAATTCTGGATTTCCAGGGAAGATATCCTCAGTCCAAGTTGTGAACTTATTCTTTAAGCCTCCGGTTTGGTATCACACTTTTGCAGAACAGACTAACCACATGATAAGAGCTTATAGGGAAGTTAAGGTATCGGGTGTGTATTTTAAGTAATCATCACCTTTATGATCTCTTTCAATTCTGAGAATCTATTGTTTTATGGCTTAAATGGTCATTCAGGCATAGAATGGATTTTGTTCCCTAAATTTATTGTCATGCTAATCACATTCTCAAACTGTAAAGTGGTAATACTGTTGCCTGATTTATAGACTCTCTAGTTTTATTGTACCTGACTGAGTATATTATATTTTATAAAGTGCAACTTCAGAGTTCTAGGTTAAAAACTTTAGATTTGAATACCTGAAAGAAAATTCCAGGCTGCCTAAAAGTATTTAATTGTTCCTTGTTCTGGTTTTTAAAAAGCTTATATTGTATTAGGTTCAGTGGTAGATAAGACATAATACATGAAATATTTGTCAGTAATTTTAAAACTTTAAAAGATAACACCCTCACTCCCCTGTTAAACTTATATCCTAATATATTTAGAAGGTAAAAGAGGAAGTGTTCTAGTTAAGTCAGGGGACATGGGCCTAGCGTCCTGCTCACTTAACTTTATCATTTAGACTTTCCTCTTAAACACAAAACCACACTACACACACAAAGACACATGCATATTTATACATACCTACCCATTAGGGCCAGAGAAGGCAATGGCACCCCACTCCAGTACTCTGGCCTGGGAAATCCCACGGATGGAGGAGCCCGGTAGGCTGCAGTCCATGGGCTCACTAAGAGTCGGACACGACTGGATGACTTCACTTACACTTTTCACTTTCATGCATTGGAGGGGGAAATGGCAACCCATTCTAGTATTCTTGCCTGGAGAATCCCAGAGACAGGGGAGCCTGGTGGGCTGCCGTCTCTGGGGTTGCACAGCGTCGGACACGACTTAAGCGACTTAGTAGCAGCAGCAGTGCCCATTAGGGCTGTGCAGGGGTTCGGAAGATGCCCTGCAGAAGGAAATGGCAACCCACTCCAGTATTCTTGCCTGGGAAATCCCACGGACAGAGCAGCATAGCAGGCTACAGTCCATGGGATCGCAAAGAACCGGACATTACTGAGCGACTGAGCACGGATGCATTCAACGTAAAATAATTTGTGATGAAATTCCAAAATGATGGTGTCATTCAGCAATGAACGAGATTAATATCCACTAGGAACATTTTATGAAGTGTGTATAAATTATCTATTGCTGTGTAACGCATTACTCCAAGACCTAGAGGCTTGAAACAACCCGTATTATCTTACAGTTTCTGTGGGTCAGGAATTTAAGCATACTTAAGTTGGGTCCTTCAGTTCAAGTCAAAGTCACTTACAAAGCTCCCAGGCAGGCATAGGCTACGACCACAGTCATCTCAAGGTTCAGTTGTTGTAGGATCTGCTTCCAAATTCTCTCTGTGGTTTTGGTAGAATTCAGTTCATTACAGGCTCTTTGACTCAGGAGTTTAGTTCTTTTCTGGCTGTGGACTGAAAGTCACAGTCTCAATGAAAATAGAAAGATCTATCTACATTTGTACTTAGTATTATTTAAGTTGTCAAATTTGAGACATCTTGCTAGCTATATGAAATCAAACTTGAGACAGTTTGCTAGTTATATGAAATCAGATGTTTCTTCTTTACAATTTTGTAGAACTTTTCTTAATCTTATTTTCTCCCCAGAAACTTGATGAACATTAGCATTTATTTTTTAAATGCTACATTGCTTATATCTAAGTTTTATGGAGTATGTTAAGTAGGTGTCTTGGGGAGGAGGAACAGGGAGTAAACTGAAGATATACTTAGGCCTCCAGACACAACATCTTGCTGTGCTCCAGAAGAATACGTTTCTGTGTTTGAGGGGTAGTTGCCTGTTGCCTTCACTCCTGCCACAACTTTGAACCCCACAATCATAGACTGAAGAAGAGCCACACCTCCTGTCCGAGGTATCTGTCACTTCAGAATGAATTATCCAAAAGAGCAAAACCAGACAGCAAGTTGCTAAGTGTTGCATCTCAATATGGCATTTACATAACGTGGAATGAACATCTGTGGCTAATAGGATAACTGATGCTAAATGAGAATCATTAAAAAAAAAACAAGGCACATTTTGAAAAGTGAGCTTTCTCCTGCATACATCTTATTGAATTTCACCCAAAGGAATTCTACATGCAAGATGATGCAATTCTTCCAGAAGCACTTCAGTAATCATGCCTCATTTCCTCAAGGAGAGACAGGGAGCAGCAACGAGAGAAACCTGTTTTATTTCCTAAAATTAAGGAAAGAAAATCCTGGGTATATGAAGATTTTGCTGTCTATCAAATAATACACTAGAAACATCTGAAATCACAAAGCTGAAAAGCAGTGCTAGGCTTTAAAAGAGTTCTGTCTCAAAAAGAGGACTTTTTCTAAAAAGCAGAAAAGCTGAAGATGACTCTCTGGACTGCCTCAGCTTCCCAAGAGCTCTTAGAATGTACAGGGCCAGTCTTTAACTTGACCAGCTCTCTTTCCACTCCTACTTTTGTCTGTTTACATCATGTGCAGGGCAATCTGCTTTATGTTTTACACCAAGTCCACTAGTTTAAATGCTGTATGTGCATCATTTTCACATGAGATAAGTCACTCCCTCATTATTTCCAGTCCTCAGTCTTCTTTTTTGTAAAATGAGAAGAGATGATTCCTAAGTTCCCTCTATTCCAATTTCAGTATATCCCTTTTCCTAATGTAATGTCTTTCTCACTTTTCTAGCCTTCTTCTGCACAAATATACTTTTATAGATATGTCAGTATAGTGAAACAGGAGAGTGAAAACGTTGGCTTAAAGCTCAACATTCAGAAAACTAAGATCATGGCATCCGGTCCCATCACTTCATGGGAAATAGATGGGGAAACAGTGAAAACAGTGTCAGACTTTATTTTGGGGGGCTCCAAAATCACTGCAGATGGTGACTGCAGCCATGAAATTAAAAGACGCTTACTCCTTGGAAGGAAAGTTATGACCAACCTAGATAGCATATTCAAAAGCAGAGACATTACTTTGCCAACAAAGGTCCGTCTAGTTGAAGCTATGGTTTTTCCAGTGGTCATGTATGGATGTGAGAGTTGGACTGTGAAGAAAGCTGAGCGCCGAAGAATTGATGCTTTTGAACTGTGGTGTTGGAGAAGACTCTTGAGAGTCCCTTGGACTTCAAGGAGATCCAACCAGTCCATTTTGAAGGAGATCAGCCCTGGGATTTCTTTAGAGGGAATAATGCTGAAGCTGAAACTCCATTACGTTGGCCACCTCATGCGAAGAGTTGACTCATTGGAGAAGACTCTGATGCTGGGAGGGATTGTGGGCAGGAGGAGAAGGGGATGACAGAGGATGAGATGGCTGGATGGCATCACTGACTCAATGGACGTGAGTCTGAGTGAACTCTGGGAGTTAGTGATGGACAGGGAGGNAATTTTTGTTTGTTTCCCTGGAAAATTATGTTTATAAGATCACAAAATATTGTCTTTAAATCCAATCTAATGAGCATTTTTTCAGTTATTTCCTCTATTAACAACAAAAAAGTGCATATATTAACTGCAGCACTATTGACTGTTCTCTTCAGTGTATCACTGTTGTCCTGAAGGTCAACCTTCACACTAGCATCCAGTGATACCCTCATTTCTGTGATTGCATTTGTACCTCTCTCCATCCTTGTTTCTTCTTTCCGGAGTGAACAGTAAGAGGTTTCTTTCCCCCTAGACTGGGTGGCCTCTGCATTCCCTCCCTTTGAAACCTCATGTCTTACTTGGATTTCATTATATAGAAATGATTCCTTTATCTAGATCTATCATCTTGATGAGCTACACTCTCTTATGAGCCATAAATTTTGCACATATATGGCTTTGTCTGAGTCAGGAGGGAAACATGCCTACACCTTTGGCTGTAGTTGGAAAAGTCATATTGACACTATGTAATACAACTCCAATAAAAGAAAATCTAAACTTACAACAAATCACTGATTAATATTTCTTGTATTTCAAAAATCTGCTGTAGGACTCTTTGTGGAATTTCTATAGCAGTTTAAGTTTTCATTTCTATTATTTCATAAATAAACTGTTTGCATGTCAATTAGGAAGTTACTTATCACCAGCTTTCTATATAAAATCATATATCTAAGGTTCTAAGAATTTGTAAAAATTAAAGATAAATAATAATGATGTAAAAATAGCAAAAAATTTGCTAATTAAGAAGTACTATCCTACATCACTGCTGCTGCTGCTGCTAAGTTGTTTCAGTCGTGTCCAACTCTGTGCGACCCCATAGACGGCAGCCCACCAGGCTCCCCCGTCCCTGGGATTCTCCAGGCAAGAACACTGGAGTGGGTTGCCATTTTCTTCTCCAATGCATGAAAGTGAAAAGTGAAAGTGAAGTCGCTCAGTGCGTCTGACTCTTCACAACCCCATGGACTGTAGTCTACCAGGCTCCTCCATCCATGGGATTTTCCAGACAAGAGTACTGGAGTGGGTTGCCATCCTACATCACAGTGACACTCAATTTCCTCTGTGCAGTGCACAATATGAGCATAATAAACACAGTGAATTTTTTTTTTTTTAATGTAAGAAGGTAACTCATGTCTTGAAGTTATTATTGGGAATTGATAGGACTTACGGTAAAGACTGGGCTTCCCTGGTGTCTCATTGGTAGAGAATACACCTGCCAATCCAGGAGACATGGATTAGATCCCTGGGCTGGGAAGATCCCTTGGAGAAGGAAATGGTAACCACTCCAGTATTCTTGCCTGGGAAATTTCATGGACTGAGGAGCCTGGCAGACCTATGGGATCAAAAAAGATTTGGACTAGTACAGCCACTATAGAGAACAGTGTGAAGATTCCTTAAAAATCTGGAAATAAAACTTCCATATGACCCAGGAATACCACTGCTGGGCATACACACCAAAGAAACCAGAATTGAAAGAGACACATGTACCCCAATGTTCATTGCAGCACTATTTACAATAGCTAGGATATGGAAGCAACCTAGATGTCCATTGGCAGATAAATGGATAAGAAAGCTGTGGTACATATACACAATGGAATACTACTCAGCTATTAAAAAGAATACATTTGAATTAGTTCTAATGAGGTGGATGAAACTGGAGCCTATTATACAGAGTGAAGTAAGTCAGAAAGAAAAATACCAATATAGTACATTAATGCATATATATGGAATTTAGAAAGATGGTAATGATGACCCTATATGTGAGACAGCAAAAGAGACACAGATATAAAGAACAGACTTTTGGACTCTGTGGGAGAAGGCGAGGGTGGGATGATTTGAGAGAATAGCATTGAAAAATGTATATTACGATATGTGAAATAGATCACCAGTCCAAGTTTGATTCATGAAACAGGGCACTCAAAGCTAGTTCACTAGAACAACCCTGAGGGATGGATTTGGGAGAAAGATGGGAGGGGGTTCAGGATGGGGGACACATGTACATCATGGCTGATTCATGTCAGTGTATGGTAAAACCCACCACAATATTGTAAAGTTATTAGCCTCCAATTAAAATAATTTTTTTAAAAAGAGTTGAGCAGACTTACAACTAAACAACAACAACACCATGATAAAGATTGATTCAATATAATGAAGACTGAGAAATCATAAGCTGATTCCTGTGAATGTAATAAATCTCATTTAATGAGAAGGGAAGGGCTGTATTTGATCTCACCTTCTTAATCTTGGGACACTCTTGCTCTGAAGCTCTCTGCTCCAGCAATTCCTTCCCACACCTCCTCAGAGGGTCCAAGCTCTTCCTTGCCTCAGAGTGTTTACACATGTATTTAAGTTTATCATGTATTTCCTTATGTGTTTATCTTCCTTTAAGTTGCAGATTCCATGAAGCCAGAGGAAATATTTCACCCTTATAACTATAGTGCCTAATAGACTGTAATTGCTTAGTAAGTATTTACTGAATAAATGAAAAAGTTAATAGTCTTGGAAATTTCAGCTCTCTGGTTCTTGTAAAGTGGTTAAGATGGATCAAAGAATAGAACCTTGACTCACTTTTTTGACGACTTCATTCCTCAAGGAGTAGATGAAACAGCATAGGTATTTTAAATTTAGATGTTACAAGTAATCACGTTTTTAGTGATAAAGATCTTGGAGAATATAGTAGAAGAAAAAGAAGAGATTATCAAACATAGGTATGAAAGTGTGATCACAGAATCCTCTGCAGAATGGTAACAAAACCCGTCTGCATATATTATGGAATTCTTTTGAAGGTCATATAAGCTAAAATAGGTAAGAAAGCTTGGAAAATTGTAAAGCCTTATACAATTCGTTTTTGTTCAGTTGCTAAGTCCTGCCCGCCTCTTCGAACCCATGGACTGCAGCACACCAGGTTCCCCTGTCCTTCATTATCTCCTGGAGTTTGCTTATACAACTACAAGACAGTAGTATGCCAGTTTAGGGGAGGATATTTCACATGTTAAGTAAGTAATATCACTGCAGGTGGATTCTTTACCAACTGAGCCATCAGGGAAGCCCAAGTAATAGACAGGAACCAAAAAGGAAAGGGTTTCTAAAAATATATGTAAAAACAAACCAGACCGAGGCACTTTATTTTAATTTTGAAGCAATAAATGTTAACTGTAGAAACATATATGGAACTAAGATTTAAAAATAAGATAAAATTCCCTTTAATTTTATCTCTTGGAAATAATCATTTTTGACATTTTGTAGATATTTTGGCATTTAATTTTTGTTTGTATTAACAAAAATGGTGCAATGCAGTTTTCTAAAATGACTTTTTAAAAGATATACTTCTTAGTGGATGAATGGCTTTTCCCTTGTTCAGTCTTACATCTGTTCACTGATTCAATAATTATCTTTTGCATACCTGCTCTATACAAACAACCATATTTGGTGCTGGGAAGACAGTGGAGGTCATGACAGAAAACAACCAAAAGTTATTCCATTACATATTTGGTTCTAATACTGATAAATGCTAGGAGGAAAGTACCTGCATTTAATGGGCTGTTTGTCCTAGTTGGAGACTAAGAAGTCAGGGAAGGCATATTTTGAGGATGCCTTTGAAAGGAGAGAAGAAATTAACCAAGCAAACAACCAAAAAGCTGGCATATTGCAGACAACTTACTGTAGAAAGATACATGCAAATATGATTTTTGTGTGGGAAGAGAGATTGGAGCATCATTAAAAAGTGAAATTCTGAAAATACTTTTAAACAATTCCAGCTAAGAAAAACAACAACAACAACAGGAACAACAAAAACAAAACAAGAGAGACATTTAAAGAAACCAAAGAATAGGAAGTATTTGTACAATCAAATTTTAGAAGAATACCTAAAAATTATGAAAGAAGGGACAGAGAATAAAAAACTCTTACTATTCAAGGGTCAATTTAAATGTCCTGCAATTTGGGGCACCTTCTCTGCTCTCCTTAAATAATTCAATTGGGATATCAAATTGAGATTAACACAGTACAGTCATTCCCTAACAGTTAGAAATAGACCTCGATGGACTATTGTATAGACCCCGTGAACTCTAAAGCATGTATACTGTACACTGTCTTCATAGATGTGTCTCTGAATCATTTTTCATATGTACATATGTGGATGCCATGCTTAATGAGATACAAATAGTTTTAGAAGCACTATTTCTCCTTAACAGCTATATCACCCCACTTCTGAGTTATATCACAGACTTGTAGGCCATTCCTCTCTTATACCTCATTCCACTTTCACTGGCATGCTTTCCAATTTTATAATTTTTTTGCCATAATTATGAAATTCAATGTTAACTTACAGGATCCTTTAATATCCAAACCTCTGTTGCTTGACCTAATTTTCCCCAGCCATTGTGTCCTCATTCTAACATAGTTATTTATTCATTCTTTATCTTTTTTGTTGTTGTTCAGTCACTCAGTGGTGTCCAGCTTTTTGTGACCCCATGGACTGCAGCACGCCAGGCTTCCTTGTCCTTCGCCATCTTCCAGAGTTTGCTCAAACTCATGTCCATTGAGTCAGTGATGCCATCCAACCACCTCATCTTCTGTCATCCCCTTCTTCTGCCTTCAATCTTTCCCAGCATCAGGGCCTTTTCTAACGAGTCGGCTCTCTGCATCAGGTAGCCAAAGTATTGGAGCTTCAGCTTCAGTATCAGTCCTTTCAATGAATATTCAGAATTGATTTCCTTTAGGATTGACTGATTTGATCTCCTTGAAGTCCAAGGGACTAACCAAATTTCTTTAATTTCAACCTCTCAGATACTTCCATGTGAAAAAGATCTCCATATTCTCTCTTGGAATATTTCCAAGAATTAAGAAATATATCATTAAATTTAAATAGTGATTTGTGACTTACAAAACATCCTCTCCTGCATTCTTTTTTGGTCTCCCACTAGACATTGCATCTAGTCCCTTGCACAATCCTGATAATTGATGAAGTTAAGGTTTTAGTTCATTTTCCTGGAATATAGTGATATCAGATGAACTATAAATCACAAGAACCTTACTCATATGTCAATATTTAAGAAAAATTTCTCTGTGTTCTATTTGGCCACAAAAAAACAACTTTTTGCAAAAAAATCATGCAAAAACTAGACTTCTGCTTATTTAAGCATTGAGGTGAACCAAAGGAAATAAAGGAGAGAAGAGGGGTTTCAAAAGGTAAGAAGACTGTGGATATTTTGTGCCAGACTTCTTACACTCTTTCATAAGCTTTAAGACATCACAAGGAATGCTCAACTCTTCACTCTCACCAGCTTAGAGCCAGAAGATGTTTAATTCACAGAATTAAGCATTTAATAGAATCTCCATAAGTATTGATTAGTGGGCTGATATTTTTCAGGATCCAACTATTTCAATAGTGAATTGGACACTATTTACATAAATTAATTCCTACATAGGAATAAATCTTAATTTCTAATGACAGAGAGATGTCTTGAAACTGTCAAAAAAATATTGAAGTGAGTGTGTATGTGTGTGTTTTCTTTCTAAGGCACAGACTGATTTTTTTTTATGCCATTCTGCTAGCAATTCATTTATTCACTTACTGATTCATTTGTTCGTTCATGTATGACATATTTACTGGAACCTCAATTTTTGCCAGGCAGTAGACTAAATTCTTAGGATATAAAGATGGAGAGAGAACTTTTCAAGGCTTCCAGTCTAGCATAGGTAGGAGGCAAACAATTCAACCAGAAATGGCAGCACGAAGCTCTTATATTATATTAGAAGCATTAGAAGAGTAAAACAGCTAGTCTAATATAAAGAAATGCAAAGAGAAACTTTATCAAGAAAAGATATAACCTGAGATCCAACGGAGGAGCGTCTGATAGAAGGTCCAAAGTGGGTATGGGAGGAAGGTGAGGAGAGTGGGTGTAGCATAGCTTAAGATGGAGTTAGCCTGGAGAACAGGGACACTGGACCACAAAGTTAACTTCACTCCAGCACAATGTTTATCGAGTGGCAAGAGGTGAGATGGGAGACCCAGAAAGTTACTGAAGAGTCTTACAATGTATTAAGGAGGGCTCATAGGAGATAGTCATGGGGTTTCAAGCAGGAATTTTGGAAAGATCATTATTAGATGCATTTATAAAGTACTGCTGGCTTAATTGGGCTTCCCTGGTGGCTCAGTGTTAAAGAATCCATCTGCTAATTCAGGAGATGTAGGTTCAATCTCTGTATCAGGATGATTCCCTGGAAAAGGAAATGGCAACCCACTTCAGTATTCTTGACTTGGAAATCCCATGGACAGAGGAGCCTGGCAAGCTGCTGTCCATGGGGCCACAAAAGAGTCAGACATGAGTTAGCAACTAAACAACAAGTTTAACTGTTTTTATTATATGTTTGCACTATTTTGATCATCAGCCCTGATTCAGCTAATCTTGCTGACTTCCGGTACCTCTCTCCTCACTCTGTGCTGTGTAGTGCATTTATCATAGGTTTTTAAAAGTACTTTGTAGACATTTCTTAATGAATTCTCCTAGGAATTTTGTATTTATAATTTAAATATTAATGCTGGAACAAGACAATAAACTTCAAAGTAAAATGGCTCCAGGGGAGGAGGCCAGGAAAGAAATGTACCAACTCATTTTGCCTAATTATAATGGCCCTAGGAGGCTGATTAGTGTAATATGTGAAACCACCTAGGCAGGAAAACATGATGGTTCTCTAAGGCCTCAGAAACTGCAAATCAAGCATGTTTCAGAATTTATATAATGTAGACTTTGAGTCAATGTCTATTAACTATTTTTTTTAAATGAGAACACAAGCTCAGGGGCTTTGCTTTTCTGCTCTGCTGAGGAACTTGCAGTTTCTTGTCCCAAGAGACTAGTAATTTTGCCATACACCATGGCTTCCAAAAACCATGGAGTCTGGTTTTAGAACAGCACAGAACATATGACTCGAGTCACACAAGAAACAGCAGTTCAGATATATTGAGTACAGCACATACCCAAGTGACTATGCAATCTGTAGAAGAATAATTTCTACTTCAAGAATAATTCCACCTCTCAATCAGTTCCATCATGGGAAGAATAAGTTTCATGGGATACTCTGTACCTTCTCCTAAGACAGGGGATTTTCCATCATGCTATCTTGCTTCCAAGTTTATATCTTTAAAAGAAATGCAAAAAAGCAAAATGGCTGTCTGAGGAGGCCTTACAAATAGCTGTGAAAAGAAGAGAAGTGAAAAGTAAAGGAGAAAAGGAAAGATATAAGCATCTGAATGCAGAGTTCCAAAGATTAGCAAGGAGATAAGAAAGACTTCCTCACGATCAATGCAAAGAAATAGAGGAAAACAACAGAATGGGAAAGACTAGAGATCTCTTCAAGAAAATTAGAGATACCAAGGGAACATTTCATGCAAAGATGAGCTCGATAAAGAACAGAAATGATATGAAGCAGAAGATATTAAGAAGAGGTGGCAAGAATACACAGAAGAACTATACAAAAAAGATCTTCATGACCAAGATAATCACGATGGTGAGATTACTCACCTAGAGCCAGACATTGTGGAAGGTGAAGTCAAGTGGGCCTTAGAAAGCATCACTATGAACAAAGCTAGTAGAGGTGATGGAATTAGAGTTGAGCTATTTCAAATCCTGAAAGATGATGTTGTGAAAGTGCTACACTCAGTATGCCAGCAAATTTGGAAAACTCAGCAGTGGCCACAGGACTGGAAAAGGTCCGTTTTCATTCCAATCCCAAAGAAGGGCAATGCCAAAGAATGCTCAAACTACTGCACAATTGCACTCATCTCACACGCAAGTAAAGTTATGCTCAAAATTCTCCAAGCCAGACTTTAGCAATATACGAACTGTGAACTTCCAGCTGTTCAAGCTGGCTTTAGAAAAGGCAGAGGAACCAGAGATCAAATTGCCAACATCCGCTGGATCATCAAAAAAGCAAGAGAGTTCCAGAAAAAAACATCTATTTCTGCTTTATTGACTATGGCAAAGCCTCTGACTGTGTGGATCACAATAAACTGTAGAAAATTCTGAAAGAGATGGGAATATCAGACCACCTGACATGCCTTTTGAGAAACCTGTATGCAGGTCAGGAAGCAATAATTAGAACTGGACATGGAACAACAGACTGGCTCCAAATAGAAAAAGGAGTAGGTCAAGGCTGTATACTGTCACTCTGCTTATTTAATTTATATGCAGAGTCCATCATGAGAAACGCTGGGCTGGAGGAAGCACAAGCTAGAATCAAGATTGCCAGGAGAAATATCAATGACCTCAGATATGCAGATGACACCACCTTTATGGCAGAAAATGAAGAAGAGCAAAGAGCCTCTTGATGAAAGTGAAAGAGGAGAGTGAAAAAGTTGGCTTAAAGCTCAACATTCAGAAAACGAAGATTATGGCATCGGGTCCCATTACTTCATGGCAAATAGATGGGGAAACAGTGGAAACAGTGTCAGACTTTATTTTGGGGGGCTCCAAAATCACTGCAGATGGTGATTGCAGCCAGGAAATTAAAAGATGCTTACTCTTGGGAGGAAAGTTATGACCAACCTAGATAGCATATTGAAAAGCAGAGACATTACTTTGCCAACAAAGGTCCATCTAGTCAAGGCTATGGTTTTTCCAGTGGTCATGTATGGATGTGAGAGTTGGACTGTGAAGAAAGCTGAGCACCGAAGAATTGATGCTTTTGAACTGTGGTGTCGGAGAAGACTCTTGAGAGTCCCTTGGACTGCAAGGAGATCCAACCAGTCCATTCTAAAGGAGATCAGTCCTGGGTGTTCATTGGAAGGACTGTTGCTAAAGCTGAAACTGCAATACTTTGGCCACCTCATGCGCAGAGTTGACTCATTGGAAAAGACTTTGATGCTGGGAGGGATTGGGGGCAGAAGAAGAAGGGGACGACAGAGGATGAGATGGCTGGATGGCATCACCAACTCGATAGACATGAGTTTGAATGAACTCTGGGAGTTGGTGATGGACAGGGAGGCCTGGTGTGCTGTGATTCATGGGGTCACAAAGAGTCAGACATGACTAAGTAACTGAATGAACTGATACACACACACACACACACACACACACACACACACAGACAAATATATATATTTGCTCACTCACAATTTGAAACTCTCCTGTGGGGTTATCTTTAACCTCTTTCACCTCCCCAATCCAGAAGGGAACAGAAATTGCTCATTCTTTCTGATGGCTCGTTTCCATCCTCCCAGGAGGCACGCTGGTGGACAACATCGTTAACTCACCCTGAACTACTGTTGCAGTTTCCAGACTGAGGGAAAACGTAAGAGCGATATTTAAATATCTGAAGAACTGTGGTGTAGGAGTTGCAGCCCGTGTTGCTTCAGAAAGCAGTGAGAGGACTGGTAGTGCAAGCTACTCAGTAGAGCACTGGTTCAAAATCAGGTAGCCTCACGGAAGAGCGAGTCTCTATTTCCTCCTTCCAAGCAGAACCCCGATGATTTTGTAAGCAAAACAGTAGAAGAGATTTCTGCATTGGAAATGCAGTGGGATCTGAATATGAAGTTCTATGATTATCTGTTTAAAGAGTTAAAGACATGTTTATTGTTACCATTTATCAAATTTCTCAACAGATTGGTAGGAAATTCAAGGTAGAATTAAGTACATAACGGGGAAATATGTAAACATGTTCAATGATATTTTAGGATAACATTTGACTCTAAGCATCTTGTTAGGTACTATCTTTAGGACAATTAAAATTAAGCACATATGTTTATCCATCTGCTTTATAATATTCTGATAATGATATGTTTATATCAATTTTGATTTAGTTAATCCCATGTTCCCATTTTACAGAGGAAAGCAGAACAATGCCACTGAAATGATGATACTTACTCTATGACATTTTGCAGATATGTTTTTGTTGAGACTTCATGAAAGTCAGTAGAAGCCTTAAATATCAAGATTATTTAAGATTTCTTACATTACACTGAATTGTTATGCAATTGTAGATGTCAGGTGAGATATTATAGGCAGGGATGCCATAGTGGATGAAGAAGGGGGTTTCAGTTGGTGATTTAATATTACTCTGCATAGAGGTTGTATAAAAGGAACACAAACACAACAGAGTTTTGGACTCCCTCTTTACCAAAGAATAACTTATCACCTTTTAGAGTCTTAAATTGTTTAAATTATATAAATGCAGTTCATACATCCTTGTTGTGGCTGAACTTCATGTTCCACTTCTCTTATTTGACTAAAATATGGTTGTGAAATGCCTCCAATATACCAGGATATGCAAAATAGATATGGAAGGTATTAATCTTTTATGTGAATTCCTTCAAAAATCTTCTTTGCTCTTTTCTTTCCTCCAGCAAATGCTCCTTCCAGTCCACGCTGTACGCCACTACGAGAGTTGTTATTTCAAAACACAAGTCAGGTGGCATCACTGCCTTAGCTAAACCTTTTTATGGATCCCATTGGCAACTGAGTGAAATCTAAGCGCCTTTTCCATCATCTGCTTGTATTTCCAGGCTTGCGTCCTAACATCCTTCTGTGTTTTATTCCAGCCATCATGAGCTACTTCTTGGAGACTTTAGCACAATTCTTCTTCCATGTCTTCACACATGCTACTTCCTTGATCTTGAAAGCACTTTCCTCCTTTTCCTTTTTTGCACTAGGCTGCAGAATATGTAGCAAAGACAATTCCCACTGATTTTGTTTTTATTTCTCTTGAAAATATTTTCTTAAGAATAAATGATTTGCTCTGCAATATTTTGGTTTTGATAACCCAGTTTGTGTTCATGCTGCCAATACCCTTCACTATTTATAGATACTCTGAGGAGAGTGGAGGAGGTAAGAAGAGATGATCAATGGGTTTAAGAAGTAGAAGGATGTGGAAGGGCGTCTTTATGAAGAGGATTCAATCAAGGAGGCTGACAGAACACCAGGGAGGCCTTAAAGGAGGCTTCCAACTTTCATTGCCAGTATTGACTGATTGCGCCACTCAAGAGGTTAGACAGATCACTCTTCTCTAGGTTGAGACCTTGTATGCATTTCTACCCCTTTTAATCTTCTTTAGTATCTTTCTAGCATGGGAGTCATGAATAATTGTCATCTAGTATGATGCTTAGAGTCTCATATTTCCGTCTTCCCTGCCAGCCTGGTGTTTCCTGAGGATAACTGACTTAGGGTAGGCTCTTGATGTGCTTCATGGAATGAATAGTGGACTTTGCTTCCACAGAAACTTATGAAAGAAAATAGTATGGCTTCTTTTGTGCCAGACATTGTGATTGAGTTGGGCTATGAAGGAGAACAAGATATATAAGATCTTTTCCCTCACAGAGTTTAGAGTCAAGTATATGTTGGTGGTCAGGCAGACAATTTTAGTAATGGAAGAACATGGTAGTGGTTTAGTTGCTAGGCCATGTCCAGCTCTTGTGACCCCATGGACTATAGTCCACTGGGCTTCTCCTCTGTCCATGGGATTTCTCAGACAAGAATACTGGAATGGGTGCCATTTCCTTCTCCAGGGGATCTTCTTGACCCAGGAATCGAACCCATATCTCCTGCATTCCATAAGCACATGTTATTGTAATTAAAATATAATATGATGATGGCAATAATATATACAAATGTTATGCATATGGGCTTCCCAGGTAGCACTAGTGGTAAAGAACCTACCTGCCAATGCAGGTGATGTAGGAGACATGGTTTCAATACCTGGGTTAAGATCCCATGGAGTAGGGCATAGCAATCCATTCCAGTATTCTTGTCTGGAGAATCCCATGGACAAGAGCATGGCCCGCTACAGTCCATAGGTTTGCAAAGAGTCAAAACTTAGCACATGCATGTGGCTAACTATCCTTAAGGAATAACTAGGTGGATAAAGGAGATAAAGGCAATATAATTTATGGGAAAACATTAAATGATGTAGAGATGCAAGTGTGTCAATACACAGGTCTTCAGACCATGATTCAAATTCACTGTGGCTAGAAGTGAGGTTGGCATAGGAGGCATGGTATTTATTGAATGATGTTTCTGATGCAGCATCATGGTGTTAGGGGAAAATAACCCCAGATAGGGTAGACTTTGGAAACCTGATGAAGATCTGCAAGACTGTAAGCCCCATGACAGCAGGGACTCTGCATTGACTTTGATGCCTTAATGTCTCACAGCACGCTTAAACATCCTGTACTTGACTTACCTTTCTGTTCTCTCTTATCTGGCCTGTAAAGGCTTCCCCTGTAGCTCAGTTGGTAAAGAATCTGCCTGCAGTGCTGGAGATCCAGGTTCGATCCCTGGGTCAGGAAGATCCCCTGGAGAAGGAAATGGCAACCTGCTCCAGTATCCTTGCCTGGAAAATCTCACGGACAGAAAAGCCTGGTGGGCTGCAGTCCATGGGGTCACAAAAAGTCAGGCACAACTGAGCGACTTACACTTACTTACACTTACCTGGCCTGTGAGAGCCCTGCTGTGATGAGCAAGGGCACTCCACAGGTACTGTTCCGAATTAACCATGTCCTGTGTGTTTAAGAGCACTCTTAATGTGTATTTACTATTGGGAGATTTGGAGGAAGAATGGGAGTTTTGTCTTTTACCTTTATCTGGCATTGATTACTCTGGGCATTATGAAAAAAATGAGTCTGAGATCAATTCTCAAACATTAAAGATGCTTGTTTTCTGGAAAGTTGGATATTGGATAATGCCAAAGTTTCAGTGCTAGAGTGACTGTTTTTCCTACAAGACATATACAATTCAAACAACAGACTTTTTGGTGTGACAAAGAAGATTGCTTTATTTAAGTAAAGTAACTTCATCTGTTCAAGAATTTGAAAGTGTTTCTATTTCATTATCTTTGATTTAGCAATATAGTGCTTGGAAAGTACTTCCCAGTATAAATATAAGCTTATACTCAAATCAGCTTGACTCAGTTTGAATACTAGTTTAAGCACTGAGTCACAAATATGCTTTTTGGAATTCCAGCATTTTGCAAACAAGCAGTATAATTTTCTTTTCCCAGATATTCATATCAGTTAAGAGAAAATAGTTGTTAAAAGTATAATAGAATATCAAGCAATAATGCAGGAAAGTTACATGAAAATACTAGTAAAAAATCATAAAAAACAACTTGAGTATTTGAGAGAAACTATTATAGTATTGGGATTCTTGGTTCTTATTAATCTTTTTATCAGCCCTGTTACCAGTATCTACTCTTAGGTCCTCAAGACTTAAGTAATCTTTGCTTTTCTCATAAAGCATGAGACAACTAATTTATATTTCAAGTTGGCATTTGTTCTCTATGGGAACACACTTTTTCATTCAGTCCGTACGCTTTGAGCCTGGATTGCTATATTCCACTTATGTAGAGCCAAAGTAAATGAAGACTATCCTGAGGAAGCTTTCTGAAACTTCTTAAATGTTCTGTGCCTACCCCAAAGACAAGGGAGCTGCCCTGGGGTTAAAACAAATTTTCAATACAAACGGGCATGATTGGGACAAGGGATCAGTGTGTTGTTAACATTAAAAGAACATGGCATTGCCCTTCCATACTGAGTCCCTTTAATTCATTTTTAAAAACAAGGCCCATTTATAATGAGCTTAAAAGAAGTAAGCAAGTTTTTATGCGGGGTTTACTGCACAGATTTGGGCATAATCAGACATTCTAATCATAAAAGGCTGAGACAGCATAATAATCACAGAAGAAGGAGGGCTACCAAGTGTCAAACACTCTGGAGGAAATGGAGATTTATCATCTCGGTGGTGAGGCAGGTGAAAGATGAATAGGGTGGTTTAGTGTCACTCCAGTGAATTTAGTGAGGAAGTGGAGGGCAGCCTTTGGGGGATATTTCGAGAAGGAGCTGGGATTTATGAACTGAAATATGTGTTATAATAGAATGGATTTCAGGAAGCTTACTCATTCTTCAGTCACAGTTGCAACATTATGGATGAGCCCCAGACAGTGTTTTAATGAAACCTTTCAGATCAATTGAATGTTTATTATCACGAGCAACCTCCACATGGAGAGCATATGTAGGTTTTCCAACTCTCAACTCTAGTCATTCCAGGAAGGTGAAGCTCTGATTATGCATTGAGGTTTTCTTTCTGCTTACTAGAGATATTTGCTAAATAACAGGTTAAGAAAGTTAGATGTGTTTTCTTCTTCCTGAGCTTGTGTACCTCTATCTATAGTTAATTTTTCACTATGAATGTTTAGAGGCTGTATAAGTGCCTCTAACAGATGGAAAGAGAAAAGTCTTAAGGATGAGACTAAGAATAAGGAACCTCCTGGTTTTACTGTCACCTCACCCTGGGTATTTCAAAACATCACGTTTGTAAGGTGAGCAGTTTGGATTACCAACATATGAACTTCTAAGATCCTTCTTGTTCCAGGATTCCATGAAATAGGAAGGGAACTGTGACTTTATTTCATGCTAAAGCTAGACAGACTACAGATATCTTCAGTGAAAAAAAAAAAAACACAACTATATAAAAGAACAATAGCAACCTAATACCAAATCATAAATCTATCAAAATATTGGCACTAAAATATATACAAAATATTAATAGCAATATAGTTTTACTGGGTTTTGTTATATTTATGGGTCACTTTATACAAATATATTCTAAGGCACATATTACACTGTGTCTCTCCCTATATGAAAAAAAAAATTGATTATTCACCCAGGAGGAAGCCTAGTATCAAAAAAAAAAAAGAGAGAGAGAGAGAAAGAGAGAGAAAATAGCAAGTGTTGGTGAGGGTGTTGGAGTAATTGGAACTCTGTATACTGTTGATGGGAATGTAAAATGGTGCCGCTACTGTAGAAAATGCTATGGCTATTTTCAAAAGAGGAAACGCAGAATTACCATTGCTGTTGCTGTTGTTCTGTCAGTAAGTCATGTCTTACTCTATGACCACACAGCCTGTAGCTCGCCAGACCCCTCTGCTCGTGGAATTCTCCAGGCAAGAATACTGGAGTGGATAGCCATTCCCTTCCCAAGGGAATCTTTCCAACCCAGGGACTGGACCCGAGTTTCCTGCATAGCAGACAGATTCTTTACCATCTGAGTTAACAAGGAAGCCCATGACCTAGCAATTCTACATTTGAATATACACTCCCCCCCGCAAAATGAAGGCTGGGACTAAATAGGTATTTGTACACCCACGTTCATAGCATCATTACTTATAATAACTAAAACATGTACAAAATCCAGGGGTCCATTAACAGATGAGCAGGTAAACAAAATGTGTTACATACATACAATGGAATATTTTTCAGCCTTAAAACGGATGGGAATTTGAAACATGCTATGATATGGACAAATCTTGTAGACGTTATTCTAAGTGAAATAAGCCAGATGCCAAAGGACAAGCATTGTTTGTCCCTTGTATGAGACATCTACAGTAATCAAACTTGTAGAGATAGAAAGCAGAATGGTGGTTGCTGGTGGGAGCCAGGGGTGGGGAGTAGTGTTTAAAGAGTTCAGAGTTTCAGCTGGGGAAGATGAAAAAAGTCGGGAGGTGATGGGTAATGATGGATGCAAAGTAATGTGAATGTACCTAAAACCACAAAGCTGTACACTTAAAAATGGTTAAAATATGTTTCTGTTACATATATCTTGCCACCACCGAAAGTATCTTATTAACAAAAATATAATTAATACAGAAGCTCTGATTCGTCTTTGGAAACTGAATCAGTTTAGTTGGCTTCTTGTTCTGATCAGATCTTGGGCTAATTTAAATTTATGTTTCAATTTTTCACTATAAAGGAAGTTATAGTTCTCAAAAAATAAGAGACCTAGATGCTGATGTAAGCAAATGTAGCAAATGCTATCTATATCATGCCTCCAAAGGAAGATGCAGGAAAAAGCTAAAAAGGCAGGTCAGAAAGAGTTCAGTCAACCATAGGCAGAGGTGCCATGGAGTTTTGAGGAGGATCAGGAGGGTCATTGTAAATAAAGGATTTTAATTTTGGCATCTTTCTCCAACCATAAAACGGCCAACTCCCAGACATTTGTCACTTATGAATTAGTTCCTATTATCATTCCTTTTTCTTTTATTAATCAGTTTCATACATTTTTGCTTCTCCCACTGGACTGTTAGATCCTTAAGAATACAAGTGATTCTATAATTATTCCTTATGTCTGTATAATTCATAATAGCTACTTTCCTAAGAAATAAATGAATGAATGAATGAAGGTGAGGTGAGTAATAGAGTGTCTGTCCTGTCAGGATTTATACTGCAGGCAAATATTGATTTGCTTATTAGCCAAACAATATGAACACAGCTTAACTGATTGTTTGAACCACCCACCCAATTGAGGAAAACATGTCCAAAAGATTTTGTTATTATTCTGGCCACACACATCTACACTCTGAGGACTGGTACAGATCATCTATCCGCAACACAGCTGAGAGGTAAGTCTTGATATCAGAGGTACACACGTCAGAGAGGTATAAGAATTTCAAGCTAGCTGGAGCAAAGAAACTGCACCAGGCACGTTGTACTTTCAATTAAAATCCCACAAAGACTATTCTGTGAATAGGGGCCAAGCTCTGGAATAAGGGACATGCCTTAAGACTAAGTATAAGATAGACTTGCCCTAACAAAACTAAAATTGAGCTTAATAAAATGAAAATGATCCACCAGCTATCTAACTCTCTTTTTGGACAAAGCTCACGACTCAGAGGAAGACGATGCAATTGAGATTGCTTACATTCTATATTTCACAATAAGAAGCAAACAATCAAAGATTTTTTGACATATAGGGAAACACACACTTTTTTTTTTTTAGATTTTGTTCATCTACAAGTGCAGAATAAAGTATAAATTTTGGTGAACTGCAGCCACCACAAAATAACAAAATGCATTAGTTAGTCTAAGACACTCAGTCNCAAAGATTTTTTGACATATAGGGAAACACACACTTTTTTTTTTTAGATTTTGTTCATCTACAAGTGCAGAATAAAGTATAAATTTTGGTGAACTGCAGCCACCACAAAATAACAAAATGCATTAGTTAGTCTAAGACACTCAGTCGTGTCTGACTCTTTGTGACCCCATGTACTATAGCCTGCCAGGCTGCTCTGTCCATGGTATTTCTCTGGCAAGAATACTGGAGTGGGTAGTTATCCATTCCCTTATCCAAGTTATATTACTGACCCAGGAATTGAATCCAGGTATCCTGCATTGCAGGTATATTCTTTACCATGTTAGCCACCAGGGAACAAAATGCATAGAGAATGATAAGTCAAGATAATAAAAATAATAACATATATTTAGTGTTTATTAAATGGTAGACCCTATATTGTCCCTTGGAAGAAAAGTTATGACAAACCTAAACAGCATAGTATAAAGCAGAGACATTACTTTGCCAACGAAGGTCCATCTAGTCAAAGCTTTGGTTTTTCCAGTAGTCACGTATGGATGTGAAAGCTGGACTATAAAGAAAGCTGAGCACCCAAGAATTGATGCTTTTGAACGGTGGTGTTGGAAAAGACTCTTGAGAGGCCCTTGGATAGCAAGGAGATCTAACCAGTGCATCCTAAAGGAGATCAGTCATGAATATTCATTGGAAGGACTGATGCTAAAGCTGAAACTCCAATACTTTGGCCACCTGATCGGAAGAACTGACTCATTGGAAAATATCTTGATGCTGGAAATGATTGAAGGCAGGAGGAGAAGGGGACAACAGAAGATGAGATGGTTGGATGGCATCACTGACTCAATGGACATGAGTTTGAATAAGCTCCAGGAGTTGGTGATGGACAGGGAGGCCTGGTGTGCTGCAGCCCACGGAGTAACAGAGTCGGACATGACTGAGTGACTGAACTGAACTGAAACTATATTAAACGGTTCTTATGAATTCTCTTGTATAATCTTCACAATGAATTTGGAGGTATTTGTTTTTATTTTACAGATAGAATAGTCCAAAGATATAAGTTTAAATAATTTTACCAAGGCCAGACACACATGCGTGTACGCATATACACACACAAGCATCTGATTAATTTTAAACCCAGAGAAATGAATGTAAATTCCACAGCGTTTTAAGACAACAGTGTTTCCTGCCTGGTGACGTAATGAACAGCAGACCAGAGGCACTTGACGCACAATCAGGCCACCCAGGACACACAACTTCCTAACTCAGTGCTTTGCGCCAGTTATACAACGGGCTTCCCTGGTGGCTCAGCTGGTAAAGAATCTGCCTACCATGCAGAAGACCTGGGTTAGATCCCTGGGTTGGGACGATCCCTTTGAGAAGGGAACGGCTACTCACTCCAGTATTTTGACACGGAGAATTCCATGGACTGTACAGTCCATGGGATCGCAAAGATTGGACACGACTGAGTGACTTTGACTTTCACACAGTGACTATTCGTGAGATCCTGAGATCCTTATTAGTGGTCACATGATCACAGAGCTTTTTTTTGAAGGAATGAACATTTTAGTTGTTTCCAGTAGTGAAATAATCTAAGCATTTTCAGGGAGCATCTGCAAGCTTGAGGCTTTTTATGGAGTGTGATGTGAATAGATATCTTTTAAAATTAAAAATGACAGACTTATTCCTGTAAAAGAGCAGCTAAAATAGGTTTTAAGGGAAAGATAAGGTTTAAAAGAGATGCTTAAGAGTATCTCTCTTCTAATAAAACAAAACTGGTTTAACCATTTAAAATGTATCATTTTAGTTATTAATGCCAAAGAATGAAGAATGCCTGAGTTCCCAGTTTGACTGATTGCTCAGAAAATATCTCTTCTTATAAAGCATGGCTCTATGGTGTGTTTTTGTGATCCAAGTCCAGCTTTATATGAGGATTTTTAGTGTATCAGACATGCATACATGCTGTGTATAATATTGCTGATTGGATGTACAGTGAATGGCAATTATTAGACAGCCTATTTTATTCTTTGGTTTTATAGTACCATTAGGGCTTCCCAGGTGGCGCTAGTGGTAAAGAACACACCTGCCAATGAAGGAGACCCAAGAGACATGGGTTCAGTTCCAGGTGGGGAAGATGCCCTGCAGGAGAGCATGGCAATCCACTCCAGTATTCTTGTCTGCAGAATTCCATGGACAGAGGAGCCTGGCAGGCTATAGTTCATGGGGTTGCAAGAAGTTGGACGTGGCTTAGCACAAATAGTACCATTAAGACCTAGCCTAAAGCTTCATTTCTCCAGAGGCCACTTAGTTCTACACAAAGGATATATAGTTGCATAGAGCCATTATCTGCACCTTTAACCTTATCTAACTCTTGTCCAAAAGTGTCACATTATATTGGGCAAGAGAGTTTCTATCATGGAAACAAAACTAAATAGAATAGAAAGGACCTCCATTCCATTCTCACTGCTGCTACTGTTGCTAAGTCACTTCAGTCGTGTCCAACTCTGTGCGACCCCATAGACGGCAGCCCACCAGACTCCCCCGTCCCTGGGATTCTCCAGGCAAGAACACCAGAGTGGGTTGCCATTTCCTTTTCCAGTGTATGAAAGTGAAAAGTGAAAGTGAAGTCTCTCAGTTGTGTCCAACCCTCAGCGACCCCATGGACTGCAGCCTTCCAGGCTCATGTCCATGGGATTTTCCAGGCAAGAGTACTTGAGTGGGGTGCCATTGCCTTCTCCTCCATTCTCACTAGGCAACTCAAAATACATGTGCTGATTTGTAATATTTTTACTTTATTTCTGCATTTTTGGATATGACTATCAATTTAATCATTGTATTCTAATTTTAAAGTTGTTTTTTTTTTGACGATAAATGCACATCATCATTTATTTAATGTTTAAGCTCTTGCACTAGATTTTTACAAGCTGGTGAACACTGACAAATTATGTCTCCCGCAGAACTATAGCCACTTGTTCCCAGACAGTGTAAATATATGGTTGAGCTAACGTTAATACACATCACCATTTTATCAATTACATAATAAAACAAATTGTCAAGTATCCAAATATTAAGTTACACAGCTCAAAAGGTATATAAAATATTAAATGTCTGCTCAATTCATTAGCAGAAACTCACTTTTTTTTTTTTGCAAGAGAGGCTGGGAATCACACTTCAAACAAAACTAAGTCGGTAAACAACTTCAGGTAAGTATGAAAAAAAATTACAAGAATTTCAGAAATTTTGATTTAAGAATTGTTTTAGTTACAGTAACAAAGTATTTCTACCTTTTAAAAAAATATTTACTAAATTAAAGCGCATATTCTACATGTTCTGCACAAGACAAAGGCAACATTTTACTAAAAATACTTAATAGCCCCCTCCCATTCTTTTTTCAGGCCCTCCCTGTAAGTTGCACCCCAAAGTGCAAACATTAAAATGAACTGTAAGGCTTTTGTCTGGAGATATTAAAGACATGTGCTTCTGTACAATGTAGATTTTCAAAATGGAGGCCTTCTACAACATAAAATGAGATTTATAGAAAGATATTAAATAATCACTGTAAGACTTGGTTAATAAAAAGGGAGCAAATCTGATGTATACTGGTATGAATGTGGGAGATGTAAACATATTGTGAGCAAACAAACCTCATAGGCCCTATTTTCTATGTTTGAAATGATGCAAGGAATAAACCACATAAGGTCCAGAGTGTTCATAGTTCCTGGGATTTGTTCTATATGATACTAAAAATATACAAGTATTGTGCTGGGTATTTTGGCACCTAGTCTTTCTAAATTTCTTATATATTGGTAAGATTCTGGCATGGAAACAGATTTAATGACATGACTCAATACTGCATGATTTCAGGAAAGGTCAATTGGTATAAATTATAAGCACATATTAAATGCTGAACAGCAAGAATTCTTTACTAGTATCCAAATAGGTTGATCATAACCTGAACAGAGACTACAATTCTGCCAGGCCTATGGCCTGGTAAAACTGCTTTTCAACACTCCTATGGAAGCTTCATCAGACTTATTCACCAAGTCAACTGGGCTATCTGCTATGTACGACAAATTCCATCCTGTCTCAGGTTCCACTTCCAATCAATGGCATCATGCACCCTGGTTTTACTGAATGCAACAGTTGTTTCTATGCCCATTGGAGTCTTTGAAGCGTAGCCGCATTTTAGGACGATACTTCTCCAAATACAAAAGTTGCTTGCTGTTAAAAGCTCCTCACCGCTTTTGTCTTATGAACTGTACTGCATCTTCATATTTCATTCCACCTTCAATTAATGCTAGGGCAACAAGCACTGGAGCTCTGCCAAGGCCTGCAACACAATGAACAGCAATACAACAACCAGGGTTGTTTTAAAACATTAAAGTTGTTTTAATGAAGAATAACAGATATGCAGAAAAAGAATCACTGACTGTGTATCTCAATAACTTATTTTGAAACAAACATTTCCATTTAGTCCCTCCCTAGGTAAGCATGATCTCTTGATTTCTAAGTCTGTTGTCTGTTCCCCACCTCCCCCACCCCCGTGCTTGGCTGTTATGAATAAATGCATACTCACACTTTTGTTGGTATAAACGAAGGGATGGAAATTGCTGCATCAAAGTGTAGGCTTATGCTTAGTTTTAAAACAAAACACTAAATCATTTTTCAAAGTTCATTGTTTTCTTTTATTGTTTAGTCACTAAGCCTTGTCCGACTCTTTGGCAACCCCATGGACTATGTAGCCCACCAGGCTCCTCTGTCCATGGGATTTCCTAGCCAAGAAAACCGCAGTGGGTTGCCGTTCCCTTTTCCAGGGGAACTTCCTTACCCAGGGATTGAACCCAGATCTCCTGTGCTGAAGGCAAAAAGAAAAAAAAAACCTTCCGAGCCACGAGTGAAGCCCTTGTTTTCTCTTACACTCCTACTAACAGTATATGAGAGTTCCCATTGCCTACATCCCTAACCAACCTTCTTATAAGCTACACGAAACTGATTTTTATTGTTCTATGAGTTTGCCAGACATTTTCTTCTCATTGGAGTATCTCATACATTTACACTTAATATAGTCACTGGTCTTTTGTTATATAAATCTATAATCTATAATTTGCTTAACTATAATAAGAAAGATGGAGGTGCAACTCTCTTCTAGTTTATGTCCGTCAGATGGTGAGCTCTGCCTCTTCACTTTTCAGTTTCCTTTTCTAGTTTAATCAGGGTCACTGGGGAAAAAATGAAGTACCAATGATAATTTTTATAAGTACTTGACTATGCATATTTATATATTTAGTGCCTTTTATGTGTTAGGCATTTTATATACCTTATCTTATTCTCTCTTCTTTTTCTCATATAAAAATTTTATATGAGAGAGAGAGAGAAAGGGGATAGAGGACAGGAGGAGACTGGGGCTGAGGGGACAATAAAGAGGTTAAGTGTTGTAGCCAAGGTCTGACCCATAGACTTAAGGGCTGGAGAGAGCTTAGGTTCATCAGTGTTTAATCCCAAAGTCTACAATTTTCAGAGCAGCAGACTGCTCACATCCACCTGTTAAATATAAAAAGTAATCATAAAGCTAATAAATTTTATAATTCTTCGTAACAAATGGTTATTTCTTTCTCTAAGAGTTTTAACTACAATTTTCAAATTCTTTCAATCAGGAAATCTGTGTGTTTATACATTAAACACACACATATGTGGATATACCTACAATACATACATATATACATATAATTTGGAATGTATTCTTTCCCCTTTCATTAATATAGGACAAAGAGATGCACCAACATCAATATCAGAATAGCACAGAGAGGGACTTCCCTGGTGGTCCAGTGGTTAAGACTCCACACTACCAATGCAACGGGCGTAGTTTCCATCCCTGATTGGGGAACTAAGATCCCACAAGCCGCATGGACAAAATAAAAGGCTGGTCTTGAGACTCTATGGGAAACATTTAAAAAATTAAGTTAAAAAAAGAAAGGAAAAGAAATTCTCAGAGTAGAGTGTGTTCTTGCTGGTCTGGTTCGGAGCCAGAATTCTTGGAGGGCTACACTGAGAGGCTTCTTTTTTTACTTCCTCCTCCCCTGGGCGCCACCTGGCACATTACCTTGCTCTCAGATTCCTGTGCTCAGGTTCTTTTCCTCAGGTTCCCTTTGCCAGAATCGTTACTATTGTTTGCAACAAGCATCCAGAAGAGTTGAGCTGTGCTTTGCCACTGTTTTTAAAAATTTAAATTTATTTATTTTAACTGGAGGTTAATTACAATACTGTGTTGGTTTTGCCATACATCAACATGAATCCACCACGGGTGTACATGTGTTCCCCTTCCTGAACCCCCTCCCTCCTCCCTCTCCGTACCATCCCTCTGGGTCATCCCAGTGCACCAGCCCCAAGCAACCTGCATCCTGCATCAAACCCGGACTGGTGATTTGTTTCTTATATGATATTATACATGTTTCAATGGCATTCTCCTAAATCATCCCACCCTCTCCCTCTCCCACAGAATCCAAAAGACTATTCTATATATCTGTGTCTCTTTTGCTGTCTCACATACAGGGTTATTGTTACCATCTTTCTAAATTCCATATATATGTGTTAGTATACTGTATTGGTGTTTTTCTTTCTGGCTTACTTCACTCTGTATAATAGGCTCCAGTTTCATCCACCTCATTAGAACTGATTTAAATGTATTCTTTTTAATGGCTGAGTAATATTCCACTGTGTATATGTACCACAGCTTTCTTATCCATTCATCTGCTGATGGACATCTAGGTTGCTTCCATGTCCTGGCTATTATAAAACAGTGCTGTGATGAACATTGGGGTACGCATGCCTCTTTCAATTCTAGTTTCCTCGGTGTGTATGCCCAGCAGTGGGATTGCTGGGTCATAAGGCAGTTCTATTTCCAGTTTTTTAAGGAATTTCCACACTGTTCTCCATAGTGGCTGACTAGTTTGCAATCCCACCAACAGTGTAAGAGGGTTCCCTTTTCTCCACACCCTCTCCAGCATTTATTGCTTGTAGACTTTTGGATCGCAGCCATTCTGACTGGTGTGAAATGGTACCTCATTGTGGTTTTGATTTGCATTTCTCTGATAATGAGTGATGTTGAGCATCTTTTCATGTGTTTGTTAGCCATCTGTATGTCTTCTTTGGAGAAATGTCTGTTTAGTTCTTTGGCGCATTTTTTTGCTTCACCACTTTAAAGGATTTTCAGGTTAATGCTTTTCCTGTGATTTTTAAAAATGCAATTTTAATTTACTCTGGTGTTTAGTGAACATGTGATAAATACTTTAAAAATTCTATGTCTGAACTTAAGATAGAACTTGGATTATCACATTAAGGATGACTAAGATATTAATTTCAGCTTTCCCATAGAAAGGAAGTTATATACAGTTGAAAACATAGACAAGGAAAAATAATTATTTTTTGCCTATTTCATGGTTGCTACTATACATACATACATTACCTTACATAACACTTACAAAAACTTCGGAGTAGTTACCATCACCTCTGTTTTACGGACCAGTAAGTGGGTATTAAAGAAAGCAAGTATCATGTTTTATAGCAAATGGCTAGAGATGAGGATTCCGAGGAGCCTGCTTCTAAAGTCCCTGCCTTTTTCACAAAATAGTCACCTTCCCAGACTTGTAACTAATGTTGATGTCTATTAATATACAGACAAAATTAGAATAAATCTATGCAAGCATTTTTTTTTCTAACCTGTTCATTTCCATGCACAGAAAACATGATGGTTCAATGGTGGATAAGAGCACAATTTTTGTTATTAAGAGAGCATAGATTCTAATCTTGACTCTGGTGGTGGTGATTTAGTCGTTCCGTTGTGTCTGACTCTTTGTGACTTATGGGCTGTAGCCCCCAAGGCTCCGCTGTCCATGGGATTTCCCAGGCAAGAATACTACAGTAAGTTGCCATTTCCTTTTCCAGGGTATCTTCCTGATCCAGGGACTGAACCCACATCTTACGCATTGTAGGAGGATTTACCTCTGAACCATCAAGGGAGCTCAATCTTGACTCTAATACCTAATAATTACCTAACCCAAATGGCAACCCACTCCAGTATTCTTTCCTGGAAAATCCCATGGACAGAGGAGCCTGGCAGGCTACAGTTTATAGGGTTGCACAGAGTTGGACATGACTGAGCACACACGTACCTGTTAAAGAGTTAATTAAGCTAAACCACACTCTGTGAGGCTGCGTCTTCTCATTCATAAAATGGGAATAATAGCGGCACCGCCACTGTAAGGTTGTTTACGTTATAAATGTGATAGTAAAAATGAAGTGTGTGACATAGCTTATAGTAGGAAGGCAAACAAATTAGCTATAATTATTAGCATATATTGTGAACTTTGAACACATTTAAAAACTGCTTCAAACAACCTGCCTCTTAGTAGGGGAAAAAGTAAGTCATGATTCACTACTGTGCTGGATCTAAACAGCATAACTGATGTGCTGACAATCACTAAAAAAGGCATTTATCACCACTTAAAAAATAAATAATCTTTGTTCTGGGAATAGAAGTGTCAGCGCAAGTTTAGTTGCCTTTGCTTACTGGTTGGAGAAGACTTTTGAGACACCCTTGGACTCAAAGGAGATCAAACGAGTCAATCCTAAAGGAAATCAGTCCTGAATATTCATTGGAAGGACTGATGCTGAAGTTCCAATACTTTGGCCACCTGATGGGAAGAGCTGATTCATTAGAAAAGACTCTGATGCTGGGAAAGACTGAAGGCAGGAGAAGGGGAAGACAGAGGATGAGATGGTTGGATGGTATAACAGACTCAATGGATATGAGTTTGAACAGGATCCAGGAGATAATGAAGAACAGAGTAGCCTGGTGTGCTGCATGGGGTCACAAAGAGGCATACATGACTTAGTGACTGAACAACAAATCCTAGTCATTCCTTTAGAAAAAGCATTCCCGAGCTCATCCACTAAAACTAATAGTGCAGTATGCTAGCACCTGCTTGAAAAAGTAATTCCTTGACAAAATATAGTTAAAACATTTTAAGTTACATACATGTAATCTGATAAGATATCTATAATTGTGGTCTATATACTGTCAAATTACCAATGCATAATTTATTTTTATTTATAANAAGGAAATCAATCCTGAATATTCATTGGAAGGACTGATGCTGAAGTTCCAATACTTTGGCCACCTGATGGAAAGAGCTGATTCATTAGAAAAGACCCTGATGCTGGGAAAGACTGAAGGCAGGAGAAGGGGAAGACAGAGGATGAGATGGTTGGATGGTATAACAGACTCAATGGATATGAGTTTGAACAGGATCCAGGAGATAATGAAGAACAGAGTAGCCTGGTGTGCTGCATGGGGTCACAAAGAGGCATACATGACTTAGTGACTGAACAACAAATCCTAGTCATTCCTTTAGAAAAAGCATTCCCGAGCTCATCCACTAAAACTAATAGTGCAGTATGCTAGCACCTGCTTGAAAAAGTAATTCCTTGACAAAATATAGTTAAAACATTTTAAGTTACATACATGTAATCTGATAAGATATCTATAATTGTGGTCTATATACTGTCAAATTACCAATGCATAATTTATTTTTATTTATAAGGATAAATTCATATTGCCATTAACAATATTGAGTAATTTATTTATTAGTCCAAATCATCCTATTATGCCTATGTATCAAATAACTATAATAGCAGATTTGCATAACAACAAAATTAATATGTTGCAGGATTTTTTGTATGTTCATTAAAGGAAGTGAATACCTTCTTTGAGGTGTCAAAGAAGCATACTTTTGAAAATAACCTGGTGACAATGTTTTATAAAGTCAATAATAGTGGCAATAAAGTATGATGAGAATCGTAACTTCATTTCTTAATCTTTTTGAGCCTCAGTATCTTCAATAATTAAAAAACAAAAATGCCTTTTCATGGTTTTATGCAAGTTCTTTGTAAAAGGTGACTGGCTAGAAACATATAAAGGATTATTACTTAAATAAGGTAACTATTTCAAAATTCAAAAATTGTGAGTTCAAGCATATATGTTTATATATGTATACAAGTAAGTGAAACATACATAAGAGGTTATCAAATTTATTAAAAATTGGAAATTATGTATTGGAATTAGGGATTTCTTTGAATGTGTGTGTGTTTGAGTATATGACATTGGATAGACATTGATATATTGTATTTGCTAAAAGTTTAAATTTATCTTTTGAATATATAATTTCAATAAATTTGCCTAAAAATCTTTTAAACCTAGGGCTTCCCTAGTGGCTCAGATGCTAAAGAATTTGCCTGCAATGTGGGAGACCTGGGTTTGATCACTGGGTAAGGAAGATCCCCTGGAGGAGGGCGTGACAACTCCCTCCAGTATTCTTGCCTGGAGAATCCCCATGGACAGAGGTGCCTGGTGGGCTACAGTCCATGGGGTCACAAAGAGTCAGACACAACTGAAGGACTAAGCACACTTTTAAACCTAAGTCTTTTCATAATAAAATATATATACGCTTGTGCTGGGAAATATGACCCAGTTTTTCAAATTAGCATTCATGAAAGTGGTGGCTGAGTCTTAGCAGAACATATTGAAAATGTAGCTCTAATTGTTTACAACCCTTTCTACTCCTATATTTTGTAATATCAGCATTTAGAAAGCCCCTAAGGATGTATTTATGTGAATTAAAAGGACCTAAAATCACATGGTTAGGTGACTCCCTTTTTGCTATGAAGATTTACTGTTACAAAAACAAGTTTATGTTTTCTTGCTGATTAAATTAAAAATTAATTCATGTTCACTTTTTTAAAACTGGTAACTATGAAAGATAAAAAGGAAACAAAAATTTACACATTATCCCACTCATCCAAATAAAATCACAGTTACTATTTTGGTGAATTTTGGATCCATTTACATTGAAACTACTTTAATTTAAATTTGCATAACATTTGCATACTGATGGTTTTAACTTAATATTATGCCCAAGTCCTTTTTTCCAGCATTATCATACAGGCTGTTAAAACATCACTGTAGCAGTCAGGGCTTGATCAGAGGATAGATTAGGAAGGTGTTTATTATCAGGATATGATCTTATGCAACTGAGAAAAATTAAACATCCTAGGTGAAGTTATTCTTTGTTTGGTGCAAGAACTTGAAGACAGTTGGGCAAGCAACCTAGAAGGAAGGATCGCCATGAAGTAAAGGAGGAGCATAGTAAGCTGTGAGGGTGGGCTGGGACTGATATGGCTAAACTGGAGTGAGCGTACCAAGTGCCGATATCTCTTTGAAATGAGATATTCTATTCCTTTAGTGGGAATTACTAGAAGTGGGATTACTAAAGATTTATATGTAGGGCATGGCAGCTGTAGTCAATAATACTCTATTGCAGGGACTTCCCTGGTGGTGCAGTGGTTAAGAATCTGTCTTGCAATGCAGGGGATATGGGTTTGATCCTCGGTCTGGGAACTAAGATCCCACATGCTGCAGAGCAACTAAGCTGAGTCCAGGAGCTCCAGAGCATATGCAACTAAAGAGTCCACGCACCACAAAGAAAGATCCCACATGAAGGAACGAATCTCAGGAGCCACGACTGAGAGCCAAAGAAACCAAATAAAGAAATCAGTTAATAGCACTCTTGGAATAGCACTATATACTTGGAATTTGCTGAGAGTTGATCTTAAGTGTTCTCAATGACGCATGCACACACATACAATCATAATGCTTGTGAGATAATGAATGTGGTGATTAGACTGATTGTGGTAATCATTTGACAATGTATTCAGTTCAGTTGTTCAGTCATGTCCGACTCTTTGTGACCCCATGAACCACAGCATGCCAGGCCTCCCTGTCCATCACCAGCTCCTGGAGTTCACCCAAACCCATGTCCATTGAGTTGGTGATGCCATCTAATGACTTATACCTTGTCATCCCTTTTTCCTCCTGCCCTTAACCTTTCCCAGCATCAGGGTCTTATAAAATGAGTCAGCTCTTCCATCATGTGGCCAAAGTATCTGAGTTTCAGCTTTAGCATCAGTCCTTCCAATGAACACCCAGGACTGATCTCCTTTAGAATGGACTAATTGGATCTCCTTGCAGTCCAAGGGACTCTTAAGAGTCTTCTCCAACACCACAGTTCAAAAACATCAATTCTTTGGTGTTCAGCTTTCTTTATAGTCCGACTCTCACATCCATACATGACCACTGGAAAAACCATAGCCTTGACTAGACAGACCTTTGTTGACAAAGTAATGTCTCTGCTTTTTAATATACTGTCTAGGTTGCTTGTAACTTTCCTCCCAAGGAGTAAGCGTCTTTTTATTTCATGGCTACAATCATCATCTGCAGTGATTTTGGAGCTCAGAAAAATAAGGTCTGACACTGCTTCCACTGTTTTCCCATCTATTTGCCATGAAGTGATGGGACTGGATGCCATGATCTTCATTTTCTGAATGTTGAGCTTTAAGCCAACTTTTTCACTCTCCTCTTTCACTTTCATCAAGAGGCTCTTTAGCTCTTCTTCATTTTCTGCCATAAGGGTGGTGTCATCTGCATATCTGAGGTTATCGATATTACTCCTGGCAATCTTGATTCTAGCTTGTGCTTCCTCCAGCCCAGCGTTTCTCATGATGTACTCTGCATAGAATTAAATAAGCAGGGTGACAATATACAGCCTTGACCTACTCCTTTTTCTATTTGGAGCCAGTCTGTTGTTCCATGTCCAGTTCTAATTATTGCTTCCTGACTGCATACAGATTTCTCAAGAGGCAGGTCATGTGGTCTGGTATTCCCATCTCTTGAAGAATTTTCTACAGTTTATTGTGATCCACACAGTCAAANTACCAGCTGCACCACAAAGGAAACCCAAGAATATTGGAGTGGGTAGCCTATTCCTTCTCCAGGGCATCTTCCCAACCCAGGAATCGAACCAGGGTCTCCTGCACTGCAGGCAGATTAGGGTAATTACAACTTTTCTTTCATTACAAGCAAACAGAGATGAATCTCAAAGTGAGCTAGAATACTCAAATAGCACTGGTAAAATTTTGATACATCAATTAAAAGCAAATACATAAAACGATTAGTTACCTCCCTTTCTCACTGGATAATTTTATATTTGGCGGGCTCTAAGGTTTAAGATAAACAGCTGTGATTCCAAGTGCTCTTCTGTTTTAGATTTGCTCCTGCAGTTGAACTTCACTGTGCTCTCCATCTCTGACAGTTAGATTCCAAGATCACTTATCTTTGTCAGACCAGCTGCCTGGAGCCACAGCTGGGAGATGGATCTACCCTGATGGTGACAAGGTGAGGGACAGTGGGAAGTATAGGTGTGCCTGAAGGTACCCACCTGGAAACATCATAGCTCATTCTTCCTCAAATCTGGGATCTTTGTTTCTTAAGCAACAATTCCCAGTGAATGTGTCGGCCATTAAACTAGAATAAACAACTCAGCTTACTCAACTATTGAATAATACAGTGAGATTTTTAATTTTATTGGAGTATAGTTGATTTATAATGTTGTGTTAGTTTCTGCTATATACTACTCATACATACTGTATTATTCTGCTGATTGAAATTAAGTGAAAAGTAACATATGAGAATTTGCTTAGTTTGTTGATCTTGGACTATAGAGCTTTGAAATATTATCTTTGTCACTTATGTGTTCTCCAACACATTTGTGCAAGATGGTGGAATAGAGGATGTGCTTAATTTTATTTAGAAGTACTTTTCCTCTAGGAGGATTATAATTTAGTAGAATAATTTCATTCTTCCTGTGTGGTTTCACTTACACTGAGCGATAACTTCACTTTGGATTCACTTCATTTCATTGTATGGCACACCTCTTTGCTGTCTGGTACCTCAGAAGAGTGACATTTGGTTCTCAAAAGCTAGAGACTGCTTTGCGGTATATAAAAAGACTAGGGAGAAAAGAATCATGACAGCTGATGATTATTGCTGCTTCAGAGTCCAGCACTTTCATCTCCAGATCCGTATCTTATTTCTTTTTTATTCCCAGCACATAGAGCATAGAAAACAATCAATAACTTTTCAAACAAAAGAAAGGGCAATAGAGCCTGGTAGAAAATAGGCTTTACATTGAAAAGAAGCTTACTGGTGGTATTTCTGGGAATTTAGATAGTCTGATATTTATTCTTGAATGCTGGTGTTTTACATGGGCTGGGAGACAGGGGATAGAGCAAGATGCCACTTACTGCTTGCTGCATCACCCTGCCTGCCAGGCAAAAGTTGAAAACAGCAGGATACTGTGAATACTCCTTGGTCCTTCATGATGTGCGTGCGTGGTACCCCAGCTCTTGTTGCTCTTCTACTTCTGCCCCTTGCAGAGAGCATAGCTACATTCCCTCCTAACTTCCGTCAACCTCCTTTACTTATTTAGAGTTTTGATTTGCTTATTTAGAGGCTTGCTTTAGAATTATAGTATAAGAACAGAGGTCCAAACCACTTTTCCTTTATCGTTCTTTTTTAATAGGTAAAAAGTAGATTTATTTATGCTTAATTCATTAATTTTTGGCTGTGCTGGGTCTTCATTGTTGTGTGTGGGCTTTACTCTAGGTGCAGTGAGCGAGAACTCCTCTCTAGCTGTGGTGCACGGGCTTCTCCTTTTTGTGGCTTCTCTTGTTGCGCAACGTAGGTTCTAAGCGCAGGCAGGCTTCCGTAGTTGCGGCGTGTGGGCTCAGTAGTTGTGGCACACAGAACCAGTAGCTTTGTGGCATGTGAAATCTTCCTGGATCAGGGATCAAACCCATGTTCTCTGCACCGGCAGGCAGATTCTTAACTGCTGGACCCTCAGGAAGTCCCCACTTTTCCTTTAAAATGCTGCTTATCTGTATACACTATAAACTGGAAGAAAGGCAATTCCATGGTCCACTTGTGGTGACAGAAAGAAAATGAGTAATTGGATATGAATCCACACATGTAATAGAACTGCTAGGCCCTGGCTCTTCTTCCTGTTAATTCACAGGAGAGCAGGGGAAAACGATAGGGGCTCCCACCTATACATCTGATAAATTAAAACTAATGCAAATGCTGTTATTCTCAATTGCAAAACCTATTTCTAAAGGATTGGATGTAGTGCTCTATTTAGATTCTGAATCATTCCCAAAAGAGGTTTGATTTGGATTGCATATACAAGTATAATACAACCAGTTATACATAATGAGTGGTACATTAAGAGAAAATTTGCAATAAACTTTGAAAAATAAGGTGTAGGAGTAAGGTTAGTCTACATGCAGAGGATAGGGCTTCGTGATAAGATTTTTTTGTGTGTGGAATTGTTAGAACTGATTTGTAAATTAGTCTCTTGTCTTCCCAATGGTCAGGATGTATAGTTTCATAAAATGAATTCCTAGGGATTACCAAGGAAATAGACACATTACTGTTTCTGGTCTGAAACTTGTAAGACATTTTCTTATAAAGAAGAGATAGGTTAATGCATTTAATATTTCCATAATAAATGTAGTGATGAATTTCAAATAATTGGTCCTCAATGATGGCCTGGATCACAATACCAAATCATGGTTTAATGAAGGCAATTCCATGAGAGGCCAAAGAATTTTGGCCCCCCAAACACCATTTTCATATCTAGATTGATCCAAGGATAAATTTAGTCTATAATACAATGGTTAGTATTATACTCCATAAGGGTAGAAAAATATCAATGGAATATTAAAGAGTTCAAACATAAACTTATATAGACCATAGATTTTCAACAAAGTGCTAATGAGGAATAAAAGTTTTTTCAACAAATGGATATCCATATGGAAAGAGAAACATTTACCACTACTCAACACTATATACAAAAATTAATTTGTGATGGTCACATACCTAAACTTAAAGCTAAAACAGTAAAGCTTCTAAAAGAAAATCCAAAAATTATCTTCATAATATAGGAGTTGATCTAGGTTTGCTTTTTCAGTCATTTAATGTGATTACTAGGAGAAGGCAATGGCAGCCCACTCCAGTGTTCTTGCCTGGAGAATCCCAAGGACAGCGGAGCCTGGTGGGCTGCCGTCTATGGGGTCACACAGAGTCGGACACAACTGAAGTGACTTAGCGGCGGCAGCAGCAATGTGATTACTGCTAGAGAAGGACTTACTATTGCCATTTTGATCATTGTTTTCTGTCTGTCTTGTAGGTTTTTTGTCCCTCTCTTCCTTTGTGACTCATTGAATTTTTTTTGTATTGACAAGCTTTGATTCTATTCTCATTTTATTTTTTGCACCTTCTATAGGTATTTTATTCGCCTTTACTATGGGGCTATATAAAACTATATATAGTCATGGGGCTATGTAGCCACAGTGTTAGTCACTCAGTCATGTCCGACTCTTTGTGACCCCATCAACTGTAGCCCGCCAAGTCCTCTGTCCATGGGATTCTCCAGGCAAGAACACTGGAATGGGTTGCCATTCTCTTCTCCAGGGGACCTTCCTGACCTAGGGATCAAACCCAGGACTTCCGCATTGTAGGCAGGTAGCCATGGGGCTATATAAAACATCTTATAGTATAATAATCTATTTTAAACTGATAGCAACCTGAAATGAGCACAGAACTCTACACTTTTACTCTTCGCATACGAACTTATTGATGCCACACATTATAATCTTTTGTCTTGTGTATCCATTAACATATTGTTATTGCTATATATTTTGAAGACTCAGTTTTTCTAAAGTAGTTTTAGGTTCACAGCAAAATCACTCAGAGGAGCCACTGAGAGTTCCCAGGTACTCCCATCTGCCACACATGCAATGCTTCCCTCCCTATCAGCACCCCCCACATGAGTGGTGCACTTGTTACACAGATGATGAACACGCATCGACACATCATAATCACCAAAGTCCATGGTTTCCATCAGGGTTCACTCCAGGTTTTATGCATCCTGTGAGTTTGCACAAATATATAATGACATGTACCCATCGTTATAGTATCATACAGATATTTTCACTGCCTCAAACATTCTCTGAGCTCCACCTATTCATGCCTTCAATCTCCCAGTTCCTGGAAAGCACTGATCTTTTCACTGTCTTTATAGTTTTACCTTTCAGAGAATGTCACAGAATTGGAACCATTACAGAGACACAAGAGACATGAGTTTGATCCCTATGTCTGGAAGATCCCCTGGAATAGGAAATGGCAACCCGCTCCAGTATTCTTGCCTGGAAGATTACATGGACAATGGAGCCTGGTGGGCTACGGTGCATGCAGTAACAGTTGGACATGACTTAGCATGCACACACACACATGCTTTCCTTCACTTAGCATCAAGTTTTTAAGCTTCTTCTATGTCTTTTCAAGGCTTGATAGCTCATTTCTCTTTAGTAGTGAATAATATTCCACTTTCTAAATGTACTGTAATATATTTATCCATTCACCTACTGACAGACATCTTGGTTGTTTCCAAGTTTTGTCAGTTATGATAAAAGCTGCTATAAACCTCCTTGTCCAAGTTTTTGTGTAGCCATAAATGTTCAGTTCCTTTGGATAAATACCAATGGGCATGAATTCTGGATCATATGGTAAGAATATGTTTAGTTTTATTAGAAACCACCAAACTCTCTTCAAAGTGGCATTACCATTTTATGTCCTCGGCAGCAATTAATGAGAGTTTCTATTGCTTTATATCCTCATCAGCATTTGATGTTTCAGTTCTAAATTTGGCCATTAGAGTAGGTGTGTAGTGATATCTCATTGCTGTTTTAATTCTCATTCCCTGAGATTCCAGGAGTTTCTCAAACCTTCTTTGTGGATGTATTATCTCCACTGTTGTTGCCATTTTTTTTTAGTTGCTAAGTTGTATCCAACTCCTTTCAAGCACATGGACTATTGCCCACCAGGTTTCTCTGTCCATGGGATTTTCCAGGCAAGAATACTGGAGTGGGTAACCATTCTCTTCTCCAGGGGATTTTCTTGACCCAGGGATTGTGCCCACATCTCTGTCTCTTGCATTGGCAGGAGGTTTCTTTACTGCTGAGCCACCAGGGAAGCCCATTATTTCTACTTGCTTCCAAATTCAAAATTAGAGGTGACTGCTGGCTTCCCTTTTCAAAAGATTTTAACCATTGTTCCCTCTGGTATCTATCTGAATTACTGTAGGTTCTCTGGAACTACCAAGCTATCTGTCTGTCTTTTATTTTCTGTGTCCCCAGGCTTCCAGAATATGCTGGGTACCTTCAGGAGTCTGAGTTAAGCGAGACAGAAACCAGTCCTTTAGAGTTCCCCCTGAAAAGTCTGAACATTTGTTGTATAGTTAAGTCTTCTCTCTCTCTCCTCAGGGAGAAGCTGGGAGCTAGAAGTTTTCTCCTGGCGGTGTGGCCTGAGCTGAGGGATGAGACTGGTGTGGATGAATGCCATGAATTTTCCTGTTGATTTTGGTAAGGCTGGTGTCAACGGCCCTGGGGTCTAGGAACCTCTAAACTGGCTTTAGGATTTCTCACAAAGAGCATCATTCCATGCATCATTGTTGAGTTCATGTCCCTCTAGGGGAAGGATGATCCTCCTCTATCAGAAGTATTGCGTGCTCCTTGGGCACCCAGCACTGTAGCCCTGTGAAGAGTGGGCTGGCTTTCTGGCTGTTGTTATCACTGTGAAAAGTTAGCAGATTCAGCTTCATCACTGTATACTTATTTTACCCAGATCCTTACTTATGTCTGCGAATGAGATTAGAGAAACTGGAAAAACAGAAGTATGGATTAACCATTATGGCTTTTTCTCAAACTGGATGGATAGGTTTTGGAAGTGAGACCCAATATGTCTCCTTTGGGAAATCAATTCCTACTTTTCATACTCACTAGATGTGATTAGTACCTAATGAGGCCAAAGTGAATAGCTTTTCTTTATACTTTCTCTAGTTTCCTTTTTAAAATGCCTTTAGAGGTCATGGAAATTTTTTTTCCCCCCTAAGAAAGCAAAGGATCTATACAGGCTAATTTAAAGGGACAATATGTACTCTAAACTCTAACCTTTAAAAAGTAAAACTTGTTAGCAAGTGCCTGCTTCTCTCTTTTCAGTTGCTAGACCTATTAGAAACTCAATCATTAAATGATTTTGTGACTAGCAGAAAGTGGAGAAATAACACTTCTAGTGAGACCTTGAAGGACACAGCAGATTGGCAAATGAATATATGTCAGAGTAATATTTGGTTGTTTTCTGGACAATTTTATATTTAATACATCTGCCTGCATTAGTAACATGCAAGTTTCAGCAAGATTTGCAACACATCAGGGAAAAAATTAGAAAGCCAAAAATCATTTGAATATCTTTAGTTATTTTAGAAAAACATGGCCACAATTTGAAAGTTAAGCTTAGAAAAATGCTTTGCCAAATTGCTTAAAAAGTGGAACTTGAATGTCATTGATTTAGAATTCATCTACTAACTTAATTATTTACAAACATTCCTCCAATACTGTGTTTTTATATAACCTCTTTTTAGGCTGTAGAAGCAATATGAGGAACAATTCTATGATTCATATGCAAATAACTATAATAAAATTCCTAATGGAATTAATACCATGGGGAAAATATAATGTGTTCAGAAATTCAGAGGATGGAGTAACCATTCCACTGGAGTGAACAGGCTGTTAGCTCCAAAGGGAAGAAACCATGTTTATGTTATATTGTATCACTGGTGCGTATCAGGAGTCCAGGAATGGTTGAACAGCCTGAATAAGAAGGTACTTTGATAAGATGGTTCAATTTAAACTTGTGAATTTCAGAGAAAGAAAGAGGAGGTGCTTTAGGCAGAGTAAGTAGTACACTATGAGCCATATTAGAGGAAACTATAGAACATATTCTGGAAGCAATTAATTCAGTTTAAGTGCAAATTAGATGTGATAAGGCTGGCAAGGGAGATGAGAGCCACTTTATAGAGGTTTTAAACTGTTGCTCACTAGGAAACTGGGGACTAGGGAGGTTTTTCAACATAAGAGTAACAGGATTAGATATTCTTTGGAAAAGTTAATCTGATAGAAATTTATAGGATAGATTGGAGGTAAGAGAAACCCATTAGATAATTGCATTGTTAGCAGTAAGAGTTAATGAGGGCTGAAATTTAAGTGGTGGTAAGTAGAAGAGAAAGATATGTATATGTATATGAAAGTATATAATGGAGGAGGAATTGTTAAGATTTAGTAACCAACAGGATGTAGAATAGTGAGGATTGTAAACTATCATGTATATCCTTATATATACATACATATATATCATTATGGTGGCTCAGAGGTTAAAGTGTCTTCCTCCAATGCGGGGGACCTGGGTTCGATCCTTGGGTCAGGAAGATCCCCTGGAGAAGGAAATGGTAACCCACTCCAATATTCTTGCCTGGAGAATCCCATGGACAGTGGAGCCTGGCGGGCTACAGTCCATGGGGTCGCAAAGAGTTGGATACGACTGAGTGACTTCACTTCACTTCATGTTTTATTAAAAACAATTTCTGTGCCATTTGTTTCTTGCTTAAGTTACATGCCAATTTAAAAGCAAAATATTAACTCACAATTGATATTTGATATCATCCAAAAGTTTATCTCCAGTTGTCTATAAATTATTAATTATATCTTAATAGTTTTTAATCTAATAAAACAATAGTAATGAGTGTTTAATAATATTCTAAACACACACCCAATTGTTATGAAAAGTTCATCAAAAAGAGGTCATTAGTGTTACTTTTTCATTTAGTATTCA
>SJYQ01000543.1:273291-297369 GCA_006410935.1 Redunca redunca
CATAGAAGTTAAATAAGCAGGGTGACAATATACAGCCTTGACGTACTCCTTTTCCTATTTGGAACCAGTCTGTTGTTCCATATCCAGTTCTAACTGTTGCTTCCTGACCTGCATACAGCTTTCTCAAGAGGCAGATCAGGTGGTCTGGTATTCCCATCTCTTTCAGAATTTTCCACAGTTTACTGTGATCCACACAGTCAAAGGGTTTGGCATAGTCAACAAAGCAGAAATAGATGTTTTTCTGGAACTCTCTTGCTTTTTGGATAATAACTTAATGCTAGATTTCATGGTCATACAGCTTATTACTGATTAGATGTCCTTATGACATCAGTTTTCATTTACTCTGATGTTTATTGATGTCATATATGACTCCAGTTCAATCTAATGGCTAAGGATAGACTGGATAGGCTGGATCAAATAGTCTTACTAATAAGCTTGCCATTAGTTTATAAGAGATGATGCTCACAATTCAAAATGACTTACTTTCATGAGAGAATAAATGTGCTACTTCCCAAGAAGATGCAAGGGGAATGAATTCTGCCTTTCACGAATTCCTCTGTTCCTGGTCTGCTGAGCAAAGAGATGATACATCTCCTTGTGTGATATCTTAGTACGACTCATCCAGACCATAGGCAAGAAAGCAAAGAAAATGTGCAAAGAAAATGATACATTTTAGGTACAGACAAGAATGCCGCTGAAGATACTCAGGTGGTAGTTACTCACGTGGGTAAGCAGCTCTGTTAAAAAACCATATTCAAGCCATTATAGAACACAGCTTACCAAGAGAGTCAAGGCAGAGAAACAGAAGGAGATCAAGAGCAGATTGTACACAAAACTTAAGGCATGGCGAGTGAACGGAGAACTGTATGCTTACCACATGCTTGTGAACTCATTTTTAGTAAGGGCTTGTATCATTTCTGGCATATCTTGCATGTAAAAATGAGTGAATGAATGAATGAACTAAACCATTAGATAAATGCAAAACAAGGAACATAAACTTATACAGGTCCCATGGATAGAGGAGCCCTGTGGGCTACAGTCCATGGGGTAACAAAGAGTCAGACAGGACCTAGTGACTAAACTACCACCACCGATGGAAGAGTTTGAAAAGCTAAGGGTGAGAAATGGGCAAGGGTAATCAACATTATTCACTATTCCTGAGAAGTGGCACAAAATGAACAGTTAAAAATACTTTTGAATGGGGTTCTAAAGAGTTTATTTGTGGCTGGAGCAAATAGTATTCAATAGAATGGTATGGAGTTTGAAGAGAAGCAAAAGAGTAGTAAGGAAAAAGTGATTGTAAAGAAAGTGCATGACTATATGGTGACTACAGATAGTTCTCTCAAGAATCTTGGTGGAACAGTGTAGTGAGAGATCATAGCAATTTCCATATGCAGCAGGTACAGGTAATTTATTACAAAATGCTTTTAAATTTTTAGAGTGAAAGATATAAGAAACTTTTCTGTTACAGTTTAAAAATTAGGAATCTTGAAGAAAATAGAAGGATAATGTACATGCAGTACTTTTAAACCTTTATAATCATAGCAATATGAAACTCTGCTTATCTAGAATGAGAGTTCAGGCAAGCGTGCTTTGGGAAAAAAAACAGGATGAAGAGAAGTTTGGAAACTGCCTTATTAGAATTGCATACACTAGAGAAGGCTGAGAGTGTCGTGGTAGTTGGTTTCTATTAATAATAAACACAAAATGGAAATATTAGAAATTTAGATATCAGCTTTACATTTAGACATCCTGTGGGGCCCTAAATGGGAAAGCTTAAAATAGAAAAGGGCGAGCTTTGCAGTCAGAAACTAAGATGGCGGCTGGAGCAAGAGATGGGGGCATGGTCTATGTTGTTTGTCTAAGCTTTTGATTGGCTCTCTTGATTTCCGTGCACGTGGACAGCGCCTGATCACCATAGACTCCTGTTATAATGATGGCACATGAGGACTTGACCTTTAACGTGATTGGTGCGATTATGGAAAGTCCCTCGCAACAGCCCCCCCCACCCCCCGCAAAGCCGCTTGCCTTTATAAGCAGGGAGTTTGCAACAATAAGGTGGAACTGCACTAGACGGAACCCCTGTCGCGTCTGATTGTCTCTCACTCGCCGAGGGACTGGGTTGGCAGACAGCAGGCTCACTTTTCCTTGAGACCCCTTGGCTCTGCTGAGGGAAGTTCCACTGCCTCTCTCTCTTTCTGCAGAGCGCCCCCCGCAGACACTGGCACCCAACGTGGGGCACTGAAGTGGACGGATGGAGGTGGTAACCCTGTGCGGCTCTGAAAGAAGGAGCGACGAGGGACCCTAGGCTGGTCGCAGCATGGAGCTCCCCTTGAGTATCGCCCGAGGTAAGCCGGACTTCAAGGTGGACCCCCCTCTTCTTTGAGGGAAGTAGCAAAAAACTCTCCTGACTTATCTTCCTTCTGATCTGTCCTTAATTCCTTTTTTTTTTTTTTTTTTTTTGAGAGTTTCAGTGAACAGGTGAACGGTTGCAGAGGTAATTGATGAGTCCTGGCTAGGGCTACGCTCTGGCAGACTCTGAAAGCCCTGCAACAAGTGAGCCTCAGTAACTAGAGCCCAACCAGGTGAAACTCTCCTTTAAATATTCTTAACTGAGGACGTGGCCTAAAATCTTCCCTGTGGGCACGGGTCAGGCACTTAAAAGCCATTAGGGCGCCTGCCACTTGAAGACTCCCGTGACAGGATAAGGGGGTCATGGAACAGGCTAGAAACCTCTAGGGTGCCCGCCCCCAGCAAGAAAACTTCTGTGCAATGACACAGGCACATAGTTTCAAAAGCATACCACAAGCCCAACTTTCTGGCCGACACCACTCCTGGTAGGATTTTTTGGTGGTTGTCCTCAGTGACTTTTCTTTCCATTCTCTCTTGGCAACATGGGAAATAACATTGGTAAATCTGATGAGCCCGCACTCAGGGCACTGAGATATATGCTCATAAGCAGGGAACTTGAGATTTCTGATGCTCAGGCCATTAAGGTCTGGGGGACCATTGTACGGTTGGCCCTCTGGGTTACTTCGGCCAATCCGTTCTCTTGGGACACTTGGGATAGAGTACAAACCCTTGCTAGGCAGCGAGAGGTTCAATACGGTGAAGAGCCCCCCTTAGGGTTCTGTCTGACCATTTCAGCCCTCAAGCTCTGCTTTTCACGGAGCAAGGGGCATGTTACTGATACGGGTACCCCCAATTCAAAGTCAGAAAAACAATGGGAAAAATTTGAGGAAGAACAAGTCATGTCAGACCAAAACATAGCAAAAGAGACTGTAGGGAATAAAGACTCTAGAGCAAATAGTGGGCCATGGGAGCCTTTTGGGGATGATAAAGGGGTAGAAGAGAATAGAGATCCCTCTGATGCCTCGGGACTGGGAGCCCAGGGGAAAGATCTGTGCTCCTCCCTGCCTCCCCCATTTGAGGAAGTTTCGAAAGCACCTTGGGTGGAAAAGACAATGAGGTCACCCTGGAAAGGGAAAACCAACCCCGGGGACCCTTGGGGATTCCCGCCGCCCTTTATCGGCCCGACTCAAGACTTTCCTGTAAACGTTAACCTGGGGCGGGGGGGGAATAGGCCAGCAGCCTGGTACCCCTGGGAGGCCAGTGATTTAAAAGAGCTCAAAAAGGCAGTGGCAGAGGATGGCCCAAACTCCCTGTGGGCAAAAACTATTCTCCAGGGCCTGGCTCATCAACCTTGTACGACCCAAGACTGGAAGATGCTATGTAAGGCAGTGCTCCCCAGCAACACCTATATCAAGTGGTGTGCCTTTTTTAAGGAAGAATGTCATGCTCAGGCGGAAAGAAATCAAGCTGCCAACCCTGCTTTCCCGGTGACTTTTGGGATGTTGTCAGGGACGGCAGATCAATGGAGTATGGGACCTCAACAGGCCACCATCCCTGCTCCTTATACAGATCAGGTACGGGCCATATGCCTGGCCGCCTAGATTGGAGGGCACCCCAGCTATTTCTCTTTAGGCCTATGCCAGATGCCCTCAATGTTTTTATTGATGGAGGAAAGAATGGTGCAGCAGCAGTCATGTTCCGGCCACCACAACAGTCACAACAGCCAGATCAACCTATACGAAAATATTTGGGGCCTTGTGAGGGGTCCGCACAGTTTAAAGAATTATTTGCTGCTGTTATAGCGCTCACAAAAGTCCCTAAACCTATGAATCTGTTTTCTGACAGTCTTTATGTAGTAAACTTGCTTCCAGGATTGCTAAACTCTCACATACGGCTAGATAACAATCCTATTACCCCCCTTATGATACAAGCCCGTACCCTGTTACTTAAACGGGTTAACCCCATTTATGTACACCATCTTAGGGGTCATCAAAATTTACCTGGATTACTTTCAATGGGAAATTCCCTGGCCAATAGAGCGGCCTCCCTTACAATCCAAGCTTGTAACTTACAAGATGCCTATGATCTTCATGATCTTACTCATATAAATTGGAGAGGGCTACATAAAAGGTTCCCACAGATCCCTATTAGAGAATTAAAGAAAATTATACATACCTGTAAATCCTGTCTTCCTTATTTACAAGTACCGCCTTTACATCCCCCAGGAGTAAACCCTTGAGGGCTAAAGCCCAATGTGCTATGGCAAACTGATGTAAACCGTTGTTCTCCTTTTGGAAAACTTAAGTATGTTTTTGTGTCTATCGACACTTACTCTCATGCCTGCTGGGCTACTGCCCACATAGGAGAAAAAGCAAAACATACTCAAAACCATTTTTTACAATGTTTTGCGATGTTGGGCCTTCCCCATCAAATAAAAACAGATAATGGCCCTTGCTTCATCAGCCAGAGCTTACAGAAATTCTTCCAACAATGGCACATTCGTCATAACACCGAAATCCCACATAACCCTCAGGGACAAGCCATAATTGAGCGCCACCATCAAAATTTAAAGGCTCAATTACAAAAACAAAAAGGGGGAATAAGCCCTCACCAGCAACTTGGAATGGCACTCTTTACTCTAAACATTTTAAATTTTTCAAAGAATGAACCGATACCATGGTTTCAAAAACATTGGTTTAACCAAGAAATAAAACCTGAAGTACAAGTAAGATGGAAAGACCCCATCACTGGCCAGTGGAAGGGGCCCACTCCACTCCTTACAATGGGAAGAGGATTCCGATGCATATTCCCCATTAGGGACCCCAGCCCTATATGGGTGCCAGCAAGGAATCTTAAATTTACACCACAAGAGAGAGGTCAAATCTTAAAATCTGACACAGAGACACTCACATATTGAGCCCAGGAACAAAAAGTTCCTGAGGCGATCTTTTCTTTCCGTTCAGATTATCAATGCGGTGACCCTGGTGGACACTGTTCCTGGTGACCGTCGGATTACCTATCCTCTCCTTGCTGACCTTCGTCATGGCCACAGGCTGTGCAACAGTTTTTAGAATCTTTGAAGCCTGGGTTTAGTGACGCATCAACCATGAGGGTACAACAGTGTCAGCGTCCGTGCTTGGGAGTTCAACAAGCTCAGACCATCAAGGTTATAAACAACATATCCACTGCCTCTGCTCAGGGATTTCAAACCAGCTCGAACACCTGAGATCCACCATGACGGGACTCCGACAGCAGCTTGGTCTCAACGCCAGAGCGATCGGGACGTTGGGTGTTTTGGCATGCATAGACTGCAATGTGAGATACCCTAGCTTTTGTCTGACAGCTTTTCCAGTGTTAAATGACTCTAACAGGTGAAGAAGGGAGCAATGGATCTATGGGACTGGATACAAAGTCCATTTACCTGGTTTCTATCTGATTGTTTTGTTATTTTACCTGTTGTAGTGTTAAAAGGTAAAAAACCTCACAGCCCGCAATAGATGCTTACAACAAAAAATAGTTATGCTTGCCCAGGTCGTGGAAAAGGAGCCCCACGTTGGGCACCCACAAAACCCCTGGATTTATTTAGCCCTTCAAGAGATTAACCAAGACATATAAAAAAAGTTCTAGATGTCCATCATCTAGAGAGATTCCGCCTAGCCCCCAAGAGGTGGCTGGATAGCCAATGACGGGTAAGACCCTCAGAGGAGGGCAACCTAAGACAGGCACAGCCGTGAGAGGGGCTGCTGAGGCTGGAGGTTGGCCGACTACAGCTTTACATCAATACAAATGTCTCAAGGGCTTAAATAAAATAAAAAAGGGGGAGATGTGGGGCCCTAAATGGGAAACCTTAAGATAGAAAAGGGCGAGCTTTGCAGTCGGAAACTAAGATGGCGCCTGGCGCAAGAGATGGGGGCGTGGTCTATGTTGTTTGTCAAAGCTTTTGATTGGCTCTCTTGATTTCCATGCAGTGGACAGCGCCTGATCACCATAGACTCCTGTTATAATGATGGCACATGACGATTTGCCCGTTAACGTGATTGGTGCAATTATGGAAAGTCCCTCGAAAAATCCCCCTGCTTGCCATTATAAGCAGGGAGTTTGCAACAATAAAGCGGAACTGCACTAGACGGAACCCCTGTCGCGTCTGATTGTCTCTTGCTCGCCGAGGGACTGGGTTGGCAGACAGCAGGCTCACTTTTCCTCGAGACCCCTTGGCTCTGCTGAGGGAAGTTCCACTGCCTCTCTCTCTTTCTGTGGAGCGCCCCCCGCAACATCCCGGTGGATGTATGCGAGGCTTCCACTCTTCAATTTCCAATTTTATGAAGAGGATTGGAAAGAATATGAAAGAACCATGTTTACTATGGTTGACATTCAACAATTTTCTTGGAGGGAAAACCCAAAGAATAATAAAATAAAAAATCCATTAGAGAAGTTTTGGAATTCTCTCCTGGCTGAAAGATGGTCCCAGTTTTCCGACCTCAATCTGCACATCAGTTATTTCCCATGCAATCAGGTCACTCACTCTTCTCTGAGTCACTGGTGTCCAATAAATAAAGCTGAATTTTAAAGTTTTTTTTGAATTTTAAGGCTACAATAAGGGTTTTCTTGGGCTCCTCTGGTAGCTCAGTGGTAAAGAATCTGCCTGCCAATACAGGAAAAAGACACAGGTTTGATCCCTGGGTCAGGAAGATCCCCAGGAGAAGAAGGAAATGACAACCCACACCAGTATTCTTGCCTGGAAAATTCCATGGACAGAGGAGCCTGGTGGGCTACGGTCCATGGGATCACAGAGTCAGACACAACTTAGAGACTAAACAACAACAAGGATTCTTTGGAGTATTAAAAGTTGCTGCATTGTTACTCCAATAAAATTACACAGTGGTTTGGCATTTGGAATAATTAGGTTTAGCTTATTATTGTAGTCCTGCAAATCTTGGGTTTCTCAAACTAAAATATGTCAAATTAGGAAACTATGGTCACCCAAGAGCTTCAATCAGTTTTATGCTTTGACAAATTTATTATGCCAGTGTTTAGATTTACAATTTGAAGCCCTGATTACTGTAAACACTTATGTAGTTAACAGTGTCTCATGTTATGAGTCTTTGATGACTGCAAAGACCCTTAACTGAATCAAAGGGACATGTTCTCCCATGACAGATGTTTCTACTGCTGTGCATAATACAACAGGTGCAATAAATTATTGTGGCCAAAGAAAATGTATTGAAATTTTAATTCCAACTTGATCTGATGACCTTCCATAATTTGCAAGACCATATTTAACTGCCATTGCTGTTGTAGTTACCCCTTCTTGTACATATATGAATATTATTTAAAATTAAAATTAATAGCTAAAAAGTAATAGTGCATCAAAATTTAGGACTATTTGAGTTTTTTTATTAGCTTTCATTCAAATAAAATAATCATGTTTTCTTATGGACAGAAGTAGGCTTAAAATCTATATCTAATCATTTCACAGATAAGTAAACATATCTAAATTTAAAAAGTTATTAAGTAACATTATTTCTAGTATTATTAAGTTAAAGTTAAAAAGCAAATTAATAATCAAAGCCGACCTTAAATTCTTATTCCTGAACTTTTTACTGATGGTCTTTCCATTACTATAACTATACTATACTGATTCAGTTCAGTTCAGTTCAGTTGCTCAGTTGTGTCCGACTCTTTGCAACCCCATTAATCGCAGCACGCCAGGCCTCCCTGTCCACACCAACTCCCGGAGTTCACTCAGACTCACGTCCATCGAGTCAGTTATTACCTTTATTTAAATGGAAATATTTTTCATCCTAAGGTCCCTTATTATTAATTGACTTAGGAACAAAGGCTTAATTTAATCATTAAAGTCTATGAAATTTTAGCAAAGCATTTTAATAGCATTTCAGTTCTACTTGTTAAAAGTGTAATCTATTATGAAGATGATAAAGCACAGTTGTTATAAATGATCTCTTATGTTTGTGACTAAACTAGCAATTCCATACATACAAATATATGTATGCATGCATGTGTTTATCTTTCAGGAGTATCATCCTTGCATAAAGACAGAATTTTAAAATTAATATAATTAAAAAGTATCAGGAATGGTGCTTGTTGAAAGAAATCCTATATTTAGAATGTTGAATAATTAAGTAGGCTGATGAAACAGCTGGAAAAGCTGGGAAGGAGGTTTGTTCCGTTTTGTTTTCTTTCAAGGACAGGATGGAAAGTGAGGTGTGAAGTTTAGAGCTACATTTCTTGGTTCTGTATTGAAAGATCTTGGGATCACAAGTTGATGTAATTTGAAGAATGTGTATCATTTCCATCATTTAGAGTATTTTCGGGAGGTGTTTCCTCTTGTCTTCGTCTGTTAACATGTTCACGCAGCCTGTGATGCGAGAAGGAATTTTGCCTGGCGGCCATGACCTAATTTCAAAGTTCTGGCAGACAAATGCAGGCAACTGACAGCCCAGGTTTTCCTATTTAACATATTGATCGCCTATATTTTTAGCATGCGGCCATGAGAAAAGAAAGTGTGTGGAGACTATGCCAACCTTTTTGAAAACAAGCTAATGGTGCCACTCTAGACCTCAGATTTTCTGTGTGTAATTTCTTTTTTGTAAACATCTCCGAGCTTCCAAAGTTTCTGTCTGGTGTTTGATTTAAACATATGCTGTGTGTAAAAGAAAGTGATTAGATTCTAGATGATGACAAAGTTTACTAGCATGTTGCCTATGCAAGATTCTGTTGATGACCTTTATTATTTGTTTATTTCCTTTCATACTTATTCCTGTAATCCAAGGAAAGGTATGTCTTTCTTCTAAGAGCAGAAGTAAGCGCTTATGCAGAGGTGAATGAACCACTACGCTATTCTATTTTCTGACCATATGCATTCTTAGTAACAGAATAGGAGAAATTTTATTCAATCAGCATTCAAAAACATATTACTTATGTTGGGTAAAAAGTCAATGTTCAAAAATGTTATGGAGTCTATTGTATGGGAAAACCTTTGGGTTTTTTGGAATATTTTTCCTATTTGATTTCTTGGTAAATACTGTTAATGTTTGCCTTTTTGCATTTACTGGTGATAGGAAATGAAACACACCATTGTTTCCACAAGAAACTATTGATTTTGGACTCTTTATTATTTTTGATTTGCTTTGTTTGACGTATGATCTTTAGCCAAAAAAGATTTTTTCCTCTTTCAAGTAGTCTTGGGCTATTATTTCTCTCCAAAAGGAAGTTTAGGAATAAACATATCAGCATTTTTAACTACCAAGTTGAAGATTTTATTTCTGTTTGGGAGTTTAGCTAAAGGTCAGTGATAAAACTGATGAAAATGCAAAGGACAGCTCAGAGGAGTTGTGTTCATCTTTGACTTTGCTCCTAAAGGCATTTACAGAGGGAAATAAGGAGGAGGACTCACCCAACAGGGCCAATTTGAAGAGAGAGGTAGCTGATTAGAAAGAAGGCAGAATTATCTGCTGGTAGTCCAGATACTGGAAGTTTTCTAGACATAAGAATAAAAGATTGGGTGCATGCAATAGATTTCTTAAAGATCACCAGCTAAAGTCTGTGATTTTTCACTCTCCTGTTCCCTAGGACAGTCATATTTTACCATTTTATACATAAATAAAAATGACTACCAGGCTTATTTGATTGCAGACTGAATTACTGTGTCACGGGACGACAAGCCATGACAAATAGATTCCCGGTAATGAAATGTCTGGCAGACCCTGGGATCTCAGTAAGACATGGTAAGAGGAGACAAGGCAGATTTTCCTTTCATTCACACCGTTTTACATGTGGGCTAGAGTACTGTCAATCTCCATTATATCATTAGGTCACCTGGAAAGTCTTAAGCTTGACAGGGCAATGTTAAGTCTCAGGGTAATTTTTCTGACTAGCAATCCAAGGCTAATGTGGCAAAATTTGAAAGATCAATTAAATTACAGGGAAGGCTTGCATAACATAAATGTGTTTTGCCCACTTGTCAACATGGGTAGAGACATTCATATTCTAATAAGAGCAATGACAGAATTCCATTTTCAGATTCTAGATGTTTTAACAGATGCCATAAAAGTTATTCAAATGATGGGTTTTGTTTCTTTATTAGTTTTTTTGTAAAACTTGGCAGTCTTTCCATACACTGCAAATGTTCCAACACTACATTGACTCTATGCATTAACTAAATTGCCTAGGCACTCCCTCTAAATACAACTTACTCCTGGAAGTAAAAGGACAGTGTGAGGATTGCAAGAATGGAATGTAGCTCTTGGAGGTAAAGGGCTACCTCATTTCATGTTTGTGGTCTCCTGTTTGCCACATAAAAGTGAATTAGTGAATATATAAATTTGTGAATTAATAAAGACATTTATCTGGAGAGGAAGATAAGAGACCTGAATTCTTGTACACTTTAAGTGACAGTCAGCGTTAAGTAGGTGAACTTGAGTAGCTTGAAAGTGAGGGTACTGAGGATGAAGAAAGGGTATTTTTACTGTTCTTAAATAGGAGATGCCATTATGTAATATTTTCCATTTAGACTCAAAAAAGAAAGTGACTTTTTCTACAAAAAAAGGAAAATGTAAATCTGTTTCCTTCTTCACCATATGCCACCAAAAAAAAAAAAAATCACAGATGTCAAGGAGAAAACAGGCTGGAGGGAGCAAGCTAGCTAGTTATAAGGACCAGGGTTCTTCCCAGTTACAGCTCAACAATAAATCAAAATTCAACATTTGTAGGTATATTAAAGAGGAGAAAAGTTTTTGGAAAATATATGTTTAAAGTTTCCCTGTAACATGTACATACATCTCCAGAGACATTACTCTGCCGACCAAGGTCTGTATAGTCAAGGCTATGGTCTTGCCAGTGGTCATGTAAGGTTGTGAGAATTGGACCACAAAGGAGCCAGAGCACCATATAATTGATGCCTTCGAACTACAGTGGTGAAGACTCTGGAGAGTCCCTTGGACAGCAAGGAGATCAAAGCACTCAACCTTAAGGGAAATCAAACCTGAATATTCTTTGGAAGGACTGATGCTGAAGCTCCAGTATTTTGGTTACCTGATGGCAACAGCCGACTCATTGGAAAAGTCCTCGATGCTGGGAAAGATTGAGGGCAGAAAAAGAAGAGGGCTACAGAAGATGAGATGGGCTAGATGGCATCACCAATGCAATGGACATGAACTGGGGCTAACTTCGGGAGATGGTGAGGGACAGGGAGGCCTGGCATGCTGCAGTCCATGGGGTCGCAAAGAGCTGACAAGACTGGGCGACTGAACCGCAACATGCATCTCTAGACCTTAGATTTACCCTTACCCCTTGGACTTTAAACACATTTCATTTGCCTGGAAGTCAAGTTCTCTATCCTTCTATTGTTCTAATGTATCCTTTAGAACTTATGTCTGCATCACTTCCTGAATCCTTCCCTACTTTCCTGGAGCTCCGTTTCCGTATCCTCTAGCAGCATATTACATATGCCTTTCTCCCTTCTTCCATGTTCTTTTACTCTATCTTATGCTTTTACTCCAACTAGAATTTGGGCATCTTGAGGCATGAAAGTGAATGAAAGTTTCTCGGTCGTGACGGACTCTTTGTGAGTCCATGGACTATACATTCCATGTAATTCTCCAGGCAGAATATTGGAGCGTGTAGCTGTTCCCTTCTCTAGGGGATCTCCCCAACCCAGGGATCGAACCCGGGTCTCTCGTATTGCAGGTGGATTCTCTACTGTCTGAGTGACCAGGGAAGTCCATAGATTGTGTCTTATTTGTTATAGCTCCTCTAGCTTCTAGCATGCCACTTGACACATCTAGAAAACAAATAAATGTTTATTAAATAGCTGTGTTTAATGAAGTAAAATCCAAAACTCACTAACAAGAACACATAATCAAGGAAAGGAAGGTCCTAATGCTGGCAAAGGGGACACAGCAACCATTAGATAAAAGTCTAGGAAAAGAAACCAGAACCGAAAAAATATCTTTTTTACTTCAATATAAAAATATTTTGATTCAAGTTAAAAATATTTTGATTCAATTTAAAAATTTCCCACTTTTCACATATAATTTTTTTTATTTGNTTTTCACATATAATCTTTTTATTTGTGAGTATATAGATGTGTATTTTAAATACTAAACTATTGGCAACTTTCTGGCTATGTTGTATTGATGCTGAGCTTAATTCCATCACAGTCAGAGAACATATAATTTTGATTTAATTCTTGGAAACTTACTGATATTTGCTCTTTTCTTAGCAAATGTCAGTTTTCTTCTTAAGTTTATTAAAAAGATTTTGTAATGGGTGGTCTTTGAGTATAAGACTCAATATATTCAGTTAAGTAAAAATTTTGTTTACAATACAGATTTATATTCTTGTTGACTTTTTTGGTCTGCTTGTTCTTTCAGTGAGAAAAGTGAGAAATTCCCATATTGTTTTTTAAAGTATTTATTTATTCTTATGTTTTGGATATGAGGCATGTGGGATCCTAGTTCCCTAACCAGGGATTGAACCCGAGACCCCCGCATTGGAAGCATGGAGTCTTAACCACTGGACTGCCAGGGAAGTCCCCCATCCTATATTCTAATATCCTGCTCTAATGTGGGGCATTCAAGCTCCACAAAGGCAGAGATCCTTACCTGTTTATCTACTGATGGGTCCTAAGAGCTTTGAAGACTACCTGGCACAAAGTAATTTTCAATAAACAGTTGTAAAATGGATTAGTGAAATACATTGACTGAAAATATCACCTGCTCCTTAGAAAAAACAGCTAAAAGTTAATATCAAAATGCTCAGGGCAGCATAACTTAGTTTTTGGTTGGGTTTGTTAAGAGATATTTTTAAAATTCTAGAAAGTAGGCTCACTTATTTTCAATAAATCATTTATTTCTTTTCATCAAATTCTGAAATAAAGAATTCAGAAGGGTTATAAGGATACCATACTTACAGATATTTTTCTGATCATTATTTGAAGATTTTGGTACTCAGCGAGCAAAAATCAGGAGTCCAACTAGCTAAGACTTGTTTTTGCCAGGATGAATTAGACATTATATTTGTAGCCCTGGCATCAATTGCCTGTGTAATTAAAGTAGGGAATATTCATTGAGTAACTTCTGTCAACCAGGCCTCGTATCCTTTTACTTAAATGATTTTTTTTATCAATAACTCCTTCAGATATGATTACTATTCCTGCATATAGATGAGAAATTCTGACTCAATAGTTACTTAACTGTGCCATCTGACATTTCCACATTTCTTTTTTTCTTTTTGCTGTTCTGTTAATGAGGGTTGTTTTTTGAACTCTCAGATTCTCAGTTGAGCAATGTAAACTTTAGCCTGGTTTGTCAAGAATGTAACTTGCCAAGAATGTAACTTTAGCTTGGTTTCTTAGTCTCCCCAGGCCATAGCTTTTCTTTACCTGTAAACAGTGAGGATTAAAATAGCTGCATTTTTTGTACAAAGATCATCCTGATTCCACCAGATCAGAACAGATGCAAAGAGTTCAAAGTCTGCCTCTATGTTTCATCTAAGTTTATTTTTCCTTTTTTCTAACTTTCTCTGGTTGCCATCAACTTTTCCATTTCCCCTAAAGGCAGGAGAAAAAGCTGGCGGGGGGTGGGCAAAAAATGATTCATTCAGAGTTCTCAATACACACATAATTCATTTTTTTATTCAAAGGTAATTATTTTATTGAATCCCAGACTGTCAGGACTTTAATTATAATAAACAAATTCCAGCATTTTTAATCATTTAAAAATGGCTTTCTTTTCCTCCCACAGTATTTTATTTTAGCCTTTAAGCAATCCTGTGAGGTAGCAATTATTACAGTTGTATTATAGATGAGGAAAAAGGCACGGTAAAATATTTTATCCACCCAAGACTTCACTGTTGCAGGACAACTCCAAATATATCACTTTTTTGATACCACATGACTACAAATGGAAAATAAGAAATTGCTATTGGTGTGTCTGATTATGCTTGACATAGAAAGGAGGAAATAAATATGGTCAGGAGCAGTTTTCTTACAGAATAAACAGTGATTTGATTGAGCTTTCCCAATTTTACTACCCAATAGCCCTCCCTTTGTTCGATATGAATTTTAGAGCAGAGAAAGAAATAACTGATTCATTTTTGCTTTAGAAGTTATCATGGATTGCAAGCTGAAAATACTCTTTTGATAACTTTGTAACCACTTTCTTTATCCAATTTCATTTCTGAAGTAAAAATCAGAACACTTTGCCTTACTAATGACTAATAGTTTGCTGATTTTGTTTTTAACCTAGAGAATTTCTCCAATCAGTTCAGTTCAGTTCAGTCGCTCAGTCCTGTCCGACTCTTTGCGACCCCATGAACTGCAGCACGCCAGGCCTCCCTGTCCATCACCAACTCCCGGAGTTCACTCAGACACGTCCATTGAGTCGGTGATGCCATCCACCCATCTCGTCCTCTGTCATCCCCTTTTCCTCCCACCCCCAATCCCTCCCAGCATCAGAGTCTTTTCCAATGAGTCAACTCTTCACATGAGGTGGCCAAAGTACTGGAGTTTCAGCTTAACATCACTCCTTTCAAAGAACACCCAGGACTGATTTCCTTTAGAATGGACTGGTTGGATCTCCTTGCAGTCCAAGGGACTCTCAAAGGGTGTACTATTTTATATAATGTCTATATCATATTTAAGAGAATTTGGGGAAGTAATCCTGAAAATGATACTCATATACTTTTCAACATAGCTATTCTTACATCAATAATCTTACATCAATGATCATAATACAGTTTATGGAATTTGTGAAAAAAGATAAATTTTGTCCTTATTCTCAAGCAATATTTCCTATAAAAAATTTTAAAACATATGTGAATAAAAATTAGAAAATATAATGCCAATATTCATTTACATTAGGGGAAATAACTTAATATCTTAATGAATAATTATATACACCATTATGAAAATGGAATCCTTTTCTGCAAACTGCTTTCTGATTTTGTTTTTTGCCTAAAGTGTATTTCTAATACCTTTTTAAGTACATATTTTTCTAAGATTTTTTTGCTACATTTGCATCTACCAGTATTTTTCTTCTATATTGCTGTCTTGCCATCTGAGGTAATTGCTATGCTAGTTTTGTATTTTATGCTCTTTCTACTTAAAAAAAAAAAAAAACATTTGCATAGTAACACATCTAGAAAAATGCATAATATGTAGTGAAAAGCTTAATATGGTCTTTAAAAGTAATCTTACATGGAAACACCATGTGTAAATACCACCTCGATGCATCTCTGTTTAACCTCTAGTGCTCTGCTTAACACAGATTAAAGTAAGTTAGACACAGCAGCATAGAAAGGGTGTTTACAGAAAATAACTCTGGTTAAGGAACCTGAAAATCAATAGTCAGAAGGATAGGAAGAGAAGTTGCAGGTGAGAATAGTGTCATGCTAGGTCACAAAAAGGGCCGAAAACATAAGCACGGTAGCACAAAGCCTTCTTCCTGACCCAGGAATCAAACCCACATCTCTTAGGTCTCCTGCATTGGCAAGTGGGTTCTTATCACTGGTGCCTTTATCCGGGAAGCCTTTGCTGTTCATTCACTCAGTTGTGTCCAGCTCTTTGAGACCCCATGGGCCGCAGCACGCCAGGCTTCCCTGTCTTTCACCGTCTACTGGAGCTTGCTCAAACCTGGGAAGACTGAAATCCTCAAAGGAGTCAAGAAAGAGGAAGGCTGAAACTTTCCCACTGGATTTAGAAATTAGCAGGACATGCATGACATTTTTGCCAGGTAGCTTTAGTGGAATAGATGAAGAGAGGCCATCAGATGGAAATAGAGTGAATAGAAGGCATAAAGTTTTAAGAAGCTTAATAAAGAAGAAGAAGAGAAAAGAAAGAAACAAGAAGGCAGTATTTAGCAGGAGAATTTAATCACAGAAGTTTGTTAGTTTTGTTTGCTGGTCTGTTTTTTATGAGCAAAGAGATTTAAGTGTTTCTATAGTTTGAAGGGAAGAGCCAACAAGTAATAATGTTGCAGATGGGGGCTGGAGGGGACAAGAATCAGGCAGTCAGGGCAGGAGTTGCAACTGGAGGGGGCTCCATTGGTCTGAGAGTGAAAGGGAAAAAGAACATAGGATATGTGTGATCAAGCTCCATTTGAAGCCGAGGGCATTTTCTACTGCATCCTGTTTGCTTGGTGAAATAATTTCCTAATATTAATAAGGGTAACCTCAATAATTTGGAATTTTTAGGAGAATGGGAGATGGTACAATAGAAATAGTGTAAAAGAAGGAAAGACAAAAGTTGAAAGAACATAGCTGGAAAACATGAATTGGTATTTGTACCAACCACTTTTTTTCCTGCAGCACTTAAGCCAAGTATGGCAGTGAAATGTGGATTTTTTTTCTCTCCATGTTGGGGGTATATAGGCTAAGTGGGTAAGGAGACAGGGAATCTTACTGTACATGATCAGTCATGGAGTCTCAACTGGGTGGGAAAGGATGTGAGGCCAGAAGTATATTGACAGGGGGAATGATCAAGAGATTTGAGATCTGTGTAGCCAAAAATCAAAGACTCTTGAGTGAAGCGGTGAAAGAGCTGGATGCAGATAAGCAAGTCTCATGGTTAGAGTTTAGAATACATGCATTCAGCCTTCCACATATTTTAAGTTAAAGCTGGTGCTATAAACACAGAAGGAAAAAAATTTTTTAAATATTGTTTTAAAAGAAATCAAGCTAAATTGTATTTTAAATTAATGAGGCACTTGATTGATACCTATGGGTTAGTAATATATTTATTTCAATAGTATTAATTTCCTGAGAGATCAGAAACTTGCTAATAAGTTTTGCAAATAGTAATGCCATAAACAAAGAATTCCTGGCTTTAGAATACTAAAAGAATAAAAAAACTTAGGGGAATAAATAAAAAAGAAGATGGGTAGAGATCAGTTTTATTAACTTTACAATGTACTTTCTAGGCTGACTTTCTAAAAGTCTCTGAAGTTGTCTCCTGGGAAGCTGTGTGTTGCTACTGTATATTTGTAACATGCATAGGACAGGAGGAAATGCAGGTTTTGAAATTGCTAATTCAAGTTGAGCATAAAAATATTCACTGACCTGGCACCATTCTGTCAATTTTCCTCTCACTTCCTGTGATGCTAGAGATGTAAGTACCCTAAAAGGATGGGTGGAAGCTATTAGTAATCTGTCATGAAAAGAAATTGATCTTTTTTTTTTTTTGAAATTTTAAAAATGCATCTCACCCAAGAGCTCTTTGGTACTTTACAGAAATTGAAAAGCTCAATAATTTATTTACAGTGAGTTCAGAGCTAGGTAAGCTCAAAGAAATTTCTTACATGGTCCCAGGATGATTTCAAAATAGGAAACTAAGGGAATGTTAGAAACAATTATTCTATGCAAATATTCTTATTCACTTAATACAACTATGTCTTTTAACTAATCTCACAGGGTTTGTTTCGATACTTGATTCAGCCATTTAGAAAACCACCGAACATGACAAGTGTAAAATGTCACTACAAATATTTATCATTATGAACTACATAGTAGTAAATTCAGTATCTAAGATCAAATACATATTATTAAGCAATGCCTTTTTGAGGTTCTCTATGCTCCAGCATTTTGACTGTTTAATCTAGAAAGACTGATTTTTTTAGTCTTAGTAATATAATTTCTTAAATACAATCTTGACATTTTAATTTCTGAACTTGGAATCCACATTAAAAGTATATTGACTGTGCTTCCTGCTTGCTTGTCTTCTCTCTCTTTTTCTTTTTTTCTTCATGTTCCTCCTTCTTCCTTTTTCCTTTCTGAATAATTTAGATTAAAAGCCAGAGGATGAGGCTAAGGTTTTCAAGCAGAGCTGTGGTTGGTCCTCCTGCCAGAGTTTAGACCCTGAGCAAGAAAGGTGACCAAAGGTCAAAGCCCAAGTGGAAAAAGTAATTATTTGGGACAGTGGCCTCGTGGGGTCAAGAGATTGGTTACATAGGGAATATTGATTAAATAGGTAAATATGTTCAAAACAGTAGCAGCTAGATTTCTCATTGCCAGGGAAGAAGTTATAAATATGGAAAGATGGAAAATATTGCCATAGAATAAGTATGTTATAGCGTACTGGAATTGAAGGTGTTGGGAGAATATATAATTTTCAATATGTACAAGTAAATATGGAAAAAAAATGTTTGTGTGTATTTATTTTTCCCAATCTGGTCCACAAATAGGGCCTCATAGCAGTGACACCCTGCAGGGGAAGAAATTTTATAATCACCTGTGAAAATATCTTAAACTCAGTTTATTAAAACCAAGTAACACTAAGCCAACCCTATAGGTCAAGTAACATTTGAGATTGATATTTGGTTTATATTTATGTAATATGCACCTGTGTATAACTTTGTCCCAAAGCTCCAGTATTAAGTTGTCTAACCTACCTAACAAACCTATGAATTAGATATAATTATTTTCCTTTTCCACAGATAAGAAATTGCAGCATGGAGAGGCTGAGATAGATTAAGTAACTTCTCCAAGGTCATACTGCTGGTGTGGCAAAGAGCCTGAATTCCCATGTAGGCAGCCCAGGTTATATTGCCAAGTATTATTATTCCACTGTTAGACATCTCTTAACTTAAATTGTTAAATAACAGAAACATTTCAGACTCCGTATGACAGACAAATCAATTCTTCCTAAGGTTTGTTTCTTCCCACAGGAACAATAGGCTTAAAGAACAAAGTCCTTCTGCTGTTCAACTCTTTGAATGAGTTTAACTGTAGACTGAAGGAAATGGCAACCCACTCCAGTATTCTTGCCTGGAGAATTCCATGGACAGAGTAGCCTGTGGGCTACAGTTCATGGGGTCGCACAGAGCTGGACATGACTGAGCAACTGACACACACGAGTGTAGACTGAGCCTTCTTTGTAAGTTCTTTCTGTTTCTATAAAACCTCTTCTCTGTAAACTTTTATCCTATCATCCCCCTCCTTCAAAGACAGATTTCTTCCAAGTACATTTAACAGTCATGACCTCACTTTTCACCCTCTCATCAATTCACTGCTTTACGGATTCTGTGTCCATGACTCCTTTTAAACTCGTCTCTAAAACATACGGAGATTTCTAAAGGGTCAGATCTCTTGGGCTCATCCTGTTTAACCTCTCTTCAGCTTTCAACTTTGTTGAAAATATGTTCTTTCTAGAGTTCCCTTTTCTACTTAGTCTTGCTTCTTTTTCCCAAAGATTTTTGAGGTGTTAAAGATTTGTATTTCCCAGGCTTTTGTCCCTAGCCTTATAGCTTGAACTGTCACATATATACTAAGACTCCTAATTCTATAACTCCAATGTCAGCATCACCTCCAGTGCAGTTCTACAGCTCAAACTGTCTAATAAACACTTTTTCCTGGTGTCTCATAGACCTTGAAGTTTGCTTGTGAAAATATAAATTTTACCTGCCATCTTCAATGGTGAAATGTGTGCAGCTATGGCCTACATCCAGGCCCTCATAATTTCCAGCATGTTACTACCATATCCTCTTCTCTTTACCTTCAAAAGCACATTTTTTTCTACAAAAACATAGAAAATGCAAATTCCCTACACTGAAAATTGAGTGACATTAAAGTTATTGTCAGAAGGTGGTAGGATTTTTTTTTAATTAATCACAACCAGATTAAATAGGAATGAAAATCCACACACTCTTCCATTCCTACTTTATATCCAGAACAGAAAAAACTTGGCCAGGTAAATACACTCTTTACCATCCCTTTGCAACGTCTGGCTCTTAAATAAGAAAAGGGACTGTTCTAAACAAGAAACCTGGCAGCCATTCTTCTATGGCCAGATGGAGTTTTTTGTGGGCAGTTAAGAGCTGTTCATCATTTTTACATCAATCTTTCTCTTTCCAGAAAACAGCTGGGCAGGAATCATGTGGTAATTGAAGTGCCACACTGCTGCCCAAGAGGCTGCTCTGTAAATGGTATACACTGAGGGTGAGATTTTCATGTATGTCCCCTCATAGTATCACAGCACCAGGACACATATATAAGGAATGATTTCAAGCAGTAAAAGAAAGCCTTGCAAACACCAGGAATTGAAATAGAAACTGCTTACATCTATGAATTTGTTGATCAAAATAACACTATGCTGAATCCACTGCAGATGAAGAAAATTAAAAGATACAACAGAGAAATAAAAAGGGCAAAGGAACTTACCCCCAAATAAGGAAATGAAAACAAAATCAAATATTAGAGAAAGAGAAGTTCCCAGGAAATAATTATTCCAAAGATTGAAATAAAATTTAGAAAATGTATTGATTCTCACTAACAAAGAATCACTGCAGATGGTGATTGCAACCATGAAATTAAAAGACGCTTACTCCTTGGAAGGAAAGTTATGACCAACCTAGATAGCATATTCAAAAGCAGAGACATTACTTTGTCAACAAAGTCCATATAGTCAAGGCTATGATTTTTCCAGTAGTCATGTATGGATGTGAGAGTTGGACTGTGAAGAAAGCTGAGCGTTGAAAAATTGATGCTTTTGAACTGTGGTGTTGGAGAAGACTCTTGAGAGTCCCTTGGACTGCAAGGAGATCCAACCAGTCCATTCTAAAGGAAGTCAGTCCTGGGTGTTCTTTGGAAGGAATGATGATGAAGCTGAAACTCCAGTACTTTGGCCACCTCATGTGAAGAGTTGATTCATTGGAAAAGACTCTGATGCTGGGAGGGACTGGGGGCAGGAGGAGAAGGGGACGACAGAGGATGAGATGGCTGGATGGCATCACCGACTCAATGGACGTGAGTTTGAGTGAACTCCGGGAGTTGGTGATGGACAGGAGGTCTGGCGTGCTGTGATTCATGGGGTCTCAAAGAGTCAGACACAACTGAGCGACTGAACTGAACTGAACTGAATGAAGAATCAAGCAAGTGTTTATTAAACAAGAATAGAAATCCCCAAGGGGAAGGCTGAGCTACATGGATAAGAAAATGAGTTATAAAGGTATGTAAGAGACATAAAGAAGAATTACAAGGTAAATAAAAGAACAATAGAAGGATTTCAAAGCCTATATCAGAGGCATTATAAGTTAGAATTGACAGTATACAGTAAAATAATAGATCTGAAGAGCTCTCCTAGAATGCAAAGGGTAAAGATAAAATTAATGAAAGAAAACATATTAGTATAAAAGCATATACATAATAATAAAAACAGAAAATGAGAGTGCAACTTAAGCATTATTGGTAAGTAAGAAGAAGACATTTTGAACAATAGAAAAGGAAGAGGAAAATATAACTCAAACAGATTTTTCTGAAGTTAAAAAAATGAATATCATAAAGGCTAAGTACATTATAGACAATTTCACCAAAAAGCATCCTGGCACATCTGATCAAAAATGTTTAAGGTAAAAAAAATTTTAGAATCAACCATTAAGTGGTAAAACACCCATTCTCTTTTCCTAAAATATAAATACACACCTGAAGTCAAAGGAGATGCATCTATATACAATTTCAAGGTTTGCATCTTGAGAATGTATTTGTACCCAAGTTGTCTTTCCTAAGTAAAAGAATAGTCTTCTGTATGAGTGCTGTGAAAGTACACTACCCACATGCTCTTTTAAACGCTTTTGAAGGTTTGTTCCAGTCATATAACACCAAAATGCAGATCTTAAAATGTAGACAACGTAACTAGAAAAAGATTTTGCATTGAGACTTTTGCTGGCAAAAATAATAGCATAACTATTCAGGCAGCTGGATGGATAATATACAGAGAGCAATAAACAGACAGTAATAGGAAATCATAGAGAATGTAAAGCATTGACAGAATGACAGAAGAGACATCAGATATCACTTTTATGGCCCTTTCACTCTATTTGTTACACTCCTCAAAATGTCTGCATAGGAAACCTAGACAATACATTGTTATTCCTATCAGTAAACCCCTTCTCAATACTACCAGGCTCACCACTGCAAACCCACTGAAAGACCAACCCTGTAAGTCTCTATATTTCTGTGTGCCCCATAGATACCACCAGGATTAACTTTATCATGTCCTATTTTCCTATACACTTTAGCTACCACATGAAACCCAAGCTTCCCAGATTATCATATTATTAGAAAAGGAATACATGAGCAGATGAAACACTGACCTTAGAAGCTCCAAGGGAAGGTCAACCCTGCCATTCCATCCTACCTAGTGGTTCTCAACCCCATCAGATCCAAAGTCCTGCTGCTATAACAAATATTTTATAGGGCTTGCTTTACTTTCCTGAAATGAAATTTATAGGCAATATAACCTACATGCACACATAATTAAAAATACTCATCCTGGGATAATATAAAGGGAAAAAATAAGGCCCATTATTTGTAATATAGTATAATATAGTGTAATGTGTTTCTGCTGCTGCTGCTAAGTCGCTTCAGTCGTGTCCAACTCTGTGTGACCCCATAGACGGCAGCCCACCAGGCTCCCCCGTCCCTGGGATTCTCCAGGCAAGGACACTGGAGTGGGTTGCCATTTCCTTCTCCAGTGCAGGAAAGTGGAAAGTGAAAGTGAAATCACTCAGTCGTGTCCGACTCTTAGCGACCCCATGGACTGCAGCCCACCAGGCTCCTCCGTCCATGGGATTCTCCAGGCAAAGAGTACTGGAGTGGGGTGCCATTAGTCTACTATATTACAGAACCTGTGCTGTTCAGGCACAGCAACGCTAGAGGACACGATGAAGGGTTAGAAGCTTACCATGATGAATAGAATCATCAGAATGTGATGACTGCAAGGGAAGACTGACACTGGAGTGTCTTATTGCAACTCGTAAACAGAGCAGTAGTGTGGTTAGTGATGTGATTTTTCTAAAATGTTGAATAATGGCTGGTAAATTTACAAACAAAGGATACTACAATCTTCCTTCAACTTAAATGGTAGTTCCCATTCCTAGAAAATTTACCATTAATTAAATTTCTACTTTAAATGCAAAGGTAGAAAGAAAACCTCTGTATTTATTTGCAAAATAGAGATAATGGATACATGTACACGTATGGCTGAGTTTCTGCATTGTTCACCTGAAATTATCAAAATATTATTAATCGGCTCTACTCCAATATAAAATAAAAACTTAAAAAAAAATGGAGATAAGCTGCTGCTGCCGCCGCTGCTGCTAAGTCGCTTCAGACATGTCCGACTCTGTGCAACCCCATAGACTGGCAGCCCACCAGGCTCCTCTGTCCCTGGGATTCTCCTGGCAAGAATACTGGAGTAAGAGCAGATTTTTCATCTATATTAAAGTTCGGCAGGATATTCCAAGTTTGTACATTGGTGTGTGATAAAGAAGTTTTGGGGGCACTGTACCATTCATTCGGAGAAGGCAATGGCACCCCACTCCAGTGTTCTTGCCTGGAGAATCCCAGGGATGGGGGAGCCTGGTGGGCTGCCGTCTATGGGGTCACACAGAGTCAGACATGACTGAAGCGACTTAGCAGCAGCAGCAGTACCATTCATTGGAGGATATCAAGCAGTTTTAGCACTCTTCCACTAATTGGTTCACGAGGAATAGATGGGGACACAGGGGAAACAGTGTCAGACTATTTTTTGGGGCTCCAAAATCACTGAAGATGGTGACTGCAGCCATGAAATTAAAAGATGCTTACTCCATGGAAGGAAAGTTATGACCAACCTAGATAGTATATTCAAAAGCAGAGACATTACTTTGCCAACAAAGGTCTGTCTAGTTAAGGCTATGGTTTTTCCTGTGGACATGTATGGATGTGAGAGTTGGA
>SJYQ01000543.1:304761-321558 GCA_006410935.1 Redunca redunca
TGGACCACAGCCTTGTCTAACTCAATGAAACTATGAGCCATGTCATGTAGGGCCACCCAAGATGGACAGGTCATGGTGGAGAGTTCTGACAAGATGTGGTCCACTTCTGACAAAAGGGAATGGCAAACCTTCAGTATTAGTGCCTTGAGAACCCCATGAACAGTATGAAAAGGCAAAAAGATAGAACACTGAAAAATGAACTCCCCAGGTTGGTAGGTGCCCAATATGCTACCGGAGGAGTGGAGAAATAACTCCAGAAAAAATGAAGCGACAGAACCGAAGAGAAAACAACACCCCACCCTGTTGTGGATGTGACTGGTGATGGAAGTAAAGTCCAATGTTGTAAAGAACAATATTGCATAGGAACCTGTAATGTTAGGTCCATGAATCAAGGAAAATTGGAAATGGTGAAACAGGAGATGGCTAGAATGAATATCAACATTTTAGGAATCTGTGAACTAAAATGGACTCAAATGGGTGAATTTAACTCAGATGACCATTATATCTACTACTGTGGGCCAAGAATCCCTTAGAAGAAATGGGGGTAGCCCTCAGAGTCAACAAAAGAGTCCAAAATGCAGTACTTGGGTGTAATCTCAAAAACAGCAGAATGATCTCTGTTCGTTTCCAAGGCAAACCATTCAATATCACAGTAATCCAAGTCTATGCCCCAGCCAGTAATGCTGAAGAAGCTGAAGTTGAATGGTTCTATGAAGGCCTACAAGACCTACAAGACCTTTTAGAACTAACACCCAAAAAAGAGGTCCTTTTCCTTATAGGGGACTAGAATGCAAAAGCAGAAAGTCAAGAGATACGTGGAATAACAGGCAAATTTGGCCTTGGAGTGCAAAATGAATCAGGACAAAAGCTAACAGAGTTTTGCCAAGAGAACACACTGGTCATAGCAAACACCCTCTTCCAACAACAAAGAGAAGATGCTACACATGGACATCAGCAGATCATCAATACCGAAATCAGACTGATTATATTCTTTGCAGCCAAAGATGGAGACGTTCTAAACAGTCAGCAAAAACAAGAACAGGAGCTGACTGTGGCTCAGATCATGAACTCCTTACTGCCAAATTCAGACTTAAATTGAAGAAAGTACAGAAATCCACTAGACCATCCAGGTATGACCTAAATCAAATCCCTTATGATTATACAGTGAAAGTGACAAATATATTCAAGGGATCAGATCTGATAAACAGAGTGCCTGAAGAACTGTGAACAGAGGTTCGTGACATTGTACAGGAGGCAGGGATTGAGACCATCTCCAAGAAAAAGAAATGCAGAAAGGCAAAATGGTGGTCGAAGATGCCTTACATATATCTGAGAAAAGAAAAGTGAAAAGCAAAGGAGACAAGGAAGGATATAGCCATTTGAATGCAAAGTTACAAAGAATAGCAAGGAGAGATAAGAAAGCCTTCCCCAGTGATCAGTTCAAAGAAATAGAGGAAAACAATAGAATGGAAAAGACTAGAGATCTCTCCAAGAAATTTAGAGATACCAAGGGAACATTTCATGCAAAAATGGGCACAATAAAGGACAGTAGTGGTATGGACTTAACAGAAGCAGAAGATAATAAAAAGAGGTGGCAAGAATACACAGAAGAACTGTACAAAAAAGATCTTCATGATCCAGATAACCACAATGGTGTGATTAGTCACCTAAAGTCAGAAATCTTGGTGAAGTGGGTCTTAGGAAGCATCATTACGAACAAAGCTAGAGAATGTAATGGAATTCCAGTTGAGCTATTTCAAATCCTAACAGACTATGCTGTGAAAGTTCCGCACTGAATATGCCAGCAAATTTGGAAAACTCAGTAGTGTCCACAGGACTGGAAAAGGTCAGTTTTCATTCCAATCCCAAAGAAAGGCAATGACAAAGAATGTTTAAACTACCACACAATTGCACTCATCTCACATGCTAGTAAAGTAATGCTCAAAATTCTCCAAACCAGGCTTCAACTATACATGAACCATGAACTGCCAGATGTTCAAACTGGATTTAGAAAAAGCAGAGGAACCAGAGATGAAATTACCAACATCTGTTGGATCATCGAAAAAGCAAAAGAGTTCCGGAAAAACGTCTATCTCTGCTTCATTGACTATGTCAAAGCTTTTGACTATGTGGTTCACAACAAACTGTGGAAAATTCTTAAGGAATTGGGAATACCAGATCACCTTTCCTGCCTCCTGAGAAATCTGTATGCAGGTCAAGAAGAAACAGTTAGAACTAGACATGGAACAAAGATGTAGAACATGGTTCTAAATCAGGAAATGAGTACATCAAGGCTATATATTGCCACCCTGCTTATTTAACTTCTATGCAGAATGAATGAATGAATAAAGTCGCTCAGTCGTGTCTGACCCTTTGTGAACCAATGGACTGTAGCCTACTAGGCTCCTCTGTCCATGGGATTTTTCAGGAAATAGTACTGGAGTGGATTGCCATTTCCTTCTCCAGTGGATCTTCACGACCCAGGGATCGAACCCAGGTCTCCCGCATTGTAGACAGACGTTTTACTGTCTGAGCCACCAGGAAGTCTCCATTCTATACAGAATACATCACGCCAAATACTGGGCTGGATGAAGCACAAGCTGGAGTTAAGATTGTCTGGAGAAATGCCAATAACCTGGATATACAGATGACACCACCCTTATGGCAGAAAGTGAAGAGACACTAAACAGCCTATTGATGAAAGTGAAAGAGCAGAGTGAAAAAGTTGGCTTAGAGCTCAACATTCAGAAAACTAAGATCATGGCATCCAGTCCCATCACTTCATTTCAAGTAGATAGGGAAAGAATGGAAACAGTGACAGACTTTATTTTGGGGGGCTCCAAAATCACTGCAGATGGTGACTACAGCCATAAAATTAAAAGACACTTCCTCCTTGGAAGAACAGCTATGACCAACCTAGATAGCATATTAAAAAGCAGAGGCATTATTTTGCCAACAAAGGTCTGTCTAGTCAAAGCTATGGTTTTTCTAGTAGTCATGTATGGATGTGAGATTTGGACTATAAAGAAAGTTGAGCTCCAAACAACTGATGCTTTTGAATTGCAGTGCTGAAGAAGACTCTTGAGAGTCCCTTGGACTCCAAGGAAATCAGATGAGTCGATCCTAAAGGAAATCAGTCCTGAATATTCATTGGAAGGACTGATGCTGAAGCTGAAACTCCAATATTTTGGCCACCTGATGGGAAGAACTGAATCTTCTTCAGTTGGAAAAGACCCTGATGCTGGGAACGATTGAGGGCAGGAGGAGAAGGGCACGATGGAGGATAAGATGGTTGGACGGCATCACTGACTCAATGGACATGAGTTTGAGCAAGCTCCGAGAATTGGTGATGGACAGGGAAGCCTGGCATGCTGCAGTCCATGGGGTCAGAAGGAGTCTGACATGACTGAGCAACTGAATTGAACTGAACTGATTTTCTTATGGCAGCCTGAGCAAACAATATAGTTAGTAACAAAATTCATAAGAAGTCTCTATAAATGTAACAGGTTGCTTAAAAAAAACAAAACAAAACTAAACTAATTTGAACCACTAATCTGTTCTCTTTTCCAAGAGCTGACTCATTGGAAAAGACCTGGTTGCTGGGAAAGATTGAAGGCAGGAGGAGAAGGGGACGATAGAGGATAAGATGGTTGGAGGGCATCACCAACTTGATGGACATGAGTTGATCAAGCTCCTAGATGGTGATGGACAGGGAAGCCTGGTGTGCTGCAGTCCTTGGGGTTGCAAAGAGTCAGACACAACTGAGTGAACAAACTGAACTGAACTGAATCTGTTCTCCATCTCCACAACGGTAGTGTTTTAAGAATGCCATGTAAATATAATAGAATCAAATATCATCTAAACTTTCAGATCAGCTCTTCATCCAAGATAATTCTCTTGAAATCCATCCAAGTTCTTATGTGCAGTAAGAGACCATTCCCTTTTATTGTTGAGTAATATGCCACAATATGGATGCATCACACTTTATTTAACCCTTCACTACTGAAGGGCATTTGAGCTGTTTCCTGTTTGGAGCAATTATGAATAAGCTGCTACTAACATTAATGTATATGTTTCCATGCAGATATGTAAGTTTTCATTTCTCTAGGGAAAATGCTCAAGGGTGTTTGCTGAATCATATGGTAAATATTTTAACATTCTTAAGTGTTATACTATTTTCCAGAGTGACTGCACCACTTTACATGCCCGCCAGCAATATGTGAGAGAAGTCCAATTTATCTACAATAGGAAACAGCTAATGTATGTGTCATATAAAAATTTCCAGAGCACCAAAATATAGTTATCTGCTTTTATTTTATGAGGTTCACATACTTGTACACCTAAACCCAATAGAGTGTTGGTAAGCTAGCTCTTTGGAATTTAAGAGAAAAGAAAGTTCTCAATTTATGGCAATTTCCTCTTTGCAAATGATCTATTCCTGGTTGCTTTTAAACAACATATGACTTCATTGAGAGCAATGTTGGGAAGACCTGCATACAAGTGGTCCTCACAAGTTGGCACAACCTGTTCCAGCATACTGCTGCACAGAAATACATGAGCACACAGAGACACACACACACAGCAGATTTACTCCTTCGTGAATATGGGTAGAAAATTAAATAAAATGGTGGAATGAGTTTAATAACATGATGACATAAACAAATGAAAAGACAGATATAAAATTAAAAGTATGTTAGAGTACAATTTTAGGAAAAAAGCATATATAAATTTATGAATATATTTATAGAATCAAAGGAGTTGAAAACTCCACAATGTTAATAGTTTTATTTCTGGGTAGTTGAATAATGAATGATTTTAGAGATTTCATGATTGTGTTTTCTCTGTATTCCAAATTTTCTTGATGAACTTGTTTTCTTAATCAGAAATAAATACTGTATTTTATTATATTTAAAAGTCTAGAATCTGAGGGGTCAAAATTATCAATGAACATAGAACAAAACAAAACATAGATAAGTGATAATGTCGCATAATAGAGTACAAAATGAGCTCAGAAAAGGTGAAGTTGATTTTAAATGGAAACTAAACAAGATCATGGAGTGAATCAGATGCTTCCAGGAGAAAATAAATTTGAGCATGACTTTCGCTTTCTTCCTATCTGAGGAAAATTCTCAAAGAGATTTCACATGTGCCTATGTTTTTGTCTATGTCAGAGAAGGGAAGAGAGATGGGTTTGGGGAGACAGCTGTTAAAAAAGAAAACTAAGCCAGATAGTCCTGAATTTGAATACTCTTCTTCACTATCTATGCTATTTGGGCAAGTCATCCTCTTGAAGCCTCAGTTTCTTCCTCTCCCATCAGGTCAATATTCCTGCTTCATTAAAAAGTCAAATGAAAACATTGTTCAAAGAAGACTTTCCTTCTGTTATCTCAGTTTACTTGAAATTATAAGCCACCAAAATTCCAACACAAGTTTTTATAACCATGATATTGAAAATTATTGGGCTAGGAGATGCTTCACTTTAAAGAGATAGATGGCATTTCAATTTTATGATTTACATTGTAGGAAGAGAGATTATATAGACAAAAAGATGTGTATTATATTTTTAAAAACCAGTAACAGAAGGTAAAATTTTACTTTGTCCGTAATCTGCTCTTTTGTTCACTCACTCAACAGATATCTATAAAGTACAGGCTCAGTGAAAATCAGCCATTAGGAAGTCACGAGAAAATATAAGATTAATGACACCTGGGGACAAGAAGTTTTCAGCAGCTTCTGCAGATGGCACCATGCACATTTCAGAGCAGTGCAGGTGGCAATGCTGGCCCTGTGGTCTCTGTGCCTATTCCTTCTGCGATCTTATGATACCTGCAGGCCCAACCAGCAAGTGCCTGAAGCTAAGACAAGTGCTTACTCAGTCTGATAATAAAACAGAATATGTAAAATGTACAATGACTATCCAAATTTATACTCATCTATTTCAGAACTACTCAGTCTCTGAGTTAACATGATAAGGTCAATACTCATCATGTCTTCCTTCCTGACTCTCTTTCCTCTAAAAGAGATAAGTGGTACTTTGTTTTCTGGCAACGCTTTCCCCACCAGTTACCCATGACCACTGAATGAGTCTGCTCAGACTGCTGTAACAAAAGACTATAGATCAGGTGCCTCAAACCAGACATTTATTAATATGTTGCCCTGTTCTGGATCCACAGAAGTCCAAGAGTCGAAATCTTCAGGGAATGAAGAGGAATAGCCCACGGGCATCTAAACAGCCACACAGTGAGGAGGGTAAGGATAATAAAGTAGGAAGTATGAGTTTTAAATATGCTGGTATTTCCAGGAAGAGGGAGTCACCGTCTAGAGATGGAAATTAAAAGCAAGAAAGCCTGGTAGAATGTGTGAGAGAGAGAGACAGTCATGATTTGAAAAGTCTCTACAGGAATGCATATCATCAGAGGAGGGCCAGATGCCAATTCAGGAAGGAGTATGAAAGCTAACTTGTAAAGAGTTGATAGAGGTTATAACGAAATTTGCTGATGAATAATTGTGGCTTCCAGAGGTTACGCTCCAGAATGGATTTCAAGAGTTGGGATGGAATGGGCGATGGGTTCAGAATAAGGGCTATCCTGGGCTGAAAGAACATGGGTTTCTGGGTCTTAGAGACAAGTCGGAAAGCCTCAGCCTTCTCTCTTAGGCTTGTAAAGGTAACACAAGTAAAGAGGGGTAAGCAATGTCATGAAATCCTCTTTACAATCAAGGAGCTAGACAGGAATATAAAGTCTGCCAATCCAGGGGAAGGATGAGGATCTTGCCATGAGTGTGTGGAACCTCAAAAAAGATGAGTAGATTGGAAGTGTGGCGAAATTACCAGGAACTTGTAGAAATCAGAGGAAATGCATTTCGGCTGGAAACTATTGGCATTGACTTAAAAACATGATCAGTAAAGAGATAGTTCTGCTGAAACCTTTTAAAAACAGTAATATGATACCAACACTAATACTGCTAAAAATATATGTGATTAAAGTGTCTGTCTACAACGTGGGAGACCCGGGTTCAATCCCTGGGTCGGGAGGATCCGCTGGAGAAGGAAATGGCAATCCACTCCAGTACTATTGCCTGGAAAATCCCATGGACAGAGGAGCCTGGTAGGCTACAGCCCATGGGGTTGCAAAGAGTTGGACACGACTGAGTGACTTCACTTACTTCACTTAATACACTGTAGTTGTAAAGTGTAAAGTGCTCAGTCACTCCAGTTGTACCCAACTCCTTGTGACTCTATGGACTGTAGCCCACCAGGCTCCTCTGTCCGTGGGATTATCCAGGTAAGAATTCTGGAGTGGGTTGCCATGTTCTCCTCCAGGGAATCTTCCAGCCCAGGGATTGAACCCGTCTCCTGCCTCTCCTGCATTGCAGGCAGATTCTTTACCCACTGACTCTAACATGAATACATGTTAGTAAAATTATCTAACTATAATTTCCCTATTGGAAAATATATAGAGAAATATGATAAACTTATATATACTACCACTGAAATTAATAAAGGTTAGCAGTATACAGCATTTATTTCAGATCATTTTTAAGAAGGAAATCTCAGTGATACTCCTATGTACATTTTGCCAGACTCACTCCTCTTCCTTCTTGTCTAAGGCAAACACCATCATGAATTTTATTTATTCTTTATATGTATGTTCTGTTTACATTTTAACATAGATATATGCCCATGAAGGCATGTAATATTTTGTGAGTTCTAAAAGTTAACATTAATTTTATTGTATAATTAACAAATTATGTTATCTTTACCTACCAATTTGGAACTAGCTCCCTTTCATTTAGTATTAATATTATACTGTTCTATTCCCTCACATAAATATGCCACAGTTTATTTATCCATTCATCTGTTGATAGCATTTTGGTTGCTCTAGTTTTTAAAATTTTAACAATGTCACAAGGAATATTTGTGAATATGTCTCTTGAGTACATGTGGGAAAGTCTCTCAAGGGCGTATACTTTGAAAGGCCTTCCCTAGGGGCTCAGTGGTAAAGAATCTGCCTGCCAGTACAGGAGGCACGGATTTGATCCATGGGTGGGGAAGAACTCCTGGAGAAGGAAATGGCAACCCATTCTAGTATTCTTTTCTGGGAAATCCCATGGACAGAGGAGACTGGGGGGCTATAGTCCATGAGGTGGCAAAGAGTTGGACTCAACTTAGTGACTGAACAACAACAACATACTTAGAAAAGGAATTGCTGAGTTGAAGCTATGGGTATTTTCAACCTTTCTACCTATTACAAAATTATTCTTCAAAAAGGTTATACCAATTTCCACTCCAACCAGCAAGGCTGAAGAATATCCATTTACCTATATCTTTGCTTACATTTTGAATTGTCAGACTAACCTATTTTTTAATTTTATAGGTTACATAATATATCTCACTTTTATAATCTGCATTTCCAGAACAGTCAGTGAAGTTGGACATCTTATCATCTTCTTTTTGACCATTCTTGTGTCCTCCTTTGTCAATTTCTTGTCACACACAACATATTAACACATAAACAATATAAATATATGCGTGTGTATGTGTCAAGTTTTTAGTGTCTAGTTTTATCTTTTATGGTGTCATTTGGAAGGTTTCCAATGTGATATATTTGAATTGACCAAAGTTTTGACTTAAAATCTTTGCTTTCCTGTCTGATTTGCTTAAAGTCACTAGTCAAATAACTTAATCTTTAATATCATCCTGATCTTTAATATCATCCATGGAAATAGCTAACACTATTGTTTCATGAGTAGAGCTTGCTCAGCAAAGAACATAGAGTCATCAAAGTTGTATGAACAGACTTCATATGATCATTTTCTAGACAGAATACTATAAACCCTATGAAAAATATGTTACCACTCACAAAATCCTGCAAAGCAGACAGGACTGTAAATGCTGAAAAGAATAAGTATTTCCTATTGCTTTGCCTTTTACATGTTTTATGTATAGGATAAGTTGGATTTATGAGCTTTAAAGTCATTAAAGGAAATGTTTGGAGCAGATACAGACAACAAAATCAATAGCATCTAGATAGACTGAGATCATATGAACAGATTTATTGTCTTGACCTTTCACTCCAAATGCCCTGTCTTATTTTGTTGTAATAAAAGTTAAACATATATATAAAACAACAGAGAATGGATAATTCTGATGTGACATTACTGAAATCTCAGGGTTTGTATAGAATCTGTGATCTCAGTACTATTTTTAGCTTTTTAAAAATATTTCTGCTCCTAGATTAAGGTCATTTCATGATTTCCACTGTCCCACTGACTTGTCGACTCAATACAACCATCTGCTCTATTTTTACAGTTTTAGTGAAATTACTTTTTAATTTAGGAGTAGGTTAAGTTAAATTTGGTTTTCTTAGAATTAGCTGAACTTGTCTGAGGTCTATGTATGGAGGGATTTGTTAAAAGGCAGGACAATGATAAAAAAAAAGTTTTCCAGTGCATATGATTTGTTTTCAATGAACACACATAACTCTGTTTATGTATGTACTTACACACATTCTGTTTTTTAACTTTTCTATTTGTCTTTTCTCCTTTGGTGGTTTCATCAGCCTCATGACTTAAAGATATCTGTTTGGTGTGATTGCCTCAAAATTATTTCTTTACTCTTTCCAAAATTATTTCTACTAAATATACAACATATCAATGGCCTACCAACATCTCCACTTGCATTTTGAATAAGATTATCAAAGTGCATGTTTCTAAAACTGAGTCCTGACTCTTCCTTCCACACCCAAACACCTGAAACTCCCAGAATTACAGGTGTAATAACTCCATTCTCTTAGTTGTCCAGGCCAAATGTGGCCTCATTCTTTATCTTATTTCTTTCTTATGCCACTCCATTTACAAGAAAAATTCCATCAGGTCCACAATTCAGTATTTAGAACCAAGCGCTTTTCACACCTTTGCTGGTACCATCCCAGTCCAAGAAACCATCAGATAACCAATAAATGATTTCCTGCTGTCATTTCCTAACTACACTTGGAGCCAGCAATGTTTTTGGAGGTGAGAACTTGGACCAATACTGAACAGGGTTGCTACAGTGATTGGATGTCATGTCTGTTTCACAGTCAGAAGAGTTCACTGATCAAGGAAGCAATGTAAGTGTGATGGTTAGTTTTATGTGTCAGCCAGATGGAGGTTTTTGGTTAAATGTTATTCTGGATGTGTTTAAGAGAGTTTTTTGGATGAGATTAACATTTGAATCAGTAGACTGAATTAAGCAGATTGCTCTCTCTGAGTTGGGTGGCCCTCGCCCAATCAGCTGACGCCCTGAATAAAGCAAAAATTTGAAAGTAGAATTTGCTTTCTCTGCCTGACTGGAACATTGCTTTTCTCCTTCCTTTGAACTTGGATTCAAAGTGGAACTTTCATCATTGACTTCCAGGTTCCCAGTCCTATGGACTTAGGCCAGAATTATACCATTGGTTCTTTTACATCTCCAGACTGCTGACTGCAGATCTTGGGACTTCTCAGCCTCCATAACTACATGATGCAATTCTTCATAATAAATCACTCCCTCTCTTGTTCTCTCTCTCATATTTCTATTCAATGGTTCAATATAAGAAAAAGATTCCTTAGAATTAAAATATTTCCAAAAGGGGGGATATTAATGAGGTCATGAGCAACTTGTAACTAAAAGTTTTCAACTTAAAATAGGCTGTCCCTCTGTTTCAGAGGGATATGGTATGGCATCACCAACTTGATGGACATGAGTGAGTAAGCTCTGGAAGCTGGTGATGGACAGGGAAGCCTGGCATCCTGCAGTCCATGGGATTGCAAAGAGTCAGACACGACTGAGCAACTGAATTGAATTGAACTGAACTGGTATGGTAAATGGGAGCATATATTTGTCTAACGGGTAGGTGAAAAGAAGGAGATACTAAATTATATCCTTTCTTTCTTCTGAAAACATACTGAAAATAAAACACCCAAATAAGAAAAAGAGACAGCGAAGTATCGTGCACATAGCAGATGGCCAATAAGTCTATGTAAAATTAGTAAATTAACAGTTGTAATATGTTATAATGCTCAAAAGATCATGGAGACGTTGTTTTCTCCAACATTGATGAAGGATTTAGTTATTCAAGCTTTTACTTGGAGATTACAAATTCTTCCCATACATTTTGGGAATTAAGTTATTTTAACTTTCTGCTATACTTCATGCAAATAATAGCCTGATAAGTCCCAAAATTCTAGCACTGTATTGACCGTGTCATTGTGTGATCTATAAAATAAACAATATACACAAACAAAATACGCTAAAATAACAATGTCGTTTTGCTCAATAAAATACCCCATGGAATTCACTACTTGGTTTTTTGACATTTTTAGAGAATTTCACATAACAGCTGATGAAATCCAATAAGCTAGATACATTAGGGATTTTCCATAGTTCCTTGGAAGTAGATGTAGTATAAATAATCATTTTGCTTTGTATACCTCTGTCTATATAGTGTTTTAAAGGCTTAAAATAATACAGTTGAAACTTATTTTCTGAACACTTTTTATTAAAAAGGGTTAAAAAATCCCTTGAGATTATATATTATCTAATATTAAGTTTCAGGAACTTCCATATAGCTCAGATGGTAAAGAATCTGCCTGCAATGCAGGAGACCCGGGTTTGATCCCAGGGTCAGGAAGGTCCCTTGGAGAAGGAAATGGCAATCCACTCCAGCATTCTTGCCTGGGGAATTCCATGGACAGAGGAGCTTAACAGGCTACAATCTATGGGATCTCAAAGAGTAGGACACGACTAAGGGACTAACACACACAATATTGTTTCAGTATAGGGGTGGGTGGGACAGAGGTCCAAGAGGGAGGGGACACGTGTTTACATATAGCTGATTCACTTCTTTTTAGAACAGAAACTAGCACATTGTAAAGCAACTGCTGCTGCTGCTGCTGCTGCTAAGTCACTTCAGTCGTGTCTGACTGTGCAACCCCATAGACAGCAGCCTGCCAGGCTCTCCCATCCCTGGGGTTCTCCAGGCAAGAACACTGGAGTGGGTTACCATTTCCTTCTCCAGTGCATGAAAGTGGAAAGTGAAAGTGAAGTCGCTCAGTTGTGTCCGACCCTCAGCGACCCCATGGACTGCAGCCTACCAGGCTCCTCCGTCCATGGGATTTTCCAGGCAAGAGTACTGGAGTGGGGTGCCATTGCCTAATAAAAATGATAAAAATCAGTTTCTGTTTTGTTTTAGTCTTTATAAGTAGGTTGAATGATCGTTTGGAATACAAAAATGGGTTCAAACTATCTGCTATAAACTACCTCTATGGCTTCACAGCCAAATGTTGGATCCTTTCCAAGCCTTGTTTAGCTTAATGCCATAGAGACAGTCCAATAATTCATTTATCCAAAGTACTGCTGATGCCTTTCTATGACTGTTCTTTTATAATGAACAAGTGATGTTGCATCTTTTTTGAACTGAAGCTAGCTTTACCTCTTTTTACATCTTTAGTTTCCATAAACTTCAGAATACCATACAGCTTTTGAGTTGAAACAAATTAAAATCAACCTTATTTGAAAAATCTTACAATTGTTGAAAGACTTATAGTAGTATGCAGTATTGTTAATAATTAGCAGTGATTCCTATCAACTGGCAATTTTATTTTATGGTTAGATAGCACATTCACATCCATCCATCCTTTTCAGATTTATCCAATTCAACTCAACAAGCCCCTTGAACGAATTTGTTACTGAGTTTCTCCCAAGAGAATATGCAAGACTGAGAGTACTAGAAACTTCGCTGGACATTAAAAGATTGTCAAGGATCATCTTTACTTTTAGACTTTGACAATCTTAATCAAGTCTAAAGAAACATATTGAAGATCACAGTGTCTTAGGGCTAGCTCATCTCACCTGAAATTTTATTGATAAAGAAATTAAGGGCAGTCTTAAGTCATTCCAGTTACCATTAATCTTTTTCAGAGAAGCATCCCAGTTAGTAACTGAGCTATCAAGAATTAAAAAAAAAAAAAAGAAAGAAATACCTTCCTGCTACCTTTTCCTTTGCTATCCTATACTGTGTTTCTAGGGAAATAGGAAAAAAAATCCAAAAATTAGTGAAGTGGAACAGACATACAGTAATGTCATGTCAACATTTATTTATGGCCTGCCAGTTACGATGGATAAAATAAAAAGTCTAGAGGATTTTAAAAGCAGTACTTGCAAGGAATTCCAGGGCAGCTGGTACATCTCACTTGTCACACTGGAAATGGAAAAAGTGCAATCTATATCTGTAATTATTTGCTTGGGTTCACCATCCATTTTCCCAGATCCTACATTAATCATTTTATTTCTACTCGTCTGACATGGCCTTCCAACTTCAGTACAGAAAACTCTCTATTTTTATTAATCTCTTGTACTTCATGATTTCCACAACCTTATTTGTTTTAAGAGATGCTATTCATTTTAAGTATAACAAGCTCTACATAATGACTGACATATGTTGTAAAGGTCTGTGGTGTTATTCAGCTATTTGGAATTTGGAATGAATTTACCCATAAGGCTGTGCTATGAATGAATGTTAAATATTTATGGTTAACGGTGAAATTACATCTATTCTTTATGCACCAAAACTGTAGCTCCAGAGGTAACATTTCTTTGTGTAAATCATAATTTATAATTTTGCTTCCGTAGAGAGAGGACATTCCCAGGCAGGTATCCAACCATCTATTCATTGATTCGTTTAAAAAATGTTGTACCAGTGATGATAAGTGTCAGATGTTGGAGATTTAATAGTGTAAGAAATACTATTTCTGTTCTTCAAAAGCACAGGTGACACAGAATATTAGGCAAAAGAATACATTGTATTAATACCCCCTTCACTGCAGTTTGATGCAGGTCAACAGGCAGAAAGATCAGTGCAGGGGATATTCCAACAATTCAGGAAAAATATGATGTTGACAGAGAAGATAAAAATCAGTGAAAATGGTTTCAAGAGATATTAAGGATGGGAAAGAGTCCAAGATGAAACCCAAGATGTTGCAACTCTTGGACAGTGAATTGGAGAGAGTTTATAGTCCAGTTACATTTTCACAAGAGAAATTACCCTTTTACAGGAGTAAGTACCTGAGTCTGAGACAGCCAATTCTCATCAGAGTGACCATTGAAAATGAATTTTTCCTTGGTGCTACCATATTTTTACTAAAGATTTTCTAATCCCTTTATTACTAGTTATATTAATTTATGTAACCAAATAGTAAAATGATGATGAGATTTATCCCTGATGGAACTGAGTTATCAGGTTGAGATCACTGAATTAGTTATAATCTATTATCTTTTCTCTGATGTGAGACAAACTATATTCTTCATCTACCCAAGGTGTTCAAAATCGTTTGTAGTTATTAACTGTTCACACAACGGGGCAGCTCAGCTCAGCCAATGTCGCAATAAGCATCCTCCCCGCCCTCACCTGAACTTCAGAATACCAAATTTTTCAGTATTTTGTGCAATGAAAAAACTTTTAGGAAGATCTCATTGCCACGTGTTTTTGTACACTGTTTCCTCCTAATAGTTTACTGCAAGAAACTAAACTGTACATATGATGTTTCATACTAAATTATATTAACCTATTTAGTTAATAAGTTTTCAAATAAATGGTTCATGACTGTCCTGGTTATAAACTTCACTTATCTTTTCAAAATTTTTGGCACACTAGGGTAGCTTGGGAAATAGATACCTATCCATCTTATTATACTCACATTTACCTAGACTCACTAGCAAAAGCAAACATTCATATAAGATTGATTTAAATTTTTTTTTAACTATTGCTTAACTTTCATGGAAGATGGGGCATGTGCTTTATGTTGGGCATTTATCCAACATTCTTTCCAGTAAAGCTGAATCTCAGGGCAAATTCCATAGCTTCATGGAATGGAATGGGATTTTTATTTAATATTCCAAATACCTCAATCAGTTTCACTCTGAGTGTTACTCTTTTGGCAATATATTTCTATCTTTATTTTCAGAATCTGAACGATTTTCAGGATCCTGCATATTTGACACATAATTTGATCAAACACACAATTCCTTTACTTCGTAGAACATTTCATCTCTCCAATGTCAGTCCAATCTTAGTAGCTCTTTGGAATATGTTTTTGTTTATTTTCACACTTTTCCTTTGGTTAAGTGCTTTGTCAATCAGAAAATGATTCACTGAAATTGTTTATCCAATGCAGTGTAATTTGACATAGTACTGTATGTTTCTAACACTTATATTTTTACTAATATTGTTCCCTTGTTACTTTATCATTCACATTTCCTTGACAGTTCTCTAAAAGAAACCCGCTTTTCCTACATTTAGTATCACTTTTTTCAACCGTTGTCAATTTTAATTAGTGCATAAGATTCTGAGGGAGAAACTTATCTTTGTTAAGAATAATAAAAACCAAATGAACTGATTTTCTTGAGTTCTAGGGATAAAAAAAGAGAAGTTTAGAAAAATTACTGTTCATCTTCTCTTTTAAAGAAAAGATGTATTTTAAAGAAAAGAAACTTTTTATGTAGTGGGTCCATTAAAAGCACATATAGCTATTGCTTTTTAACAGCAATACAACAACAATAACAACAACAAACATTTTAATTGACTGAAATTTCTGAGTTTAGAAGGAAGGAAGGTTTAAATCTGGTTAGGAACTTATGTGACAGTTAGGAAGTGAGCCATCAATGTTAACAGAGCTTTCCCCATTTAAATAAGCATGCCTGTCTATTGTGATCTCATATAATACAGAGAAAAAAACACCAAGTCTAAATAAGGATTTAATTTATGTACAGTTACATTTGTCAATCCATGTTTACCATGTCTCACATCAAAGATATTATCTTGCTACTAATAAAGGTAACTTGATCAGGGAGTCCATCGTGGTCATTATTAGGTCAAGACGCACACATTTTTTTTTTTTTTTTTTTTTTTTTTTTTTCCAGNTTAAAATTTTAATGTTATATTGAACTCTAGTTGATTTATAATATTGTGTTAGTTTCCAGTGTACAGCAAAGTGATTCAGTTACACATATACCTATTCTTTTTCAAACTGTTCACCCATTTAGGTTATTAGAGCATTTTGTTCGGAGCTCCCTGTGCTATATATTAATAGTAGGTTTCTTGGCCTAGAGGAGCTATCCCACATTGAAGGTCAGGAAGGGCGGCGGTGAGGAGATACCTCTCATCCAAGGTAAGGAACAGCGGCTGTGCTTTGCTGGAGCAGCCGTGAAGAGATACCCCATACCCAAAGTAAGACAAACCCAAGTAAGATGGTACGTATTGCAAGAAGGCATCAGAGGGCAGACACACTGAAACCATACGCACAGAAAACTAGTCAATCTAATCACACTAGGACCACAGCCTTGTCTAACACAATGAAACCAAGCCATGCCTGCAGGGCAGCCCAGGACGGGAGGGTCATGGTGGAGAGGTCTGACAATGTGGTCCACTGGAGAAGGGAATGGCAAGCCACTTCAGTATTCTTGCCTTGAGAACCCCATGAACAGTAGGAAAAGGCAAAATGATAGGATACCAAAAGAGGAACTCCCCAGGTATTTGGTGCCCAATATGCTACTGGAGGTCAGTGGAAAAATAACTCAAGAAAGAATGAAGGGATGGAGCCAAAGCAAAAACAATACCCAGTTGTGGATGTGACTGGTGATAGAAGCAAGATCCGATGGTGTAAAGAGCAATATTGCATAGAAACCTGGAATGTCAGGTCCATGAATCAAGGCAAATTGGAAGTGGTCAAACAAGAGATGGCAAGGGTGAACGTCGACATTCTAGGAATCAGCGAACTAAA
>SJYQ01000543.1:323300-339518 GCA_006410935.1 Redunca redunca
GCTGAAACTCCAGTACTTTGGCCATCTCATGCAAAGAGTTGATTCATTGGAAAAGACTCTGATGGTGGGAGGGATTGGGGGCAGGAGGAGAAGGGGATGACCCAGGATGAGATGGCTGGATGGCATCATGGACACGATGGACGTGAGTCTGAGTGAACTCCGGGAGATGGTGATGGACAGGGAGGCCTGGCGTGCTGCGATTCATGGGGTTGCAAAGAGTCGGACACGACTGAGTGACTGAACTGAACTGAACTATTGGGTTATAGTTGATTTGCAATGTTGTGTTAGTTTCTGCTGTACAACAAAGTGAACCAGCTGTATGTACACATATATTCCCTCCCTCTTGGACCTCTTTCCCACCCCCTTCCCACCCATCTAGGTCACCACAGAGGACCCAGCTGAAGGGAATGCAATGTTTATGATCTATATAGCTTGGGAGCACGTTGTCCTTTCAGTTGCATCCGACTCTTTGTGGCCCCATAGACATTATTTCATCAGGCTCCTGTCCCTGGGATTCTCCAAGCAAGAATACTAGAGTGGGTCGCCATACTCTCCTCCAGAGGATCCTCCCAACCCAGGGAACAAACTGGCGGCTCCTGAGCCTCCTGCATTGCAGGCAGATTCTTTAGCACTGAGCCACCAGGAAAGCACCTTGTGCAGCCTGCACGACTACCTAAAACCAGTAAGAAGCCCATTTTATATTAAGGGCTGTTTTCCTCTTTACAAAGAAAAGCAAGTAACAATTTAATTACAGAGATCAATCAGTGAGATCTTCTTCTGCACCTAGGATGGTGTGAAAGTATAATGATGACACAAAGCTAAGCACTAAACCTAGACTAAGAGTTTTTGAATTTGAATCTCTGCTTCACCTTGTAGTAACTATACGATATGAGACAATATAACTAACTTTTTGAGATCATTGATTTTCATCAACCATGAAAAATGATAGCTTTTTTGATTACAAAGAATGTGAAAAATGTAAGACCATGTTTATGAAAAGTCTATACACTTCCACAATGATATTATATTTATTCTACTAACCTCCCTCAAGCTCATCCCTCAAGCAGGTTTCTCCTAGTATGTTTACGTCATACAGTTCAAGCTCTAGTCTTGGTTTCCCTGGTCTCCTTGAAACTGGAGAATCGTTATTCACCAATATTAATAAGTTGGAACCACCAAAGATCTGCCTTGATATCTTCTACATACTTACAAACTGTATGTATTTACTCCATATTCGTAGGCAATTCCATTTCGACCATCCCATCCCCACCTTGTTCCTATGTAGACTAAATACTTTAGGCTGACAATGTAGTGGAATCTACCACTGGGTTTAGAGACAGGTATTCCTTTTCAATGACATAAACATGATATCCCCAGTATATATTTTTTAAACAGCAACTATTTCTGAAGTGTTCAACCCTTATGATAAATCAAAATCTCTGCTATTTGGAGAAAATAGTCTGCTACTGGAATAGTGAACTTGATTTTAACAGATGAGATTTAACATGAGTATTCCCTCAAGGGACTGATGTGAGTTCTAATCTGAAATCTAATTTTTAACTTTTATCTCTACTTCACATCCTTCTTCTTACTTTTTCTTATTGCCCTTTGCACTACAAGTAGAAAAAAGTTTATTAAATTTATTTATCATATGATCCATATCTGCAGTGATTATATTAAACTATTTAGCAACTGCTTTAGCGTGAGCATTGTCCAATTAAATAGGACACTGACAACAAGTTCCTATATATAGAAATAGTACAACTGAATGGCAGCAATGCTTACCAGTAACCCTAACAAAAGTTTGTCAGTGGAAGAAGTTGTAAGAAATATATACAACTATAAAAACAATTACAGCAATTGCTTTTTACAGTATAAGCATAAGCCACTTAAAAACTGCTACTGGTCTTATCTCAAATTACATGAACAGAAATTCTCAGGGGTGTATGTTTTAGTCAAGGTTTTCATATATTTTCAAACAGGATTTCACATTATGTAAAACAGATAAAAGTGCAGCTGCTCTTGCTAAAGCAGCAGTAGGAACTTCTGGTACTTTCTCAGAGATAGCTCCAGGGAATACCAAGATTGTACCTAATATAACAATTTGCAGGTCCCAAAACCTGGGGACACTTTCAACCCCTAAAATCTCAAATCTGTATTTATTTCTTTCAATAGAAAAATAAGCAACAACATTTGTGAAAAATGTTTTTTGATACTTTAAGCAGAAATTTTAACATGTAAATATGTTGATTGAAGTGGCCTCTCTGGTACAATTCTTCAAAATCCAAAAATCATGAAATTTTAATACATTACAATTTGCTATGTATGTATACATGAAATGAAATGTTAGTGGCTCAGTCAGTCCATGGGATTCTCCAGGGAAGAATACTGGAGTGAGGTGCTATTCCCTTCTCCAAGGGATTTTCCCAACCCAGGGATCAAACCTGGGTCTCCCACATTGCAGGCAGGTTCTTTACCATCTGAGCCAGCCAGCAGGGAAGGTCAGATATATAAATATATATAGGACACAATCAAATAAAGCATTCTATTTTGATCTCCAGCAGATTCAGCGCTAAAGAAACATAAGCCTTGAACTCAAGGAACTTAATTATTCTAGTAGATTAAAGGAAATCAATAACAGTAATCAAGGCATCCTATCTTCCTTGATTTCTTAATTAGAGTATCCCATTATTGTTGTCTTCTGCCAATATTAATAAGAATTTTGTTCTTCATTGAGATAATTATGCCGAGGAAAAGGCTATACAAACCTCTATAACTTTAGGGAAGAAAATCTTTCTGAAGGCGCCCATCCGTTCATAAGCCTCCCTCACAGCAGGTACCACTTGAGTTGTTTGTGCCTGAGCTCCTATCACATATTCCATATAGAAAGAAAACCCACTCATCAGCACAGGAGAGAGGATAAGAGATCTTAGCATATCATCCACAGATGTCAGCTCTTAAGAACCTTCCTGAAATTTTTATGCTTTATGTTAAATTTATAATCGCACTAAAAAACAAAGTTTCTGTCAGTTTTTGTTGGCAAGCTGGTTCTTAGAAAGCCATTTTGTGACTTTTTATTGTTGTTGTTAAATTCTGCCTTACAGATGCTTGTCTTTGGGGAGACTGTAGCAATGTTAGTGTATGAAATCTGTGTTTTCTTTCTCTTTGCTTCAGTCTATATGGATCTAGTCACAGCACACAAGCATTTAACTGGGAACACTTTCCACACAATTTAACCATAGGTTTTTACAGTTTAGTTTCTTAGCATATTAATATGGGTTNTAACTGGGAACATTTTCCACACAATTTAACCATAGGTTTTTACAGTTTAGTTTCTTAGCATATTAATATGGGTTTGCTGTCAGACTATGTAAGAAATAGTTTTTTTTGCATATGTCCATAGGTAATGGAGTGAGGTGGGCCTATACTTGGCACAAACTGAAATAGGACAGGATGATAAATCTCTCTGCAGCTGGCCCATCTTTTATAGCAAGGTGTTACCGTTCAGTCTACCCTCTAATTTCCCTGGCTATGGGCAATTTGCAAGTATTAAATGGCCCTTATCATTTTCTATAATTAGGGTGTTGCCACATGATTGAGGAAATATTTTTTGAAGTAACATATGGCTAATTAGGGATTCCCTGGTGGCTCAGACTGTAAAAGCGTCTGCCTGCAATGCGGGAGAACCAGGTTCAATCCCTGGGTTGGGGAGATCCCCTGGAGAAGGAAATGGCAACCCACTCCAGTACTCTTGCCTAGAAAATTCCATGGATGGAAGGAGCCTGGTGGGCTACAGTCCATGGGGTTGCAAAGAGTCAGACCCGACTGAGAGACTTCACTTTCACTTTCATGTCTAGTTAATGCCTTGTTGGTAAGTTTCACCCAGATAATAAAGAACTGAAAGGTTTGAATTATGTGCCATTGGTTCATTTTGACTATACTTTGTAAGTTTAAGTTCTTACCTGTTTTAATGTTTCAGCTTATTTGTCCATATTTCATATAAGTATGATCTAAATTGAATGCATGTCCAAACATATATCTGCATATAGAAATTCCAGAGGGATGATAATCCTACAACATTATTCAAAGAAATAGAATAACCTTCCCTAGATATCAAATAAAAGCTATAAAGTATTAAGTATTTGGCTTATTAAAGTGAATGTAAATCTTAGAGAGTCAATTTTGTATTTTTTATGTGAAATTGGTAACATGTCAGAGTGAATGCTGGAGAAAATAAGTCACACCATAACTAATATGATGAAGGTGCACAAGATCTCATTTTTCACAGATACCACGAATTGTCTTACAAGTGTTTCAGAGTATTAATGAAGTAAATTGTAGACATGGGCAATAGACTTTGCTCAGTGAATGGAATATGGTCTCTGGGTCACCACTGATGATCACAGAAAGCAGAACTCAACCCATGGTGCCATCATGGAAAGAGGAAAACTGCTTGTTTCTGAATGTGGTATGCGGGAGACTTTTGAGAATGCTTTTGCATGACCACCACTACATGTGGATATAGCAACATTCATCAAACCCAAAATTTGCTGGGTTGGCCAAAAAAGTTCATTTCAGTTTTTGTCACCATTTTACCAAAATAATGTCAGCAGACCACACTATAATCAATTCCTATGTATGTATCTACTATACTTATAATCATTCAAATGGTTGCCTGTGTCTATATAATGCAATTAAATAATAGATGTGAAAACTTTTCAGTCACTCACAGGAGTCAATTCAACCAGCAAAGCCAAACCCCTTTAAACAATAATTTATCTTATTACAGAACAGAAAATTCATCTTAAAGATTTATAGTTTTTTCTAAAAGTTGTTTTTTTTTTTTTTTTTTTGACTAGTATAACTTTCCTCTATGTGGAAAGTACAGTTAATTCATTCAAGGACATTGCTTACTATGCATAGAATATTTTCTGTAACATGGGAACACAATAGCCTTTATAAAGAACACAGAGAAGGAAGGCTTTAAGAATGATACCCCTAGAGCTTTGATAAATAAACTTTTCATAACAAATACCCTACCTGTAATATAAAAAAGGAAATTTTGAGGGTATTGTGTATATATATATACACATACATATATATATATATATACACATATATATATATACACATATATATATATATACACACATATATATATATATTTTTTTTTTAAGAACGAGACTTGGCTTAAAGTCTTGCTTGCTTTCATTTTTATACACACAAAAAATCTCTAAAGGGAAGTAAAGTGAGGCTCTGGGTTCAGGCAGGCTACCCCGTGAAAGCCCTGGTGCTACAACCTGGACCTCAGCCCTGCCAGTGGCTTCCTCCCTTCCTGCCTCGTAGGTTCAGTGATCTCGACAGATGTCTCAGACTCTTTTGGAGACTGTCCATCTGGCCTCTGTCACTCTACAGCAGCTGATACACTACACATATCCAGTAGATCTGCTATATAAAGGAAATCAAGTGCACCAGGAACAAGAGTTCCAAAATCAGCAAAACTCAACTCCCAGATGAACAACTCTTAGACATTTCCTGAATTGTTTCCTTTATTTTATGTCTCCATTGTGGACCTTCAATTCTTACTTTTACACTTGGGCAATTTTAATATCAGTTTTTCAGGTCAACTTAGAATTCTACACAAGTCTTCCACTGTGAGATTTTAAATATCTGTATACATAATTCAAATACTCAAATCAGTTCAGTCACTTCTCTTCTTTCTTCCATCTTAAGACTGAAGCTAAGAATTCATCAAACACATACCCTTGAGACATTGCCCATTGTTGATGCCTGTTCATTCCTCCGTACTCATCCTATGCTACATCCAGCAATCTTAGCAACCAAAATATTTTAGAAACTGTAAGGGCAGAATTTGAATCCTTTCATTCTAGGCACTTAGACTCCTAATAAGCTATTCTTTCACACACAAAAAAGCAGTTCTTGCATATATATATATATATATATATATATTTTTTTTTTTTTTTTTCCTGGCATCACTCTTTTTTCTTTTCAGCATTCTCAGGATTCCTAGGTCTGAGAAAACTGTAACTCAGTGCTCTTGGTTTCTCTCATTATTTGGATCTGTTTTTTAAAAACAGTTTTATTTTTAAAATATTTGATGGATCCTCTTCAGTACAAGCTTCTCTCTGCTTTTCAGGTAACCCACAGCCCTCATAATCCCAACAGCTTCTCCTATCTCACACACTCTAGACTGTTGTGCATTACTCAGCAAACTTTGGATCTAAGTTATTGTTATTTTCACTTGTTTTAATTTTATTAATCCCTTTTAAATTTGATTAATTAAATTTCTTATTAGGCCACTTTTCAGAACTGGGGAGGGACTAGGGATTAAAATGGATGTCGGAGTTGGGTATAGCACTGGGTGTGACTAGGGGCAAGGATGACTGCCTTCTGCACCATCCAGGTGTTGAATTAGTGAGACTGAAGCATCCCTTAATTAAAATTAGGCTCATTTCCACATCTGGGAGCTTCCCTGGTGTCTCAGTGGTAAAGAATCCGCCTGCAATACAGGAGACACAAGAGACGTGGGTTTGATCCCTGGGTTGAGAAGATACCCTGGAAAAGGAAATGGCAACCCATTCCAACCCAATCCCAACCCATGCCTGGGAAATCCCATGGACAGAGGAGCCTGGTGGGATACAGTCCATGAGGATGCAAGAGTTAGACATGACTTAGCGACGAAACCACCCCCACCACATCTTAGAACAGTCTCACCCACCCATGGAATTCAGATGGCCCTACCCGGAAACAAAAGAGAGGGAAATGGTCAGGAAATGGAGACAAGCCCGATCTATATAATACTAAGTATGTCAAGGGTTTGGGTAAATATGACTTATTATACCTAAAATATTATCAAGTGTGACTGTACAAAAAAGAATCTTGATGAATCAAAGAAACATTCTTAAACAAAAACAATCTTAAACCTGTTTTGAAAAAAAATCTTTGTCATTCTTCATTTCCAAAATGGAAAGGAGAAAACAGTAGAGGACTCATTTGGAATAATGAGTCTTACTCTCCTTCACGAAGGAGGAATAGGGAAGAGAGCTTGCTTTGAAATCACTGTTCTAGAGTGTGGATTTTATATTTATTTACTTTTGGTGATGCAAACAGATCAGAATACAATTATCATTGAAAAGGTAGTTTGTTATACTCATGGATCCCAACAGAAGGGGATGCTGATCTGAAACAAATAGACCCTTAGGTCTTCTCCCAGAAAAAAATGGGTTTATTTGGCATCAGCAGAGAACTGCAGTTCAGGGTCTGGAACTATGGCAAGCCATGAGCGAGTCTCTGCACAGTAGGGAAAGGAGAATGCCTTATAGGGAGGAAAAGGGAGCTGGGAGGGCTCTAGTAAACGGAGTCCATGGTATTTCTTTGTTTGTTTTGTTTTTAATTGGTGCATGGTTGCTTTACAACGTTGTGTTAGTGTCTGCTGTACAAAGATGTGAATCAGCCACATATATACGCATATGTCCCCTCCTCCTTGAGCCTCCCCTGCCCCATCCCATCCCTCTAGGTGGCCACAGAGCACTGAGCTGAGTTCCCTGCCCTGTGCACCAGGTTCCCACTAGCTATGTTTTACACTTGGCAGTGCACGTTTGTCAGTACCAATCTCTCAGTTCATCCTCCTTGTTTCCCCACCCCAGTGTTCACAAGTCCATTCTCTACATCTGTGTCTCTATTCCTGCCCTACAAATATGTTCATCTGTACCAGTTTTCTGTATTCCACAGATATGTGTTAATATACTTTGTTTTCATTGGCTGAGTCACTTCCAGAAAAGCAGTCTTTGTTCTTGTTGGTCCCTGCTGTCTTTGTAGGGCATGAGGGCTCCCCCTTCTGGTCTCCCAACTCCACTTAATTGAGTTTTCTGTTTATTAATGTTATAGAGAGGCATGGCATTCCGTAGAGGTCGGGGAGGGCGGTACATAAGGAAACATCAAGGTTAATCAAGAGACAGAGAATGTGAGCAGAAAATGTGGACAAGAGCCTTCATTGTGGTTTTTGTGGGAAAGTGTGGGCAAAGCAAGATGATAAGGTTTAGGATTGGCTAACTTGAAGCATTTCAATAGGTTTGGGGACACAGAGCTATTCCTAGTGGTCTGGAACCTGGTCCAAGAGTCAATAGGGAAGGGGGACAGTGGTCCAAAGTGTAAGAGGTAGATGAAGGAGGTTGTTTGGGGTACTGGCACTGGATTGGTTGGTTTGCATCTTAATTGTGCACTAGCAGACAAGTCTTTTTCTATCTGTAGGAATAGCTAGTCCTTGCAGGGGTGGTCTCTCTAGAGTCAGTGAGGCCCCAAGATGACAAAGCATAAAAAATACAGAATGAAAAGACATGATGAATACAATCAGCCACGGACCCCACTCACCTATATTTTCCTGAAATCACTTCTGAGCCAGGAGCTTGCTCTGTCTATGCAATCTCAAGTAGAAGATCTCCTCCTGTTTCTTCTTGCTTTGATTAAAATTTCAAATGGACCTTGGGCTTGAGGTATTGAGGGGTGTGATCCCGTTTACCATTTTTTGCATCCTTCTCCATTCTCTAAGCAAGCAAACAGACAGATTTTCTATTATAAAATATGTTGTTATTTTTTGAATAGTGGGAATAGAAGAAAACAAAATAATGAATAAAGGCAAGTTACAATTTCACCAGAAACCTTTACAACATTTTTTATAATCATCATTACTGGACTTTATTTGGTTAAGGCAAGAAATAGACTTGACCTTTCTCAGCAGCTTTTCCTGAGAAACGTTTCTTGATGTTTTTTTCCATGTATCAGCCCTGTTTAATTCTCTAAATTCCATTTTATCCCAGGGTGATCACTCCAGATTTTCTCCTTCACATCCACCTTGTTGTGTCTATCGAAGTCTCTTTAGGAAGTGAGATAAAGGCAAGCTTTCACTACTTGGGGATAGAATTACCCTCATAAACAACTCACAGATGTGTATTTGTAGTCCAGACGTATCAGTGAATTCATCTCCCACTTCAGTGTGTTAACATGCCACAGGGAAATTCTTAGAACTGGGGAACCCATGCCTTGTCTTTCAATGTAGATGAATATGACTTATTTCCCAGTCGTGGAACTTTTTATGAACCATTTCTGGCAAGAGCTATGGCTTCAAAGGACCAACCAGAGCTCCTGTAATGGTTCTATGAACTATAGGTAGGAGCTGGAGATGTTCCTGAGGGTAATGCAAAAACACGATCCCCTGGCAGAGAAGCACAAAAGCCTTCTTGGTGCTAACACATGAATTAGAGTTCAGGGGTGTTTCTAGTAGGTAATGGAAGTTAACCAACTGTCAAATAGATTGGGAGCTCTAAGTCCTAAGGAATGGTCAAAAGGACATTGTCTGAAAACTTAAGTTCAAGAAAACATTAATTCAGCAGACATTAATTAAACATGTTTTATTTATCTTCATATCCTCAAGATTCAGACAATGGCTGATGCATCCTGGCATGGCTAGATTGAATGAAAATACATTAGAATCACAGGGGAGAGTGCTGAGCAAACTGAAGTGTTTCAAAAACATTAAATCCTAGCCAGGCTCATTTTTTAATATATCTTGCTTATATTTTTTCTGGCTGTACTTATATGAAGCTTCAAAATCCTAGTGACGTGGCCAAAACAGAAGGGTCATGACTAGGGATCTGGGACTGAAGTTAGGTATTAAATAACCTGAGGAAACGACTCAATAGACTATTTCTCTTGAAGAGGGCAAGGCCATTGCTAGGAACAGGACTGTTGTCCCCACAGCATAATTTCAAAATATTCCACTTATATAATTAACAGATGCCTAAGAATGGAGAAAAATGTCAACCCACTCCAGTATTCTTGCCTGGAAAATTCCATGGGCAGAGGAGCCTGGTGGGCTGCAGTCCATAGAGTCACAAAGAGTTGAACACCACTTAGTGACTAAGTGGTAGCTCAGCTGCTAAAGAATTTGCCTTCAATGCAGCAGACCCAGTTTAATTTCTGGGTCGGGAAATTCCCCTGGAGAAGGGATAGGCTACCCACTCCAGTATTCTTGGGCTTCCATGGTGGGTCGGCTGCTAAAGAATCTGCCTGCAATGCAGGAGACCTGGGTTTGATACCTGGGTTGGGAAGATACCCTGGACAAGAGAACGGCTACCCACTCCAGTATTCCGGCCTGGAGAATTCCATGGACTGTACAGTCCATGGAGTGGCAAAGAGTCAGACACAACTGAGCAACTTTCACTTAGTGACTAAACAAGAGTCAGTAAAGGAACCATAAGTGGTTGATTATTTTAAGTAAACCATCATTTCCCTGTGTTAGAGAATCACGGATATTTTTCCACTGTGTCATTTGTTGTGTAGATGTTTGAAAAGGGAGGAGTGAGAAGGCTGTGAAGTGTTGGGATGGCGTTTTGAAATACAGAACTCACACAGAACAATAATCCTTCAAATCTCAGCTCAAACACTATAGTTTCTAGGAAATCTTTTATTTCTTAAATTCTTAGGACACTCTGTATGCTCTGAAATACAAGAGAATATGTTCTACTTGTAAAACATTCTTCATTTCGTAATTATCGATTTGGGTCCATGACAGAGTTCTATTCTGTTTGGCACAAGGATCTCCCCTCTTCCCACATCCACTCCCCACACAAACACATGCACAGTCCCACCATCACAAAACGTACTGCTGCTTCGCCATCCTCTGCTGTCCTCCCCTGCCCCCAACACACCCCGCATTCTTCCCACAACTCCCTGCCTTGTAGGCAGTCACCTAGAGGAGAAAGCAGTGCTGATGGATTGTTACGATTGCCTAGGCTTTCCATGAAAGATGCAATTTTCTGCCACTTTTTGTTACAAAATTACTCATTTGGCTAACTCAAATGATTTTTCTGGTAAACAACAATTGAGTAGGCATATCCTGCGCTGCCCTGCTGGAGTCAACTCTATCTCATTCTTATTTTGTATTCTCTTGGTGAAAAAGAAAAGAAAAACTCATGCTGCGTTTATGTAGAAATAGTTTTTTAAGATTACATCATCAAGTCTGCCTTGTGTGTTTTCTAATTAATTTTTATTGGAGCATAGTTGATTTGCAATGTTGTCTTAGTTTCTACTGTACAACAAGTGAATCAGTTATACACATACATATATCCACTCTTTTTTAGTTTCTCTTCCCATAGAGGTCATTACAGGGTACTGAATAGAGTTCCCTGTGCTCTAGAGTAGGCTTTGCTCTTTAGTTTTAAGGTTAGAGCTCAAATTGCTAACACTAATATGGCAAGACAGAAGTAACCTCCTGACCTGTACTAACTGCATGTAGAAAGCAAAACCAAGGTGAGATTCCACAGCAAGGTGACTCTGACTCTAGGCAGCTCTAGGCAGCGAGAGGTCAGTATCTGTGAGCGTGTATGCAGGAGAGAGACAGTGGAGACAGTATTAATTCTCTGGAGTGTTTGTCTGGTTAGACTTATGGACTCTGAAACCAGCTTGACTGGATTTAGAGAGCAGTTCGCCCATTTCCTATGGGACTTTGCATTAACCGAGGACAAAATGGTAACTGCCTCCGAAGGCTGGTTAGGACTACATGAGTTAGGACCTGGAAAGCGCTTGGAGCAGTGCCGGACAAATGGCAAGCATTCAATAAATGGTAAACCTGGTCCAAGTACAGCCATCAGAGGAATGCTGCTCTGGACTGAAACTGCATCCGGGAGGCGCTGTCGCTCAGTCGTGTCTGACTCTTAGCAACTCCGTGGACTGTAGCCCACCAGGCACTTCATGGGGGTTAACCTGGCAAAAATACTGGAGTGGGTTGCCATTTCCTCCGCCAGTTTTCAAAGGTAAGCTGACATTCCCCCGCCGTTTGCAGTGTGAATTATAAAGAATGAAGAAATTGAGATTAAAACCAAGAGTTACTAAAGCAAGTGTTTCTTTAAACTGTTGGAAAGGGCTGGCAATGGAAGGGCGGGTTTTTTAGATGGGCTGGGCAAATTTGTCAACTTTACCCAAACTTCAGCTTATCTGAGTTTACACATCACTAGATGGCAGTGTAAAATGTCTAATAATCTCTAAATAAGTTAATTCTGTCAGGCATCCAAATATCTCAAGAATCACATGAAAAATGCTGAAACATTTTATCATTAATGTCTCTAAGTGATTAATAGTAAATCCATTTAGAGAGAGAGAAGTAGTAACTATAGACAAAGTATATTTGCAAGTTTTATATATATATACACATATATATGCACATTAGAAAGTACAAATGTAATTAGGAAAAATGATTTTAGTGTTTAAGTTCAGTCTGTGGTTTACTATATTTGGATAATAAAATTCCACCAGCATTATACATGACTTATGAATTCAAGAATAACTTTTTAGTTGCAGCCCTTGAAATGTGTGGGTGGGGTGAAAGGACCCTATGAGAAGACTAACGATAAGTCTCACACTCTTCATAAGGAATATCACAAATTAATCATATAAAGTAGGATCCTGCAAACATGACAACAATCCAGTAAGAGCTTTATTCCCAGCAATGTACAGCATTAAAATAGAAATAGAAAGCATTCGGACTTAGGAGAACATATACACTGTAACCATATTCATATTGATCAAGTCTTGAGGATAAACGACGTCTGAGATTTTACTAAGATAGTTCCACACTCAAATATAGCCATATAGCTCGGGTAATGTGGCATCATGTGCTCAGCTGTAGGGCTCCAGACTTAGATAGAAAATGATTATTTTCATAGTGAAAACCTTCCTTTGGGAGTTTGGATCTCTTTCACTTGCTGATGGTCAGCTCTCCTGTCACTTTATCCCAAACTGGAAACTATGGTTACAGCAGGAGCTGGAAACTCTCATTGTCTGTCTCTACCACCCCCAGAAATGTTTATAACAGGGGTATCCAACATCATGACATGACATGACATGCCTCCTTCACTTTTTAATTACCAAAGAGAGACGAGGATTAGGTTTTAGCATTACTTCTCTGAGCTTCTAGGTGCCGATGGGGAAAAACAGAGCTGTGAAAGTTGTAAGTGGTGGGAAAGGATCTGTAGTAGAATGTCCCTTCTCTGGGATTTGTCGGATGTTTTCTCTTAAGCAGACCGGGCCGTGGGTTGGGGGGAGGAAGCCACAAAATGAACGTCACATTCATCACATCGTATCACAGGCATAAGCTGCCAGGATACTTTATCACATGAATCAACAAACCTTGATCTGCTGTTCAGTCTCAGCCGTGTCCGACTCTTTGTGACCCCATGCGCTATTGCATGCCATGCTTCCCTGTCCTTCACCATCTCCTGGAGTTTGCTCAAATTCATGTCCATTCAGTTGATGATGTCATCTAGCCATCTCAACCTCTGTCACCCCCTTCTTCTCCTGCCCTCAATATGTCCCTGCATCAGGGTCTTTTCCAGTGAGTCAACTGGAAAAGTCAACTCTTCCCATCAGGTGGCCAAATTATTGGAGCTTCAGCTTCAGCATCAGTCCTTCCAATGAATATTCAGCGTTGATTTCCTTTAGGATCGACTGGTTTGATCTCCCTCCAGTCCAAGGGACTCTCAAGAGTCTTCTCCAACACCACAGTTCAAAAGCATCAGTTCTTTGGTGCTCAGCCTTCTTTATGGTCCAACTCTCACATCTCTACATGACTACTGGAAAACCCACAGCTTTGACTATACAGACATGTTTTTGATGGCGAAGTGATGTCTCTGCTTTTTAATACTTGGTCAAGTTTTGTCATGCAAAACTTTAAGGTGCAAGTGTCTTTTACTTTCATGGCTGCAGTCACTCTCTGGAGTGATTTTGGAGCCCAAGAAAATAAAATCTGTCACTGCTTCCACTGTTTCCCCTTCTATTTGCCAGGAAATGATGGGACCAGATGCTGTGACATTAGTTTTTTGAATGTTGAATTTTAACTCAGTTTTTTCACTGTCCTCTTTCACTGTCATCAAGAAGCTCTTTATTTCTTTTTTCACTATCTGCCATTAGGGTGATGCCATTTGCATAGCTGAAGTTGTTGATATTTCTCTCGGCAATCTTGATTCTAGTTTGTGATTCATTCAGCCTGGCATTTCACTTGATGTACTCTGCATGTAAGTTAAATAAGCAGGTGACAATATACAGCCTTGACATATTCCTTTCCCAAGTTTGAACCAGTACATTATTCCATGTCCAATGGGAATGTTGGGATATTCTAATTCCAAGGTCAAATATGCTCTGACAGTGCCTGGAAAGCTTGTCAATACCACACAAGGTAGATTTGTGTGGAGGAAAACCTATGGAGTTTTCTGCAGCAATTCTTCCTATGTATAGTGTTACTGCCTTCCTTGTAGACTCAGTGATAAAAACTCCACCTGCCAATGCAGGAGACCTGTGTTCATTTCCTGGGTCAGGAAGATCCCCTGGAGAAGGAAATGGCAACCCACTCCAGTATTCTTGCCTGGGAAATCCCATGGAAAGAGGAGACTTGAGGGCTACAGTCCATGAAATCACAAAAGAGTCAGACGTGACTTAGTGACTAAATAACAACACAAGCTCACTTGTAGCCCATAAAACTATATTTAAACACACATGCACACACACTGTGTATACCTGCATTACAAATCAAAAAAATAATGCAACCTGAATTACCAAGCCAGAGTTTACTGGATAACACTCATCTGACAAGCTCATGGCTAATCTAAAACCCTAAAGCCAACTGTTAACAATTCAATTGATTGTTTACAATTATGCTCTTTATTTCAATTTAAAAAAATTCTAATTGTCAACTAGGAAGCACTTTCACAGATAAACACCTTAGAATGTCAGGATTTCTAAGCACCTATTTCAGATCTCAAATTCTGTACTTGGAAACAAGATACTCTTAGCTTCTCAGTCTGCAAACAATGCATAGCTCTAATTCATCAGCTAATGCTCACGTCTCTACTTTCTTAGGCCTAATTAGTCACAGTGCTATGTGTCTATGGCCTAGCACTGTTTTTCAAATTGTGTTTTTAGCTTTGTCATCATAACTTTGGGGCTATACAAGTGCTTTACAAGATGTCATTAGCCTCTTTTCCAGATACGATTGTTTATAATATCTGACTATCGTTGATGTAGTAAACATTCCATTAGCTTGTGTGCTACTTGAAAGGCGGATGAGATCTTACTCATCTTTGAATGTTTTACAACACTACATCAGTTCTTTGCAGATAATAGGTTATTTAGTGACTGCTATTATTGAATAGATCATTTTGATAAAGCATAGAAACATTGCTTTTATTGAAGTTCGATCCATTGCCTTAAACCCCAAATGAGCATAAGAAGCAACAATTCTGGTCTCTGCCAACAGGAGAGAGACTAAAATATTTAACTGAATTATGATTTTTTAAGACTTTTAAACTATTAACCTTTCCTTACATCTTTCTTCTTACTTTATTTGGATCAGGGGTTCTTAACATTAGTTGCACATTAGAATTATTTGGGGGAAATTTGAGAGGTTTTAACGCCCAGGTCATTCAAATTAATTAAATAAGAATTTGGGGGGATGGTACTCAATCATTAGTAATTTTTAAAACTCTTTAAGTGATTCTAATAATAGCAAGGAGAGATAAGAAAGCCTTCCTCATCAATCAATGCAAAAAAATAGAGGAAAACAACAGAATGGGAAAGACTAGAGATCTCTTCAAGAAAGTTACAGATACCAAGGAAACATTTCATGCAAAGATGGGCTCGATAAAGGACAGAAATGGTAAGGACCTAACAGAAGGTGAAGATTTTAAGAAGAGGTGGCAAGAATACGTGGAAGAACTGTACAAAAAAGATCTTCACCACCGAGATGATCACGATGGTGTGATCACTCATCTAGAGCCAGACATCCTGGAATGTGAAGTCAAGTGGGCCTTAGAAAGCATCACTATGAATAAAGCTAGTGGAGGTGATGGAATTCCAGTTGAACTATTTCAAATCCTGAAAAATGATGTTGTGAAAGTGCTGCACTCAATATGCTAGCAAATTTGGAAAACTCAGCAGTGGCCACAGGACTGGAAAAGGTCAGTTTTCATCCCAGTCCCAAAGAAAGGCAATGCCAAAGAATGCTCAAACTACTGCACAATTGCACTCATCTCACATGCTAGTAAAGTAATGCTCAAATTCTCTAAGCCAGGCTTCAGCAATATGTGAACCATGAACTTCCATATGTTCAAGCTGGTTTTAGAAAAGGCAGAGGAACCAGAGATCAAATTG
>SJYQ01000543.1:342341-359996 GCA_006410935.1 Redunca redunca
TAAAGTTACAATCTTGAAAATTATAGAGTCTCTTCTCCAAGTTTATGAAATAGTACAAGATACCACGTCCTGGTGAAAGCTCACAAAACTGAGATGTGAGAAAAGGTTTCTTTGATAAAATTGTCTATATACAATCATTTTTGTTACTCTGTTCTTAGGCATATACAATGCTTGGGAACAGAGTGGAGATTTCATATATCATTGCTTTAAATGTATAGAGAAATGTTATCATCAGATTGTTTTGAATGTGATAAAGATATTGCTTTAAAGAAACATTAAAAAGGCTTTTGTATGACTCTGATGATAAAGTCTTCATATAGTTCCTTTCTGGAATTTCATCAGTGTCAACAACATTGTTTTAATATAAGAAACATTGTTTTTTCCTATATAGCACATCAGTGGTTATAGTGAAAATATAGAATAGTACTTTCCAAAGTAGTCTGGGAACATAATTTAGAGCAATGATTCAGAAGAAACTTCAAAGCAGCTACTGTAGACACAGTTTGTAGGGATAACAAACGCTGATGTAGATGCTTCATGGAGAAAGTCATGCTTGTTATCAAAGAGAAGAAATGAAGGTCTGGGGGATATGGAGACAGTAAATAAACGTTTACTGATAATAGTTTTACTTGATTCTGCATAACTCAGGAAAGCTCATCTTCCAATCTAGAAGCCAAATTGGGATGTTACTCACTTGAAAGAGTTAAGTCATGGGGTCTCTGTGTCTGCTCCCCCACAGAAACAATGAGACTTGACATTTTCCTGTGGTTGAAGGAGCCCCTGCAGGCTTTAGTGACACCTTGTACATCATATAATGTTGGCCCACTATGTCCAGATGCAAAATCAACAAGGGGTCTTCAGATGAGCCAAGACCACACACATGCCATTGGTTGCCAAAGAACTTGTGTGTCAAGTTGTCAAACTTTTCTGGGTTAGAATCTGGTAGGGCATCATTCTGTGAATGACTTGAAGATGCAAGTTGACCATTAGCACCATTGAACTTCTGATCCACTCCTAACCATTTAGCGAGGTGATGGACCAGGGGAATAAAAACAATCATTACTAACACTTACACAGTGAAGAACGTATGCCAGGCCCTGCTCCAAGCAATTTCTGTATCTTAACTCATTTAATGTTTAACACAGTCTTGTGATGTTGGGACTATTATTATATTTATTTTATAGATTAGGACACTGAAACAAAGAAAGGCCTCGCTTATGCAAGACTTGCCTATGTTTCTCGGATAATACGTGGGGAAACAGGGCAGTAAACCTAGGCAGTCTGCCTCCAGAGCGCGTGTGGTTAACCACTACACAACAAAAATACTGCTAACAGCAATCTGCTTCAAATTTAAAAATAGACTGTTTACAATTGTGGTTTCAGAGGGTAAGGAACAAACTTAGCAGTCAAACAAAATTATTGGGAAGAGGTAAGGAAAAGAGAGAAAAAGATGAGTTAACAAATGAATCCTTAAGTGTTGGGGCAGGAAAAAACTTAAACTCTAAAATAAAGATGATAGAATCCTAGTAAAAAGATGATACATAATTTCTTTTTAAAAGTTCATTGACCTTTTTTAAGAACTTTAAGAAGATACAGAGTATCACAAAAATCAGTGATATGGCATTATACCTTCATAAATTTAGGAATTACTTTATGCTTGTGATATACATATTAATTTCCTCAATATTTCTTTAAAAGTTAGTACTTTTAAAAAGTGGATGGATCCACTCATCTTAAAGTGGATGAGGAGACAAGTTTGGAGCAAAGAGTGAGAGCTTGACTGATGGAACTTCACTCAGGATTTGTCTGCCCACACTCTTGTGGAAATTTTCTGCTCTCTTTACTACTGCCTGAACTTTATAATCCAGAGGAAGAAATTCGACCCGCAAATTGTCTTTCTTCATTTGGTGACCTTTTGCTGTGGCCAGATAATAGCATTTAACTTCTTTATAATTCATACTCTTCTTATGTTAAATAAGGTCAAAGGATCATTTTGTACTTTCTTACAGACAAACACACATACACACACACACACACACACACACGCACGCACACACAATACTGATGTTCTGAAATATGTATTTTGAGATTTTTAAAAGAAAGAGGATAGGAAACCCATGAGAACATCATGATTACTGAGAGATCTTAGAATAATTTAGATTTGGGGAATTCGTTAAATAATTTTAAGCTTTAAGTTTGATTGTGCTATACACTGACATAATTCAATGTATGGCATAATAGAAACTGACATTACAAAATATGATGGTTTCCAACCCTTCTGCATGAATTAACCTTTGGGGACTGTTACCACTCTTGGTGACCTGGTTCTGATTCTCCAGGGCATTTGTCCCCTGAATTCATACAGCAGAACCTTTCAACAGGAACACAAGTCATTTCCTTCAAAGTGGACCTATTTCTAATACCTTGCTTACTCCAGATGTGCTGCTGCTGCTAAGTCACTTCAGTCGTGTCTGATTCTGTGAGACCCCATAGAGGGCAGTCCACCAAGGCTCCCCGGTCCCTGGGATTGCCCAGGCAAGAACACTGGAGTGGGTTGCCATTTCCTTCTCCAATGCATGAAAGTGAAAAGTGAAAGTGAAGTTGCTCAGTTGTGTCCGACTCTTAGTGACCCCATGGACTGCAGCCTACTAGGCTCCTTCGCCCATGGGATTTTCCTGGCAAGAGTACTGGAGTGGGGTACCATTGCCTTCTCCACCAGATGAGCTAGTGAGGACTTTTAAGAAAGCCATGATGTGACTTTTAATCCATCCTCCTCAAAAGGAAAGCTCCTGACAAAACTCCTGCTACATATTGTACACCAGATCTGAGTGAAAGAAAACGAACTTCAAACAACTCGCATCCTTTCAGGTATTAAATGGAGGTGAAAGGCATGGCTAGGGAGGAAGACAGTCTTCTCCCCAGATGGAGATCACAGTTCTTCAAGTCCTGTCAGGGCGACTGGGACTCTACTCCTTGAGTAAAGGGAGAGGGAACCAAGATCAGAATATTCTAGGATAGAAGCTATTGATTTAGGAGGTATTGTGAGGTATGGGGAGAATGGATTTTTTCAGAACATTCAGACTTGGATAAAGTCAGTAAGCAAAAGGCAAGTCTTCTAGAAACTTTCCTGGGGTCCAGTGATTATGACTCTCTGCTTGCACTGCATGGGGCACAGGTTTGATCCCTGGTCAGGGAACTAAGATCTCCATATGCAGTGAAAAAAAAAAAAAAAAAGTCTTGTAGCGATATTATTTACTCTGTATTCTTCTTTCTAAATCTTTCTGTTTAAGCTCCCACCCTGCCCAGTATATTTTCATTGAACACACTCACACCCAAAGGTATGAGCTACTGCAAAGTCCCATGCGGGCTTATTAGTTTTTTAATCTGCTATGATCTGTTTAATTTTTTTCCCGAAGCTTTTGGTTACAATTATGTTCATCTTATACTATTTTGCTATTTTATGCAGTCATTTAACCAGCTCATGAAGTTTATGCTTTTTCAGTAGACCTCTTCCTCTCCCTCCTCTTGTTTTCCCTTTTCTTCTTCCTCCTACCCCTCCCTCCCTCTCTTCCTTCCACCTCCTTCGCCTCCTCTTCCTCTTCCTTTGTTTTCTGAATCAAATGCCCTTTTGAACAAGTGAATTAAAGTAAATATGCTTATCTGTCTGAATGCTTTTCTGAAACTTTTGTATCATACACATCACACAAGTTATAACTTTATTTTAATATATAAAAAAAGAGTGTTTCTAAGATCTTAAGACTCAATACTTTTTTTGTGGAACATATAAGTTACTATAATTTCAAAGCCTTATCTAAATAACATTCTTGAAAAGGACAGCTTTGATTATTTTTAACTTTGTGTATTCTTTTAAAACACTGCTTGACTGGAGTTGAAGAAGACACAATCAGGACTGAGATCGCATAGTACAGGGATTGAAAGCAAGGGTTTTGAAGTCAGAAAGCCCCAAGTATGGACCCCTACATCTACATGGAGAGCTTATATGATCTTTGTGGATTACTTAACTTCTTTAATCACCTGGTTCCTCATCTGCAAGCTGTGGATAACGTTTTCTACTCAACGTGATTATTATGCTGTTTAAATAATGTGGGTAATTTTTTTTTTGCAAAGTGTCCAGCATGCAGCAATAAATTTTAGTTCCTGTTTGTTGCATTCCCTTTTTTCTCTTTTCTCCTGTTTTAGTTATCAGAAACAACAAAAATTAAGGTAGTTCTTGTGTTCCCATATATTGGAATAGAGATGATAGGAATAAACTACAAACCCGATTGAAAGATTCAAAACTTGATGGGTCCCTTGATATTTAAACACTGGATGAAGACAGAAGAGGTGCTAGTGTTAAAGAACAGGCTTGCCAATGAGATATAAGAGACTTGGGTTGGATCCCTGGGTCAGGAATATCTCCTAGAGGAGGGCATGGCAACCCACTCCAGTCTTCTTACCTGGAGAATCCCATGGAAGAGGAGTCTGGCGGGCTACAGTCCATAGGATCACAAAAATCCGGACACAACTGAAGACTGAAGCAACCTAGCAGGCACACAGGAGGATAGACTGGCTTCCCTGGTGGCTCAGATGGAAAAGAATCTTCATACCAGTGCAGGACACCAGGTTTCAGTCCCTTGGTTGGGAAGAAGGCCTGGAGAAAGGAATGGCTACCCACTCCAGTATTCTTGCCATGGAGCTACAGTCCATGGGGTCCCAAGAGCTGGACACAACTGAGCAACAAACACTTTCACTTTCACAAATATAGAAAAGAAATGTAAAGACAAACTCTACAGGGGTCTAGAAATCATTAACTATTATAAGAATAGATGCATAAAAAAAGAATAGGGAGTAAAATGCATAATCATTTTATAAGAAATATTATAAAGAAGGCAAATTAAAAACATAAAAGATTGAAAAAAATGTGACCATGCAAGAGTGTGTAAAACACATAATTGTAAGGAAGAGGGGAAATGATATAAGTAGAGAGGGAGAGGATTAAGAAAATGAGGCAATGACTATTTAACAATGCTGTATGAACTATTTGCTTTTCATTTATAAGTATAGCCCAGATAACTTTAGACACTTAAAAATAGTAAATTTTTTCATGTGGATTTCCCTTTCAAAAGTTTATCACATCTTCTTATCATCTGTTAGTTTATATCTGAGTCATCTTCATCTTGCAGGCTTCTCCCTGGTGTTCTCATCACTACAGCTGAGTAACTAGGGCTGCCACAGACCCTCACTTTCGCTCTTCTGGCATCCTCGCTATTCTACGAATCTATCATACTTGACAGAACACGTATGCTTTTGATAAAGGTACTTTCACACAGAATTCCTTCCTTTCATTTAATATTATCTAGGTCAACTATATCTTCTCTAGGATGCCGTTTTTAAAAAAGTATAATTTTGCACTTTACTGGTTAGAATCTGTTCCTTTAATTGAATTTTAGGCTTTTAAGGAAAGGATCTGATTTCCTGCTTCAGTTGTATCTTCTACAGTAATTAAAAGAGAAACGGCTCAATAAATTGTTGCTTGACCAGTATTTCCCAGTTCCTAACAGCTCCAATTTAGCACTAGCTTATGTACACAGTTAACTCCACTCATATAGCATTTACAAACACAAAATATAACCAATACTATGAAATATAACCAATATTATTCAGCCTGGTGTGCTGCAGTCCCTGGGGTTGCAAAGAGTCAGACACAACTGAGTGACTGAATTGAACTGAACTCATATGTACCATATTTTTGTTTGCATTAAAAAATCATTTCTCTTAGAAAGCTTTTATTTTAATTTTGGCATTCTCCCTCATATGTCTTATGTTAATGCAAAAGATAATATTTCCTTTTCAACTATAAAGTCATCCTTTTGTTCAGCTAATTAGGTCCTCTTAATAATCCTTTGAGACCTATGATCCAAGTCAAGAGTTAAAGAATATTTTGTTCTCATTTATTCTATCAGGATTTCCTTCCTTAGTTTAATTTTGGATGTATTCTTGTAGTGAAGCTCTTTGATTTTTGGTCATGATTCATTACACAGCTCTTCTGAAATGCACCCCACTTCATCTTATGAGGGCTATCCCAAACCTTACATATTTTTCAAGATTCATTTCAAATGCTACTTACTTCAAGACACCATAAACAATTCATTTCTCTCTCTTAAATTCTTCATCACTCTGATTTCACCTGTACCATTGGGCATCACCAGAAAAAGAAATGGCAACCCACTCCAGTATTCTTGCCTGGATAATTCCATGGATGGAGGAGCCTCATAGGCTACAGTCCATGGGGTCGCAAAGATTCGGACACAACTGAGTGACTTCACTTTCTTTTTTTCTTTAGTTCCTTTTGGAGAGGGAAATGACAACCCACTCCAGTGTTTTTGTCTGGAGAATCCCATGGATGGAGGGGCCTGCTGGGCTACAGTCTATGGGGTTGCAAAGAGTTGGACAGGACTAAGCAACTAACACACACACACAAACACACACACACACACACACACACACACATTGCTTTATAGTCATTCAAGGTCATTCAGAACCTTTCATTTCTTGGGAACTCAATTCTGCTAGAGAGACACAAAGAAGAGTAAGACAGCACCTCTGGCCTCCAGGATGTTACAAATGAGTAGGGGAAACAAAAAAGTATGTGGAAGGTTTGGTAATGATACGTGTGTGTGCTCAGTTGCTAAGTCTAGAATGGATTTCTGTTTCCTTATCCAGGAGATCTTTCCAACCCAGGGATTGAACCTGTGTCTCATGAATTAGCAGGTAGATTCTTTACTGTTGAGCCACCAGGGAAGAACTTGATAATGATATTAACTGCAAAATAGTAAAGGAAACCAGCAGAGGGAAACTTTTTCAGCACTTGGGCCTCAGAAAAGTCTCCCCAAATAAGTTAACATTTAAGCCATCTTTAAAAATGATTGTGGATTTGGAGACGGTGAGTACCAGTACTTCAGACAACACGGAATGCTGAGTGTTAACTGGGTAGAACATAGAGTACAGAGAAATGCATACACTTTGAAGGGTTTTTTTGTTGCTTTCAATTTTAGAGTATGTGCTGATAATAGAAACAGATATGACTGAAACATACAGGACCGATTTTAGAGAGTTTTGTGTGCCAGCAACAGAGTTGAACACTCTCTGTGGGTCCTTTGTGTGCTCAGTCACGTCAGTTGTGACCAACTCTTTGGGATTCCATGGACCACCAGGGTCCTCTGTCTATGAGATTTTCCGGACAAGAATACTGGAATGGGTTGCCATGGTCTCCTCCAAGAGATCTTCCTGACCCAAGGATTAAACCCACACTCCTGAATTTCCTGCATTGCAGGTGGATCCTTTACCACTGAGCCATCAAGGAAGCCCCACTCTCTGTGGGTAGTGAGGATTATTGAGCTGTTTTTTTTTTTTTTTTTTGCAGAGAAATGATCTGGTCAGAATTGAATTCTGAATAAATTGCTGCTGATAGTTCGCAAAGAGTAGTCTGAGGACACAATACTCCAATTCTAAGGACACAATTGGAGAAGGCAATGGCACCCCACTCCAGTACTCTTGCCAGGAAAATCCCATGGACGGAGGAGCCTGGAAGGCTGCAGTCCAGGGGGTCGCTGAGGGTTGGACACAACTGAGCGACTTCCCTTTCACTTTTCACTTTCATGCATGGAGAAGGAAATGGCAACCCACTCCAGTGTTCTTGCCTGGAGAATCCCAGGGATGGGGGAGCTTGGTGGGCTGCCATCTATGGGGTCACACAGAGTTGGACACGACTGAAATGACTTAGCAAGAACACAATACTTTCTGTTAGTAGACAAAGACTGATGAGGAGGTGTTGCAAGAGACCTGTGAAGGGGCAGTGTTGTCCAGATTATGGCATTGGTAGCTGTAAGGGAGGGAACAAGTCAAGAGACACGGAGGACTTAGAATCTGAAGGACGTGTTGATTTACCATACTAGAGGCAGAAAGTGAGGAGGAAATCAAGGATGACTTCCAGGTTTTAAGATTTACAGTAGATCTTCAATTTGCTAGACAAACACACGTGATGGCAGGGGGTAAGGAGGAATGGCAGAAGAGAGAGGGGATGAAACAGAGACTATTAACCACAGGATGGTCAGGAGAGAGAAGAACAGAAGTGCAGAAGAAATAATGCAGAGGTCAGTTCACCAATGAGAGACGTCCTATTCCCAGACTTTGGAGAAAGGCCCTTGATGTGATCACATGGTCAAAAGTTTGGTTTGCAAAGGTGAAATATTCTAACTGCAGTGGATTTAAATTATTGCTACTTTCAACTCTCACTTTCCCTTCATCATATGTCTGCTTTGGTTGAGTGATGTTGGAGTAATAGGCACAGAAATGTGAAGTTCATGTAGGAATGCGTTTAATGTGAGTTTACTGGGATGTATTTGTACAGGTTATAGTTATTGCCGTGGGTAATGGAGTTAAAGGCTTCCTGGTGCAGTGATGCCTTCCAGGAACACTCCCTTCACACACAATAGACCCATGTATCCTCCTGACATAGTGACGCTGGCAACAAATTACCTTGCTAAGCAAGGGTCTTCAGTTTACAATGTATTTCAGATAAGTCGTTATGTGAGAAGACTAACAGCCTATGCACAAAAGAAAATTGACAGAAGTTTTCCCAAAATGGAAACCAAGCCTGCATTATGCATGTATTAACGACATGAATTGTGAAGCTGGAAGAAACTTTCCTAAATTATCAGAATTAAAGAAAACACATTAGTACCAAATTTGTTACAGGAAGCACTATTCTATTATATTTACAGAAAACGCAGTTACAAAGTCACTGAATTAGGGACAGATCATCAGAATATGCAGCTGTAAATGTAGAAAAGATAAATATAAAAAGTTTATTAAGCATTTAGTTATTAAAAGTTTCTTCAATGTATTTTGTGATGTAGTTTAGATAGCTTTTTTAAGCCTGGTAACTTGTGATTTCTCATCTAAAGAATACTAAATCTGGTTCTGCTTTTAAGGTTATTAAAATTGATCAAGGGTCTCTGAAATGAAGGAGATAGACTAGTGTCAACAAGAAATTGAAGAAGCTCAGAAGTGTGGTTACATTTATGGTAAAGAGGAAGTCTGACATCCAGACTTTCAAATCTTAATTGGACATTGGCCATCAGAAAAAGGTGTTTTATAGGAATTATGAGAAGATAGAATGGAATTGCTGAAGCCCTGGGCTACAAAGAATTACATACCTATTTGCTTGTGTATGCTTTCATGGCTTGTCTGTACATTTCCAAGAAGAGGATATTATCCCTTTTTGTCTGTTCACTATACCTCAGTTCAGTTGCTCAGTCATGTCTGGCTCTTTGAAACCCCATGGACTGCAGCATGCCAGGCTTCCCTGTCCATCACCAACCAATCTCATCCTCTGTTGTCCCCTTTTCCTCCTGCCTTCAATCTTTCCCAGCATCAAGGTCTCTTCCAATGAGTCAGTTCTTCATATCAAGTGGCCAAAGTATTGGAGCAACATCAGTACTTTCAGTGAATATTAGGGATTGCTTTCCTTTAGGATTGACTGGTTTGATCTCCTTGCAGTCCAAGGGACTCTCAAGAGTCTTCTCCAACACCACAGTTCAAAATCATCAATTCATCAATGCACAGCTTTCTTTATGGTCCAACTCTCACATCTATACTTGACTACGGAAAAAACATAGCCTTGACTAGACGGACCTTTGTTGGCAAAGTAATGTCTCTGCTTTTTAATATGCTGTCTAGATTGGTCATAGCTTTTCTTCCAAGGATCAAGCATCTTCTAATTTCATGGCTGCAATCACTATTCATTGTACCTAACCCAAAGCAATATGCAAAGTAATATATGTTTCTAACTTCAAAGACATTTTATTTCATAGTTAGAATTTCATTGCCTCCATGTAAACATTTCATTGTGCCACATTTCTTTGTATATCATTTAACAATTGACACATTTTCCTTCTGAGCACAAAATTCATGTTTAATCTTTCTTCCCACTTTTTTATTTATTGCTTTTCATTGCTATTTTATAATGTGACTTTTCATTTTTTAATAGTTGCTTTGTTTTTCTGAATTTGACCTCATACTGTATTTAACATGGCAGCACTGTTATACATGGAGTTTCTTATTTTAATGTTTTTGAGCCATAACTGAGAACTTGGCACAGAAGAAACTAGAGAGAGAGGTCTGGCTCCTGTCCTTGGGGCTTTAGCCTTCATCACACTGTGTTTACTGTGCTGAAGTGTAGTCTGGGCCTCTTGCCAGGAATTGTCACCTGTGCTGCCTAATACCAGGCCAGGTATGGTTTCCTTCATCCCCAAGAGCAGATGGAGCTCTGTCTATCTTGTAACCTCACTGCAAATAACACTTTCCTTTTTCTTCAACTTTTATTTTCTCACTAACAGTTTGTTATGGGAGGGTCCATATAGTTAAATAGGTAAAGGTCAGAAAAAAAAAATCTCACTGAACTAGAAGGGATGAGAGAGGCAGTTCTGAATGACAACAGGTCTGAGCTGTTTTCTGGAGTAAGTACAGGAAAGGTTGTTTGGATTTTGGTCTAAGAATGGCAAAGTCTGCTTACTCAGAATGATATCGAGGGTTAAGGTAGAAAAGGACCCCATTACAGTGTACAATTAGCTTGAAATTTAATTTTTGTCTTTAAATGAAGAAACCCTAAGATTTGGGGGAGAACTTGCATTCATTTTTATAGTATAACATAACATGCTTAGAATTACTATATGATAGAATGAAGCTTAGGGAGCATTTAATAATAATTTAGTAAGAGCCAGGAAATGGCAACCCATGCCAGTGTTCTTGCCTGGAGAATCCCAGGGACGGCGGAGCCTGATGGGCAGCCGTCTATGGGGTCGCACAGAGTTAGACACGACTAAAGTGACTTAGCAGCAGCAGCAGATCTCTGTTATTATGCTGTGTTTGCACATACTGTTTAATTGAATTGATTAATCAATATTTGGGGTGGAGCCAATAAAAGATTAATTTCCCCTTTCCCTCATTTTTTAAACTGTTGGTAAGTATTTAATTGGCTCAATGGGTAAAGAATCGGCCTGCAGTGCTGGAGACACAGGAGACGTGGGTTCAATCCTTGGGTTGGGAAGATGCCGTGAAGGAGGAAATGACAACAAACTCCAGTATTTTTGCCTGGAAAATCCCATGAACAGAGGAGTCTGGTGGGCTACAGTCCAAAAGGTCGCTAAACGTTGGACACGACTGAGCACAAGCGCAGAAGTATTTAATTCCATCAGATGCTTTGCAAATAGTAAAACTGTGAGAAATACTCTCAAATACCCTGGTGCTTTATCTTACTGGTAAGTGTGCTTTCATAAATTGAGAGGGATAATTTCTTTCTCTTATTATACCTGTCTGTGAGGATCATATATCATCAAGTTTCTAATGGAAATAATTTATCTAAGGAAGAAGCACAAATACTACAGTCTGAAAAGTAAATAACATTGGACTATCTTTGAAAGCCCAAGTTCACTGCAAATAGCCATTTCTAGTTGTTTACTAAACTCTGCATTGTCCTCTTTGTATAGAAAATTCTGCCTCAAAACCAAAAATTGAATAGGGATAAGAACTGTGAAATTCATATGATGTCAGTTAAGTCCATGGGCTGAAATATTAATAGGATTATAAGATTTTTAAAACTGCAGTAAGTAAAATCTTAAAATTGTCATTATTATCTGACTTACATACTCAAATTTTGTAAATGACACTATTTCCTAATAAACCTCTGAGTCTAGCCCATTGATCTATTCAATTATTTTGATTTGAACTATTATTGAATAAGTACACAGTTTAAAATTCATTATTCCATGTGTCCTACTGAATCTTTTGTAAAGTAAACTAGGTATAAGAAAAATTGACAAATGTATCTCAGTATAAGAATATTTCGTAGTCTATCTGTCTTCAGATTTCGATCTAGAGGAATACTCAAAATTTTTTAACTTCAAGCCCTTTGTATAGCTCAGTAGTTACCAGATCAACTTCAATGTTAATGTATTTTGTTCAATGTATTTTGCTTAATACATTGTGAAAATTATTTATTAATATGAGTATCATACCTATGCCTGAATAAATCTTAAAGGAATAAATATTACAGTAGATGAAAACAAATCAAGAAGATGATATTTAAGATAACTATGGATGCCTAAGTCAGGGTTAAAAATATCATACTCAGATATTGTACTTAGGGAAGATCTACTCTGATAGCAGTGATTGTAAAGAAGACTTTAGTTGTCTGTAAGTGCAGCATGAACAAAAACTTGTGATTGGATGCTGAAACAAGGTATGTTAGTCGTTCACTCTTGTCTGACTCTGTGACTCCATGAACTGTAGCCCAACAGGCTTCTCTGTCCATGGAATTCTCCAGGCAAGAATACTGGAGTTGGTAGCCCTTCCTTTCTCCAGAGGATCTTCCCTGACCCAGGGATTGAACCCAGGGCTCCAGCATCACAGGCGGAATCCTTACTGTCTAAGCCACCAGGGAAGCCCCCACTAAAACTATGTAATAAACATCAACTCGTTATTAAGCCACTATGGTAAGAGAGCAATATTTGGAGCAAAGAAGGTAATAGTCACACTTTCCCATCATTCACTGCCATTGTGAACTTACGGACTATTACACTCAGATGGAGAAGGCTCATCTTCTTTTTAAAAAATGGTTAAAAAAAAGAAACCTAGAATTATGAAGCATGAGGGATGTTTGAGGGAATTTGAGAATTTCAACCTGGAAAAAATTAATTGAAACATGATAGAAATTTTTAAAGAGGAATCATTTGTATCACTTGTTATTTAGAGACAAATAGGTTCAAAGAATAAATAAACAAGGATACACATTTCAGTTTCAGGGATCGGTTTTTCTAAAGTTAGAGTAAAGAGTGTGCCTTATAGAGATCTCAGTTCTCAATCACTAAAAAGTTTTAAAGAATCGAGATGAAGGCCTAATAAAGATTTCTTTGTGATGAGATTGGACTAGATGACCAGTAACTTTGCATCAGTGTTCAGGTTTGGGGACTGACACTTCTGTAAAGCAAATAACATGTATTCCTCATCATCTAATGTAGATTTTCTGAGGTTGTGCCCCTGGATTGGTCCTCACCTCAAAGTCTGACTAATACAATACAATATCAGAGGCATTGAAAGTTGACAGACTTTGTAATAACATTAATTACATTGAACTCATATTTTAATTTTACTTCTTAATAAATATTTATGATATACCCAAAGAAATGTGCCATACACCTTCTTAGTATTGTCATTAATCCAGACAACATCTCCACAAAGTCCAAATTATTAGCTTCACCTAGGATTAGGGAAAATTGCCTTAAAGAAGTCTAGGTAACTTGCCTAAAATCACATAGCTAGTTAGTAACACAGAGATGGTATTTCGTACAAATCAGTAAAAGAGTCAGCTTGTAAGTGGTATAGTGTTATGATTCAAGGTTAGTGTGGCTGGGGTTCATCGCTGTTTTGAAGACTCCAAAGACCTCCACTTTTAGAACTCAGAGGTGGCCACATCAGATTTGCATTTCCTTGAGGCTAACTCCAGAAAGTCAAATTATTAGTAAATAATTAGTAGGAAACGATCAGGCGTATGAATGTAAACATTTTGAAAATATTCACAATCATACTCCCTTCTCTTAAGCCCTTTGGAAAAAGTTCATTGGTAGCTATTTTATTTATTTACCAAGAAAAATCAGTCCCAAAATGTGGAAATCCAGGAGAATCAATATATTCTCTCTTGCTAGGTTGTTAGTTCTATATGTTGAATGAAAAGATTAAGAACTGACAGATAAATGTGGAAATCATGGATGTGCCTGGAGATCATGGAATCTGAAGAGGAAGCAGTAGATGAATCAAAGTTTTAATGGTATTTATATTGCAATATAGCTGTGCTTCCATTCTGATTAACCAGCTATCTTATATGTGTCAATATACTTAGCTTACTTATCAGAAACCTTTGTGTTCAGATCTCCAGTCTTTTTCATTTTCAGTTATTGACAACCTGTATTCTAATCCATAGTGTTGATACTACATTTTAAAGCTCAGAGAACAAATGTATAACCTTAATTTTCTAGTTAGTTACTCTCCCATATGCTTATCAGAGAACCAAAGTGTGTCCGGCTTCAAAGTCCAACGAAAGCCATGTAAGTTAGGAAAAATGTCATTGTAAACTATTTGTAATGATTTAAAGAATATTTGCTTTGAGTACAACTATCAGTTATCAAACTGACAATTTCAAGGGAAAATAGAAACCTCTAAATCGCTAATGTGGCAGTAAGAATAAACTTGGATGATCAGTCCAGGGATTAAAAACAAAAAAGCAGGTCTTTTGGAAGCACCATAAATTATGCTGTTAAATTGTGGCTGGATTCTAATGCAAATCCAGGTTACCTAGGCATAAAAGACAGTGGCAGCTGGCAAACACTGTGTTATTTGTATTCTGGATAAGCCATCTATCAAAGTCTTCTCTCCTCCCTGAAATGCACTCCCACACCATGGGAAAAAAGAAATTGGTAGTGATGGAGTGTAACCCTGGGAATTTCTTTTCTGAACTTTAGTAGAATCAAGCAAAAATCAAAGTCCTCTGTAAATTAACAGTTTGCTGCTTGTCTAAACCAAACAAGAGAGAGAGATTCATCCAGTTGCTAAGCAGAGAAAGTGGTTACCGAAATATTTCTGGCCCTGTTTGACGAGCCTGTCAGGTGCCTTCTCTGAATCCATGCCATAAAGCATATCAACTTGAACCCTGAAGTTACAGAAATGGAAACTCATCATGAAAATGACCAATTCTTCCAAATTTCAAAAAGAAAATAAGGTGGATGGAGAAACAATATTTTACAGGTACACGAGCCAAACAGTCAGTAGTAGGGATTTTTCCAAGAGCTGGAACAGATGGATTTAGAAATATTATCAAGTTAAAGAACTTGTATTTTGCATTTTACTCCAAAAAAAAGTAGGTATTTCTTCATTATGGTTTTGTTAAACAATTAACAGAAGACTTAGGAGAAGTAGTGAATATAAATCATAATCCACAATCTTGAAGATTCAAGAAATATCCTATTATTTTCTTTAAATCAAATTAAACTGGATTCAAACTTCTGTCCAGATATTTGATGGGGATTTAAGTGAATTGGGGGTTATTTCCCTCTCCTTACCCACCTCACAACATAGGGATCCAGAATTATCTGGTACCAGGAGAATAAGCAAATGCCTGTCACAAATGTTTTCTACCAGTTTGGTAATCGCCCAAGTCCATGGGGTCACCAGGAGGTTATAACTGCTCAAGGTCCTTATCGCATTACCAAGTCTGAACTCCAGGATCTTGGTTGGAGCTGACAATTCCAGTGTTGAGTGTTCGCCTTGAGGAAAGGGTGCAGAGTCACTCCTTGTAAAGAATGAAGATACTGAAGAGAAACATCATTTGATAGGTCAAAAAACAGCAAAAAACAAATAAATGTATCAGTACATTTTTCTTACAACAGAAGTCCTGCCTAAAATGTTTGCTTGAGGCCAGAATTTTTAAAATCTTTTTAGCTTTCATTCTGAAATAATTTTAGATCCCAGAAAAGTTGCAAAATAGTAATTTCCACATACCCTTCACTTAGTGCCCCCAAATGTTAACATCTGACATAACCACAGTAAAAAGGTCAAAACCAGGAACTTAATGGTGGAGTCTGTGTGCATGTGCGTGCTCAGTCACATCCGACTTCTCCTGACCTCATGGACTGTGGCCTGCCAGTCTTCTCTGTCCGTGGAATTTTCCAGGTAAGAATGCTGGAGTTGGTTGCCATACATTACTATTAGCTAAAATACAGACCTTATTCAAACATCACCAGGTTTTTCTACTAATGACCTTTTTCTTTTCCAGATCTGATCCAAGATTCTACATCACATTTAGTTGTCTTCCTGTCTCCTTCAGTTCAGTTCAGTCGTTCAGTCGTGTCCGATTCTTTGCGACCCCATGAATCGCAGCATTCCAGGCCTCCCTGTCCATCACCAATTCCCGGAGTTCACTCAGACTCACGTCCATCTCCTCCAATCTGTGATCATCCTTTAGTCTTTGTTTTTCAGGACCTTGCACTTTTGGAGAATATCAGTCATTAATTTCTAGAGCATCTCTCATTTGTTTTTCTCTGATCTTATTTCATGGGGTTATACATTTAGAAAGATCACAGAGTGGTTTTATGCCCTTCAAAGGACAATAATGTCAGTGCCTTATTACTAGTGACATGGCTAGTGATTTTCTTGAATAAGAAATCTGTAGGTCTTGAGTCTTTCGCTCTAAGTAAGTTACTCTTTGCTCACTTGTAATTAATAAATATCTTGGGGGAAATATTTGAGGCTATTCAAATATTCAGTTCTCCCTCAAAATTTCATGCGTAATACATCCTTTGGTGGATCATGCCTGCAACAACTATTATTATTTTGCTATTTGCCTAATGGTAATCTTGTTTCTCTTTTATTCTTTCAACACTTATTAATTGGAATTCTTCAGTAGGGAAAAAGATGTCCCTTCTCACTGCTTTGTTTATTCAGTTTATGTCAGCACGGTCTTGCAGATATTTACTTTATTCTATGGGTTATAATGCAATGACACCAGAGGTTCAGAATTTTAAAACATAATAATCCTCTATTTCTTTTTTGTTTGTTCACAGATTTTCTTTTCTACCAAGACTATTTGTCGTCTCCAGTTCATTGTAACCTGTCTGTTTATTCCATTCTTCTTTTACGGTTTCTGTTGATTTTTCTTCTCAGTCTTTCCATGATTCCTTCATTTAAAAATTCTGTCTCTAACATGGTGTCACCTTTTATTAAAAATTTGTTATCTCTTCTCTCTCCCCTCCCCCAATGTCATCATTTCTCCCCATTCTCCACCCTTATTTCTATTTACTTTATGTGTAGCCGCTGATGGGCAAAGATATTTTGTCCAGCGTGAACAAAGATGAATTGCCTCTTTCCATCTTTTGAAAATAGTCTATTCGTTCTTTTGACTTTCAAGATGAATGTGAGCAAATTAAAGGAGTCATTCTCTATTTTGCCATCAATTCTCAGCTGGCACTGAGTAAGATGACTCCTAACGACACAGTNGTTCTTTTGACTTTCAAGATGAATGTGAGCAAATTAAAGGAGTCATTCTCTATTTTGCCATCAATTCTCAGCTGGCACTGAGTAAGATGACTCCTAACGACACAGTAATGGGTTATACTTCTTTTTGGTGTGTGATTGTGTCTGACTTTGGAGAAGGATTGACTATTTTTTAAATAATTATTGATTCCATCAGGTTTTGAACTAAAAATATTTTTTAAAATACATATCTTTTCACAAGAAAATAAAGGCAAAAATATGTCTTTTGTTATTTCTGTATGAGAGTTGCTTAATTCACCCTTATATTCTTATCATTAGATCCACACCAAAGTATATACATTTTCACTATTCTAACCAGAGGCTATAAGTCTGACTATCTTTTTCAGGTACATCAAAATATACGCCCATAGTACATATTTTATTGTGGTTGTATAAGAGGAATCTTTTAAGGTAATGTAAATAACCATAAAATCTTTCTATATTCCTTAGAATTTTCTAATGGAATCTTATTCAGAATACTTTTACTTACTTTGAATTGCTCAAAATATCTTT
>SJYQ01000543.1:364533-382154 GCA_006410935.1 Redunca redunca
CAGGACTGATCTTTAGAATGGACTGGTTGGATCTCCTTGAAGTCCAAGGGACTCTCAAGAGTCTTCTCCAACACCGCAGTTCAAACGCATCAATTCTTCGGTGCTCAGCCTTTTTCACAGTCCAACTCTCACATCCATATATGACCACAGGAAAAACCATAGCCTTGACTAGATGGACTTTGTTGGCCAAGTATTGTCTCTGCTTTTGAATATGCTATCTAGGTTGGTCATAACTTTCCTTCCAAGGAGTAAGTGTCTTTTAATTTCATGGCTGCAATCACCATCTGCAGTGATTTTGGAGCCCCCCAAAATAAAGTCTGACACTGTTTCCACTGTTTCCCCGTCTATTTCCCATGAAGTGATGAGACCAGATGCCATGACCTCAGTTTTCCGAATGTTGAGCTTTAAGCCAACTTTTTCACTCTTCTCTTTCACTTTCATCAAGAGGCTTTTGAGTTCCTCTTCACTTTCTGCCATAAGGGTGGTGTCATCTGCACATATGAGGTCATTGATATTTCTCCCTGCAATCTTGATTCCAGCTTGTGCTTCATCCAGCCCAGCGTTTCTCATGATGTTCTCTGCATATAAGTTAAATAAGCAGGGTGACAATATTCAGCCTTGACGTACTCCTTTTCCTATTGGGATGATGTAAGGTTGCTAAAAGATGCCTTCCTAACAGAGACCTGTCAGGCTGGGCTCCATTCAAGCTTACGCTCTTTCTCTGTTAGTCTCAGGATGTCTCAGTTTGCTTCCCCTCCTGCCCTCAATCTTTCCTGGCATTGGAATATTTTCCAATGAGTCTGCTTGTTGGAGATAGAAAGCATTAAACGTTTTGTAACATGAAATAACATTAGGATCACCATTAACTGGTATAAATATCTCCTTTTACTATCGGAGACTGCCAGTAACCGAGACAATCTAGGATAAAGCTTCTAGGAAGTTGCCTTCTGCTCTTCAAAGAGAAGACACTTATCACTGATTATTGTTTAGAAGGCAACTCAACGGAAAATACTCCTTCTTCAAAGAGAGTCTATACCTCTAATTTTCTCACTTAGTAGGCAGTCTTTATAGTTAAACAGTCTTTACGGTTAAACAAGTATATATATATATATATATAACATATATACTTTTTAATTCTAAACACTGCAGTTATATATACATGGCTTCCCAAGTGGCGCAGTGGTAAAGNAACAGTCTTTACGGTTAAACAAGTATATATATATATATATATATATAACATATATACTTTTTAATTCTAAACACTGCAGTTATATATACATGGCTTCCCAAGTGGCGCAGTGGTAAAGAATCTGCCTACCAATACAACAGATGTAAGAGGCCTGGGTTTGATCTCTGGGTCAGGAAGATCCCCTGGAGTAAGAAATGGCAACCCACTCCAATATTCTTACCTGGAAAATTCCATGGACAGAGGAGCCTGGCAGGCTACAGTCAAACACAACTTAGCAACTAAACAACAACTATATAATATATACATACATATATATTTATCATTAGTGGGGCAAAAGTCTAAAGAGATTAAAAATGATGAATACAGATTAAGGGAGTAGTTAATGATCATTTTTTACTTCTGTGACTTATTATTTTTGATAGAAACAACTTCTTTGGACGGAAATTACATTAATAAAGCCTTTCATAGTTGACCTTTTAATGGCAGTAAAATTGAGTTATATAAATTCTATTTGTAGTAATGGATGGTTTCCAGCTAAATTGCTCTCTGATATTATGGAAAACTGCTCATTTCCAGAATCATTTTCTGTAGAGGAATTGTTGAAAATGGTTTAGCTCAATGAAGTTAGTTAACTGAGATTATCTGTTTTTAATCTACAGCAAAATAAGTATAAAAGTTGTGATACCAGTCCTATATTTTATGATGTAAAATAATTTTTGAGCAAGGTAATTAATTTGCAAATGTAAAGGTATTTTTTTCTTTTACAATTCACGTACAGCACAGTGCCTGAAAAAATAGGCATTGAACAAAGTTTTCTTAAACTAAGTTGGCGAGACTTCATTAATTTTTCTGTTTTTAGAGAAGTTATTAATTTGACATCTGATCTCATCCTATTTTTGTTCTATAATTTTTTCTTGAATTTCTAATTTAGGAAGGGAAGAGTATCAATTTTAAAAAGAATTTCTAATGTTTAGTGAGCAGCAATCAAATGTAAATATCAGACAGAATTCAATTGACTTCACTAGCTACCATGATCTAACATTCCCTATTATGCTGAAAGAAAAAGACAAAGAGAAAAATCAGTTACTGCTAAAATCTAATCAGCCTGGCAACTGGCAAATAGTTTTATTTTTTGCTAGTAGCAGATTGTTCTCGTTGTTTAGTTGCTAAGTTGAGTCCGACTCTTTGCAACCCCATGAAGTACAGAACGCCAGAGTCCTCTGTCCTCCGCTGTCTCCCAGAATTTGCTCAAATTCATATCCACTGAGTTGCTGATGCCCTCAAACCATCTCACCCTCTGTCACCCCCTTCCCCTCCTGCCCTCAATCTTTCCTGGCATTGGAATATTTTCCAATGAGTCTGCTTGTTGGAGATAGAAAGCATTAAACGTTTTGTAACATGAAATAACCTTAGGATCACCATTAACTGGTATAAATATCTCCTTTTACTTTACAAAATGGTTCCAAATATCTTTACAAAATAAGACGTATCAAAGTTGATATAAATTATGTTGAAATTTTGCCTCTCAGATGTGAGTGCTCAGCCTCCAACACACTCATCCTCTGGGGGATGACAGTCTTGAATCTGGAAGGTGAACAGATATACCCCAGAGGTGATGAGGCAACACCTTTCAACAGGAGACACATTTCAACATGAGACAAAGGCTTAGACTTGGCTTATGAAGGCAAACCTTGCAATGGCCTTGGAATCCAAGTGACTAGAATGTCATGTTCTGAATCTTTTTCCATTTGTGAAGCTGCTGCTCTCAGAACTATTTCTAAAATGCAGGAGAGAAAGCATTAAATTAACCTTTGCAGCTAAAGAAGATAAACTAGAAGTGTCAAACTACTTGTAATTTAGTCTTCTGACAGAAATAAACATTGGCTTCACAGAGAAGAAAATTCGAGAGACAGCTGTGAGGCTGAGAGGAATGGCATTCAGCTGCTAAAGAATTTTGTAACTACACAAATAAATTTTAAGAGGTAAAGTCTCTGGGGCCATGAGTTAAATGTGAGTCTATTTTTCCCCTCGCCTACAATCCATTTGAATCTTTGCCTTTCTTCCGTGACATCAAGATCACTTCACAGGAAAAAGGTGATGACTTCTACCAGTTTCCACAGCCTTCTGTTAAAAACAAAATCTTTTTACAATTCAGAGCAAAATTTGATCCATAAATTATTTTCAAATTTTTTCTTTTGTAATTGAAACTGAGCTTTTCACAGAGGGCAATAAAATAATCCATTAAAAATCTCTTCCTCTAAAAGGGAATGCTGGAACACTGTTACCAGTGAAATGGTTTCTATTTATTTTATTCTAGTTTCATCTTCTTCTGCTTCTCAACTGTCAGTCTGGCCTTTGGACAGAGATTAGAAGATGCATAATATAATTCCAGAAGCACAAAGAGTGTTAACTTTTCATTATGATTAAAATAGAAAACTAAATCAAGCACTTAAGTTTCTTTTAATTGGAAGATAATTTTCAATAGACTTCAACAGATTGCATAATAGATTTATTTGTTCAAAATTATCACACTGATTTAAACACCAGCAGTATGTCACAGAGATTAGGGTCTTACAAGACTTGTTTAAAGCCTAGCTTTGTTACTTAGCAATTTTGTGATTTTTGGCAAATACTTAATAATCTTTCTTGAATTCTTCATCTATAAAGAGAAAATGTTGCAGAAATAAACTTGGAGCTATACATAGAAATAAAGTGTAAACTACCAAGAACTATTCACATATAAGGGACCCTGCAAGGAGTCTTAATCTCTTTGTCGTTCAGTGAGTAAGTCATGTCCAACTCTTTGTGACTCCATGAACTGCAGCATGCCAGGCTCCCCTGTCCTTCACTATCTCCTGGAGTTTGCTCAAACTCCATTGTCCATTAAGTCAGTGATGACATCCAACCATCTCACCCCCTGTCATCCCCTTCTCCTCCTGCCTTCAATCTTTTCCAGCATCAGGGTCTTTTCCAATGAGTCAGCTCCTTGCATCAGGTGGCCAAAGTATTCTCTAGATCAGTTACAATCACTCATATCATTAAAAGAAAAGTTACTGTATATTTTTGTGTACATGCATACACGCTAAGTCACTGCAGTCATGTCCAACTCTTTGTCACCCTGCACACTGTAGCCTGCTAGTCTCCTTTGTCCACAGGGTTCTCTAGGCAAGAATAATGGAGTGGAATGGCATGCCCTCCTCCAAGGGATCTTCCCAACCCAAGGATCAACCCATGTCTCTTACATCTTTTATATTGGCAGGAAGGTTCTTTACCACTAGCACCACCTGGGAAGCCCATAATTTTCAAACTTAAAGTTATAAATTCAATTAAAGTATTATAGATCAATAACACATAAAAATGATGTTTTCCCAAGTACTGGCAAGGACACACCCATTAAAAAGATTTATTAAACAGTGTGATTACCCTCAGACCTAGCAATAAAGTGTTAACATGGGCTCTATGAATAGACCCTCAATGTATTTAACCAAATGTGTGTTTGTGAGGGGTACAGTGTAATTGTTCTTCAAGAGTTCTTAACCAAGAGAAGGTATTAGAATCATCTCTTGGGCTATGTAAGCATGTATAAACCTGGGTCTCCACACCAAGATGCTGTTCAATGGTTTTTCTGGGTAATATAAGTTTATCCCTTAAAAATTTGCCAGTTTTTATTTTTTCCTTATGATGGCCATTCTGACCGGTGTGAGATGATATTTTATTGTAGTTTTGATTTGCATTTCTCTAATAATTAGTGATATTGAGCATCTTTTCATGTGTCTCTTGGCTATCTATATATATATTCTTTGGAGAAATGACTATTAGGTCTTCTGTTCATTTTTTGGATTAAGTTGTTTGCTGTTTTGATCTTAAGTTGCATGAGACATTTGTGTATTTTAGAGATTATTTCCTTATCAGTTTCTTCATTTGCAAATATTTTCTTCCATTCTGAGGGTTGTTTTTAATGAACTGGGAGAGGAGCACTGACATACATGCACTACCATGTGTAAAGCAGATAGCTAGTGGGGCAACCTGTTGTATAACACAGGGAGCTCAGCTCTGCGGGGAGGGTGAGAGGTAGATCTAAGAGGGAGGAAGTATATGTATACACACAGCTGATGCACTGCCTTGTACAGCAGAAGTTACCACAACATTGTAAAGTGATTCTTTCCAATAAAAGAAACTTCCACCACCTATTCAGATGAGAAACCCTTTGAGGAAGCATGCTTTAAATTGCTTCAGAACTCTTTGTGACCCTATGGACTGCAACCCACCAGGCTCCTCTGTCCATGCGATTCTCCAGGCAAGAACACTGGAGTGGGTTGCCATGCCCTCCTCCAGGGGATCTTCCCAACCCAGGGATTGAACCTGTGTCTCTTACATCTCCTACATTGGCAGGTGGGTTCTTTACTGCTATTGCCATCTGGGAAGCCCCTATGTGAGAAGATCACAAGGGAATCATACCTCCTTTTTGCTTTTTACTTCAACTCTGAACTGGAGTTGAGATATTTATCAAATCCCAGAATGCCAGGTGGCCATGGGACTCAGGAGAAGTTGGCCTCTCCCATGTCTGTGTGGTGGGTTCTCTTCCAGTAGCAGTTGGGACTCCTTCTTTGAAGGATTCTTTCTACTTTCCGCCCCCACCCCCCATTTGGTTAATGTTGTCTAAAGCATTTTCCTCACTTCACCTTAAATCTTGATGCTCAGATTGAGGGTCACTGGCATCAACTGTGTGCTTGTTGGAAATGCAGAATTTCAGCCCCACTCAAGTGAGAACTCAAATTGACATCTGAATTTTAATAATATCCTCAGTTGATCTGTGTGCACATTAAAGCTTGAGAAAGCACTGTGATACAATGCCAAGTGGAACCCAGAGGAAAGGTTATGGTGTGTAAGTTAGTGTTCTTTTGATTCTTTTCCTTGAGTTCTCCCCTACCCCAAAGTTTGTTTATTTAATTGGTTGGTTTATTGATTTGGCATCGCAACTAAAAATAGAAGAGAGGGATGAGGCCTTAGGCCAGAGGAGATAAAGAACCATGGTCTTGAAGGAGAGGAGTTTGAGTTGGACACCACTTAGTCATCCACAGTGGGCCGTTGACTTTGTCCTCTGTTCACACACCTCTGGGAGCCCTGGTGGGGAGGTGTCAGCTGGTGGATGACCTGGAAGCTCACAGTTCCAGCCATCAGAGGCAGTTGTTGTTCACTCCCTAAGTCATATCGAACTCATTGCGACCCCATGGACAGCATGCAGCATGCCAGGTTTCCCTGTCCTTCATGATCTCCCAGAATTTGCTCAGATTTTATGATTAAGAATACATTAAATAAGAAGCATGTTCTGTTTTTAATGACAAGCATTATCACTATTATTGTTAATAAAATATGCTCTGATATTGGGGTATTTCATGGTTCTCCCTATAATATCAGGAGGATAGAAGAGAAAAGAGTGTGTCACAGAATCCTGGTTTCTAAACTCTCTTTTTATTTCATTATTTTTAATTCTCATTTCCTTTGTTGTTTAAAGAAATGGAGCAATCCAATACAACCCTCCTACAGCATCAATATTTGGGTGGAATTGTATATATTTTACTATGTGTTAGTTCCCAACTAGCCTAAATAAAACAAGATTCTGAAGTGAGAATGAGATGAATCCAACTTGGGTCAGGTGTCTAGCTCCTAACTAACCAACTACAGGCTGAAGGTATGGGACATACAGTGCAAATAAAGATGAGAAGGTAGTTCCAAAGAAGAGGGGCTGGGAAGATAATCAATGGGTATCACATACCATCCATCCATCAACATAGATCATTCTAACTAGACTTGGCATCAACAACCATACCAAGTAAGGGAAGGATAAAGATGAGTTCATACTGTAAATCCTATAACAAGCATGATGGACCCCATCAAAGTTAGATTCTATTCACATCCTTTATATGGCTTCTATGAAAGCATTTCTGCTTTGTAGCAAAGCAAGCAAAGAAGCTTTATTGTTTGTAAGTAATCATTACACCTTTTGGCCATCTCACATCCTTCTGTAGCTTACTAGTTGCTATGTGAACCTTTCTGCTGCTCAAGAATCACAGTTGCAAAGAATTCCAATAGTATCCTGCTATGATGGCTCAGGGTTGCATCAGATCCTTTTAAATGTTTGCAGCTGTTCCTTTTCCAAGTGACTACTTTGGAAAAAAAAAAATACCACATTTGTCCCATATTGGGACAATTTAACAGAATAGACTGCCTTTTTAGAAAGCCTTTTTTACCAGATTGCTGACATTCTTCCATAAAATGATCATTTTTCTAAATACTTTAGAAATTGACATGCCTACTTTTTAATGCCTTTAACCCTGTTCTCCACGATCATTCCTACAAAATAGATGCTACCCTGTGTGCAATAAGATGGCTTTTTGAGAAGGGCATGTACTTTACGTTTTGCTCCATCCACCTAATATTGGAAAAAGGGTTTATACCAGTGATCCACATCTTTCATCCTCACTTTCTGACTAGTAGCAAAGATTGGCTAAAAATCTGGCTGGATGTAGGAGCTGAGACTTTCAGCCATGGAGCCAGTAAAATGACTGACATCAGTAGGAATTAGAGATGCAACTTTCTTGGGCAGTAATGTCAGGTGGTTATGACAAGGGTCTCTCTGGGTCCTGCAGAGTCAACAGCCCACTTGCAAATTTTGCCAACACAGCTGCAACAATGCTACAGCCATTTTCTCATCTGAATCCAGAGTTTCTAAGGCTCAGAGTAATTCACAAAGACACTCAAATCTAGCCTGTTTTCAAGATCCCTGCTCCTGCTGAGAGAGCAGCATCATTATTCATCCATCCATTTACTTATTTACCATATTGGGAAAAACATGTAGAAAGACATCAATGATCATAACAGATGAGGAAGTAGGAGAGAAAATAACCCCCAGTATAGATGCTTCTCAACTCCCATGCTTACCCGACAGGCTTTAGAGCTAGTTCTCTGAAATTATACCACTGTTTCACAGACTTACTTATATTAGAAGGATTGATCAAATAATCTCTGTTAAATCATCAAGGCAATCACAGCAACAGATCCCGAGGAAGCTACCCAAATTTCTATTATCTTTGTGGAAATGCAGATTCCTGAGTCAGGAGCTTCTGAATCTGAAGTATCAGGAATAAGCCCAAGAATCTGTATTTATTGGTAAGTTTCTGAGATGGTTTTAATGCAGCCAGACCTACAAATGTCCTTTAATTGAGGTTTGGGAATGAGACTAACTATTGAATAAAATTAATCTGCTTAATTCAGGGTAGCAGAGGGGAAATCAATCAAACTAGTAGTTCAACTGAAGTTTGTCCTTCAGGAGATACACAGATTGAGTGAATTTCACTTTTTAAAAAATTATTATTATTATTATTATTTTTTGTGTGGCACCATGTAAACAAAAAGGAGGACTTTTTCTTTTTAAAAAAAATGAGTGAAAGAAAAATGAGTGAAATGGCAAATTTGATCAATTGAATTACAAATGTCAGTAACATTTGAAGAAACCCAAAGAAATGTGTCAGAAAAAAACAGTGACTCTTGCTGTGGTTTTTTTTTTTTCTTTTTTACACATTACCTCTAAATAGAAATAAGATTTACTTTATGTCTACCTTGCTGGAAGATAATGATTACTTTCCTGGATAAGCAGCAGAATAGACAATCAGTGGCCCAGTGAGATTAATCTTTACAGCAAGCTGTCTTCCCCACCAACCTCACAGGATGTTGAAAGAGTCATGTCAGCAATTTTGCAGACTCCAGGGCTCGAGTCATCAGCAGGTGAGTGGGTGACTGAGGCAGCCAACTGCCTGTGAGTCCGGAGGACTCCTTTGATCTTTCAGTCTTACCTTCCAAATTTAAAATGCTTAGGTTTTCTCCAGGGAGACATTTCACTTGATAGCATTCCCCAGGAAATCAAGAAACATGGGGGTAAAGAAGGCAAACATGAGAGAGCAGACGTCTTCCTTCTTGTCACCCCTAGGGGTTTCTAAGTGCATGTGGTCCTCCCCACCCATGAGAGCTCATCTCCTAGGACTGCGATGGAAGGGATCCTTAAAGAAAGTCACAATAACAGTTATGAGTCTTTTGGAGCCATATATGGGTTGCTTAGGATAGATGAGGTGTCAGGAAATAAATCTGATTTCAATAGAGCTTCTCAGGAAGATTTTACTCTATTTTTTATCTGGAGTAGGAGCTAGAATTCTGTATGTGCCTACTAAGTCACTTCAATCGTGTCCAATTCTTAGTGACCCTGTGGACCGTAGCCTGCCAGGTTCCTCTATCCATGGGATTCTCCAGGCAATAATCCCAGCGTGGGATGCCATGCCCTCCTCCAGAGGATCTTCCTGATCCAAGGATTGAACCTGAGTTTCTTATGTCTCCTGTATTGGCAAGCAGGTTCTTTACCACTAGTGCCACCAAATACCATATAAAGAAAATAAATTATAAAAATGTTATCAAATAATGTTATCAAATAATGATCTTCACTGGTTCATTCTGAGTACTGCTTCTATTTCCATCACTACTACTATGAGCTATAATTACTGAGTGACAGCCATCTGCCAAGCTAGGGGGAGGGTCAAGAATTTCCCCTTATACCCTCCGGCACTATAAAAATCAGGAAATTAAATCTCTTTCAGGATAAACCATCAATGGTTATTCATATAGCCAGTGGAGGAGTCTGAATTTGAACCCAGATCCATCTTAAATCTAAAGGTTGAACTCTTTGCCTGCCACCTACTACTATTTTCCCAAATAAATTTATGTGGGTGCATGCTCAGTCACTCAGTGGTGTCTGACTCTTTGTGACCCCATGGGCTGTAGCCCACTAGGCTCCTCTCCCCATGGGATTATCCCAGCAAGAAGACTGGGCATCTTCCCAACCCAAGGATCGAACCTGGGTCTCTTGCATCTTCTGCATTGGCAGGCAGATTCTTTACTGCTGAGCCACCTGTAAAGCCCCTTTAAATATAATGATTTAGTATGTTATCATTTCCTGAATTCCCACCAAGGGCCACGTACTTTGCATATATTATTTTATCCTCATCACAAGGAGGAAATCAAAGCATAAGTAACTGGTTCAAGGTCACACAGGTTGCTATTTGCAGAGATGGAATTTCAGTATCCATCTATCTGCCTATTTTTCTTTTGTCCTTGTGTGTCTGAATTTCTTGCTTTGGAAAACATGCTTCAGCAAAACAGTTTCTTAAAAAAAAAAAAAAAAGAAAGAAAAACACTGGTCTTTCTATCCTTTCCTTTGCATCCCTTCTATGACCATATCAAAGAATATCAAAGAAGATTTTTCTTCTTTCCAATTAACTCTTCTATTTATGTTAGGATATGAAGGCAAGCTAGTAATGGAAGAGAAATATAAGAGTTTTGGTTTTTTTTTTTTAACTACAGAAAGGCCAATTTTGTCTTAAGGACATTTAAGCCACTGAACCCCTCCCTTCTTGAGCTGAAAATATTACTTTGGATTCCTGCATAGAAAAAATGAATAGTTTTTTGCCTATGGGGAGAATATGGTGTTTCTTGGAATATGTCAGCCCTTTCACTAATTTAATGGAAACCCAAAGTGAGGGAAACATCTGGAAGATACATTCTATAGTAGTTATTATAAATCTGAGACAAACCAAAGCCTAAGTTGGATACCAGCAAAAGTTAAAGTTCTAAGGGTAGAGTCATTATTATCAAGAAAGTGTGAATTTTGCCTTTTGTTTGTAGAGCTGATTCCACACTCTGCCTCCTTTAACAAGCTAGCACAGCATGGGTCCATCAAAAGTGTGAAAGCAGAAGTATTAATCACTCAGTCATGTGCGACTCTGTGATCCCATGGACTGTAGACCACCAGGCTCCTCTGTCCCTGGACTTCTCCAGGCAAGAATACTGGAGTGGGTAGCCATTCCCTTCTCCAAGTGGTTTGCAAACTGGTATGTAAATTAACTATATGCTCTTTCTACATCCAGTGGATTAAAGAAGAAATCTGTGGGAAAAATTTAAAACTTCTTCAGAAAGTTAAGTGTTGGTTAATTCCAACAGTTCAGAGATTTCTGCCATTGGAAAAGCAAGACAGCCATCTGCAGCTTAGTATATGTGAGGTGGGTGAATTCGGGAGTGATTCTGGGTGAGATTGGCAGGCTGTTCCATATAGATCACCAGTAACAGCTGTAATAGTATTTTTTTTTCCTGTTGTAGCAATCCTTTTTTTTTTTTTTTGATACTCACAGGGTTTATGTCAAGAGAGAAAATATTCTTTCTTCCTAAGGCTTAGATTAACCTATCATGTCAGCACATTCTGCTTTCCTGAGATTAAAAAAAAAAGTAATCTAGCAAATTTTTAAAATGCTAATTTTTGTTTTCCATCCCAGTGAAAGAAGAGGAATACAAATTCTTGCTTTGCTGTTTGTTGCCCTGATTATCAAACCACACTTCACACTCCTGTTAACAAAATGACAAACTTGGTAAGGGGAGTGCCTAGCAGCTTCTATTTTGTCCTTGAAATGTCTAAACTCCTAGAAAAGAAAAAAACCTGTAGCTCCAAATTCAGTTAGGGTTGGCTTGGCTTTATATTCAGTAAATAATTCCATTTCTACATTTGCGTTCTCTCCTCTCTCTTCCTCTCTATCCACCCATCCCTCTACTTTGTATCTGCAGATGTGTGTGCTTATACGTAGGTGTGCATGTGTGTGGAGGAGGAGGCCATTAATTAAAAAAAAAAAAAAGCTCAAAACTCTTCCTGCTCTCTCCAATGAGCATTCAAGAAGCAATAGTTCATTTTATCACTTGGTAAAAATATATCAGTATATCATAAAGGGCACTATATTGAAATATAGTAGAATTTCCCATTTTAAAATATGGAGCACATAGTCATTACTCCAGTTTTGAAATTAACCTATCGTGTGCCCTGAAACATGTCACATACACATAACACCCATGTTTGCAGTTGCCATCTTCCTGTCTGTAAAACAAGGACGTTGGGTTACTGTCTACAGCTTGAGTAGAATCACTTATTGTTCAGCTGGAGTCACTCCACCCATTTCTGTAGGAGGAACATGTTTTTTCTCTGTGACCTGCTCCAGCCAATGGAAAATGAGAGAAATAACCACGTGCAGGTTCCAGCAGGACAGCCTGCGCATGAAGAAACCTTACAGGCTCTTTCTCATGTATCTGGGATCTTCCAAACCGTCACTGGAAGACCATCTCAAGGTACCCTCCAGCCCACAATGAGACTCATAAAGCAGACCTGGATGGACCCACAGCATGGGGCAGCGACTTAGAAGCCCACTGCCAGCAAACTGAAACAAAGCCATGCCAAGGGACCTGCCAACAGGAGAACCAATGATTGGCAATTTATGCCACCTAATTTTGGGGTGTTTTGTTACACAGCATTTAAAGTGGCAGTATAGGAGTAATATACCAACATAGCTTATAGCATTAATATACTGTGATTCTAATTCTATGCTTTATTCTGGATTATGCCTATCAATTACTTGTGTGCATGTACGCTAAGTCGCTTCAGTCGTGTCCGACTCTTTGAGACCCCATGGACTGTAGCCCTCCAGACTCCTCTGTCCACAGGGTTCTCCAGGCAAGAAGACTGGAGTGGGTTGTCATGTCCTCCTCCAGAGGATCTTCTCAACCCAGCGACTGAACCTGCATCTCTTATGTCTCCTGCATCAGCAAGCAGGTTCTTGACCAGCATGACCTATCAACTACTTACTCATTTTTAAAAGGTATATGGTTTACATATGAATACTACTATGATTTCTTGGTAACTTTCAGAGGTTTTATTTTCCATGTATTTTTCTGTGTATGCTTATGTAGTCTAGGCTTAATTCAGCGATTTGATATAAATAAACCATCTTCTCTGACAAGTATGTATTAGGGAGTCAGATGAGAAGTTATTTTCAGGGGCGGTATCCTCAATTCGAAAACTCTGTCATGTTCTGACCAAATTACTTCACTTCTTTAAAAAACTGGAACAAATCCTATTTAAATATCTCCTTTTATCCTCCTCTGACCCAGCAGAGGCATGAAGGACTTGGAAATTTTAACAAAAACACTAAGAGCCTCTGAAAAGTCATGGTGGTAACTAGAACGGATATATCAACATTGCAGCTTTTGCCAGTTTATTCTGTGCATTCAGATGGTTGATGCAGCGCATGATTTTGATGTGAGTGGCTCTCTGGATGACACTCTTGGGGGTACTGACATCTTCTGATTTATGTGGCTGGAAGAGGACCTGTGTGCGTGCTTGTGCTTAGTCATGTCCGACTGTTTGCGACCCCATGAAGTGTAGCCTGCCAGGCAGTGGATCTGCAAGGTGGTGAATTCCATATTAGCACAAGCGAGACTAATTGAGTGGTAATCCCTCAATAATGCTGAGAAACTCTTAACGTCTTGCCTTCCAGGGGTAACCCCTCCTGTTTACAGGTCACTTCTTGCACTGCACCAAAAAGTGGCTCTTAGAGGAACCTCAAGGAATTCACTTAGCTACTCCCTTCATTAGCATACTTTGTACACTTCATTACTTCAGAGACCTTGCTGAAAATGTGACCCTTGTGTAGTTGTTGCTGCCTTCTTTGTGAATTGAAAGCTATCCAAGCTTAGAGCTAGATTAAGTGGCATGGAAATTTAAGAAGACAGCTGGTGCCCCGCTCACAAATGGAAATACCACACTTAGATCTAATGTTTCATTCTCATGCAGTAGAGATATATTAGGGCCCAAGGGGAACAAAACAACAGAATTCTTTCAGGCATCAATAATCTCTTTCTCTTACTCTTTAGTCATTGGAAAGCTGGCCATAGACTGCCAGTTGGCCGTTATGATAGTAGGACAAGAAGGAAAATTACCTAATTATCTATACCTATCTGTCTATCTATTTGTCTATCTATCATGTACCTATCTACCTCTTTCCTCCCCTCCTGATCTTCCTATCTAGAAATGGAGAGGGGAAGAATTTCTAAATGGAGAAATTAGCTTGTTAATTTTCTAAGATTAGGAAACCCTAATTTAAAAATCAGTGTGGGCTATTATGAATTGAAGATCAGATTTTTCTCTTATTAGTGCTGCTTAGTACCAAAACGCTTTTGGGGCTTTTTTTTTTCTTTTCAAACTGATTATGTTGTGCAGGAAAATAAATTCTTTAAAATTCATCCTCAATGAGCCAAAACCACAGATGACTTTTAAAATAACAAAAATTAACACAAATGGAAGTGGGCTTTCATACTGGCTATTTTAAATATTCATGAAGAATGCTGCTAATTTACTTTTGACTGCTCTCCACATTCTGACATGAATATTTTCTGTCTCAATGCATATTTTACCTCTCAAGAAAGAGAATGCACAGTGGAAATAAAACTGTCAACTACTCATATACCATGAATTTTTCTCTGAAAAGGATGTAAAATTTTTCATTTAATAATTTTAAAAATTAACATTGGTATAATCAGGATGAGAAATTGCAACCCACTCCAGTACTCTTGCCTGGAAAATCCCATAGACTGAGAAGCCTGGTAGGCTACAGTCCATGGGGTTGCAAAGAGTCGGACACGACTGAGTGACTTTCTTCTCCTTTCCATTATCATACAACCTTCAAATAGAGAATTTGGATACTTTTTAATCATCTGTATTATATCACTATTAAATAGATTCAAATGGTATCATTATTATTTCAAGGAAGAACATATACAACTTTATATATTGTACCCAAGTGGCACAGTGGTAAAGAATCCACCTGCCAATGCAGGAGACTCCAGAGATGCCAGAGACATGGGTTTAATCCCCAAGTTGGAAATATTCCTGGAGTATGAAATGGCAACCTACTCCAGTATTCTTGCCCAGAAAATTCCATGGACAGAGGAGACTGGAGGGCTACTGTCTATGATGTCACACAAAATTGGACATGACTAAGCACACATTCACTCTCTCTCTAATGCGTTATATCCAAGGCCATAAAATATTCAGTGTTGAGATGGGCTTAATATGGTGATAGAAGTCCAAAACCATGCTTGGTATAGGTATATCCAAAGAGCTGACTTACTTCCCTACATTGCTGTCATTGTTCAGTCACTAAGTCGTTGTCTGACTCTTTGCGATTCCACAGACTGCAGCAGGCCAGGCCTCCCTGTTCCTGATTATCTCCTAGAGTTTGCCAAAGTTCATGTCCATTGGATCAGTGATGCTATCCAACCATCTCATCCTCTGCTACCCTCTTCCCTATTTTCCTTCAATCTTTCCCAGCATCAGGGTCTTTTCCAATGAGTCAGCTGTTTGCATCAGGTCGTCAAAATATTAGAGCTTCAGCTTATCAGTTCTTTCAATGAGTATTTAGGGTTGATTTCCTTTAGGATTGAGTGATTTGGTCTCCCAGCAGTCCAAGGCACTCTCAAGAGTCTTCTCCAGCACCACATTTCAAAAGCAGCAGCCTTATTTGTGATCCAACACTCAGATTCAAATATGACTGCTGAAAAGACCATAGCTTTGATTATATGAACTTTTGTCGGCAAAGTGACAAAATCTCCTGGAAATCTTGAGATTCATCCAGCTTGTGATTCATCCAGGCTGGCATTTTACATGATGTAGTCTGCATATAAGGTAAATAAGTAAGGTGACAATATACAGCCATGTTGTTCTCCTTTCCCAATTTTCAACCAGTTAGTTGTTCTAAGTAGGGTTCTATTCCCTATATAGGAAGATACTTAATTTTCTGATAACTTTCACTTATCATAGATGTCAGCAGTAATCAGAGTTAAAACTCCGTTATTTCTTGTAATTAAACAAATTGCTGGTAACTTCCTTGGTAGTCCAATGGCTAAGACTCTTGGCTCCCAATGCAGGAGGCTCAAGTTTAATCCCTGGACTGAGAACTAGATCCCACATGCTGCAACTAAGATCAAAGACCCAGTACAGCCAAATAATTATTCAGCCAAATATATACAAATATTAAAAAATCTAATGATCATCTCATTTCCAGTGTAACAAAAGTTCTTAGAGTAAAAATAATAACAATAATTTAGGTCAGCTTTATTCTTGAGGCAAGTTTAAATTTGATCGCCAAAAAATATTTCCTTCAACTCCACTGAAACCATTAACTAGGTCACTCTTATTCTTATGTTTTGTAACACATGTGTTACTTTTTCATGACTTTGTGTTTATATATCTAATCAATATTTATCTTCTCTACTGGAAATACAATGAGGTCAGGTATTGTTCATCTTAAATAATAATAAATCCAATGCATAGCAAAATTTTGTACATATAAAATGTCTTTAATAAATCTCATCTTTAAAAAAAAATCTCATCTTTCACTAATTTGGGGCCTCTTGTTATTTGTATATTAGCTTAACAAAACCAGCTGGTCATGTAGCAAAGTTCACACTGCCAACAAATATAACCCAAACTGAGATGATGAAAGCTCTTGGGTTTGAAGTATATTTTCTGTAAATTCTAACAGAGCTGGTGTTTAACTCCATTTATGTAGTATTGAATGACCATTAAGTCTCCACTACATCTATATGGGGAAATGTATCATATAGCCATTGTTACATTTTCCTTCTTGCTTTTGCAATCTTATGACACTTACATTCACTTGGTTTTCTTGGGAAAGACCAAGTCCAAGTCATCACTGCCTTATCTCATGCATCTATAAAAGTGTATGTGTATATTCAATAGAAATAGTTCTTGTCCAAGCCTAGAAAAATGCTTCTGATGACTGGGATTTACCTAGATAACACCCAAGACCTTAATTTATTCTGTCTGTAAAATAGTCTCTTTTGTTAATCAAACAGCAATTTCCTGATGGAATCATTGATACTGATACGAGCTAACTTGCCCAACTTTAGACATGTAGGAAGTTAATGAGTGATGATCAAAGTTCGGTTTATCTTATTCCGCAGACTTAGCACTGGCTCATTATTTATATGGCAAAGGTAATAATGGTGCTTGATTCAGAGTATGGCCACAAGGATTATATTCATACAGATCAAGCTCTGAACAATGCCTTGCTAACTGTACATTAAATAAAATAGATTCTAGGTATACACAATTTACTAGTCATGTGCAGTGACTGAACTTGAAATAGGACAGCAATACGTGGGGGAAGAAAAGGAGGTTCACTCTATTTTGTAGGCAAAGAAAGAGTTACTCAAGAAAATACAATATACTTCCCTCCTTGGCACATGATTGTCCTCACTGACTGCCAAAGATAACTCTGTACAGTAAGTTTTATGGTGGCTCAGAGAAAGCATTGAAAATTTTTTTTCTAGAGAATATTATAGTGTATACCGCCTCCAAATGGTCAAAGCAATCTTATCTCTAGTCCTCATTTTATTCTCATAATAATTCTGAGATAAATGAGGAAGATTTTATCATTTGTCCTTTGTTAAATTTTTTTTAAGATAAAAATTGCTAAATCTTAACATCAAT
>SJYQ01000543.1:382237-395504 GCA_006410935.1 Redunca redunca
CAGAGAATACACATCATGTAATTTTGATTATTTTAAATTTATTGAGAGGTTTTATGATCTAACTTTTGAATGTATCAGATGAAACCAAAAATGATATGTATTCTTTAGTTATGACTCTAATGTTCTACACAAATTAAGTAGATTTAAGCAATGTACTGATTTATGTCTAGCTGTCCTATCGACTGTCAACAAACAACTATTAAAATCTCTTATTGTTAATCTTAAAATTCCCTATTTTTTTAATTCTATACATTTTTGTGTCATGTATTTCAAAATTCTATAAATAGGGCCATATATACTTACAGGGCTTTCCAGGGGGCGCTCAGTTCAGTTCAGCTGCTCAGTCATGTCTGACTCTTTGTGACCCCATGAATTGAGGCACACCAGGCCTCCCTGTCCATCACCAACTCCCGGAGTTCACTCAGACTCATGTCCATCGAGTCAGTGATGCCATCCAGCCTTCTCATCCTTGGCCGTCCCCTTCTCCTCCTGCCCCCCATCCCTCCCAGCATCAGAGTCTTTTCCAATGAGTCAACTCTTCACATGAGGTGTCCAAAGTACTGGAGTTTCAGCTTTAGCATCATTCCCTCAAAGAAATCCCAGGATTGATCTCCTTCAGAATGGACTGGTTGGATCTCCTTGCAGTCCAAGGGACTCTCAAGAGTCTTCTCCAACACCACAGTTCAAAAGCATCAATTCTTCGGCACTCAGCCTTCTTCACAGTCCAACTCTCACATCCATACATGACCACAGGAAAAACCATAGCCTTGACTAGATGGACCTTAGTCGGCAAAGTAATGTCTCTGCTTTTGAATATGCTATCTAGGTTGGTCATAACTTTTCATCCAAGCGTCTTTTAATTTCATGGCTGTAGTCACCATCTGCAGTGATTTTGGAGCCCAAAAAAATAAAGTCTGACACTGTTTCCACTGTTTCCCCATCTATTTCCCATGAAGTGATGGGACCAGATGCCATGATCTTCATTTTCTGAATGTTGAGCTTTAAGCCAACTTTTTCACTCCTCTTTCACTTTCATCAAGAGGCTTTTTAGTTCCTCTTCACTTTCTGCCATAAGGGTGGTGTCATCTGTATATCTGAGGTTATTGATATTTCTCCTGGCAATCTTGATTCCAGCTTGTGCTTCTTCCAGCCCAGCGTTTCTCATGATGTACTCTGCATATAAGTTAAATAAGCAGGGTGACAATATACAGCCTTGACGTACTCCTTTTCCTATTTGGAACCAGTCTGTTATTCCATGTCCAGTTCTAACTGTTGCTTCCTGACCTGCATACAGGTTTCTCAAGAGGCAGGTCAGGTGGTCTGGTATTACCATCTCTCTCAGAATTTTCCACAGTTTATTGTGATCCACACAGTCAAAGGCTTTGGCATAGTCAATAAAGCAGAAATAGATGTTTTTCCAGGGGGCACTAGTGGTAAAGAATTTGCCTGTCTGCCAATGTGGGAGATGCAAGAGACAGACACAGGTTTGATCCCTGGGTTGGGAAGATCCCCTGGAGGAGGAAATGGCAACCCCCTCCAGTATTCTTGCCTGAAAAATTCCATGGACAAGAAGAGGTTGGTGGGCTCTAGTCCATGGGGTTGCAAAGAGTCATGACTGAGCAACTGAGCACACACGCACTTAACAATTGTCATCTTCATGATACATTTTTCCCTTTATCATCATGAAATGTTATGAAAGGCCCCTCTTTATCTCTAACAATACCATTTGTCTTGAAAACCATTTCATCACCTGATAAAAAATCTACTTCAGTCTTCTTGTGTTTTGTGTTTGCATGGCGTATCTTTTCCCATCTATTATATTTTTATCCTCTCTGTTTTCAGATTTAAAGTGTATCTTGCTAGCCAGTATATAGTCTTGCTTTTCTTTTTTAAATCAATCAATCATGGCTTTTAAATTACAATATTTATGTGAGTGCTATCCTACTTTATCAAAATTTTATAATTTCAAAAGGTACCATTAAGGAAATCAAAAGGCAAGTCCAAGTCTGGGAGCAAAGCTTTGCAATGCATTTATCTCACAAAGGAGTTATTCTGAAGATATATAAATATCTCAATGATAAGACAAACATTCCAATCAGAAAAGAAGCAAACAATTTTGATAAGCATTTATCTGAGAAGAATACGGGAAAGCATCAAAAGTTGCTCAAATCATTTATCATTAGAGAAATGCAAATTAAAACCATAACAAGATTATCGCTATACACCCACTAAAATGTTGATAATTAGAAAGATTGACAAAACCTGGTGTTCATAAATATGTGGAACAATTGGAACCCTCATACTGCTGATGGGAATGTAAAATATGACAAACACTTTTGAAAATACTTTTTTTGTTATTTATATAGTTAAATATACATTTGCCTACCATATGACCCTGTCTTTCCACTCTTAGGTATTTAGGCAAGAGAAATGAAATTTTATGCCTATACAAGTACTTATACATAAATGTTCACAGCAGCATTATTTATAATAGTTTAAAACTGGAAATAATGCAAATTTCCATGATATGTGATTGGGAAAAACCACTTTTGACATATATGTAAAATGGAGCACTACACATAAAACAGAATGTAATAGATCTATCTATATAAATTATGTAACAACACGAAAGAATCTCAAAAATATTGAACCTGCCTCAAAAGCATACAAATACTAAAATATTATTCCTAGATGTTGCAAAAAAGCCAGAACTAATGTACCTGTGACACAAGGTATGTTAGTGATTTCAGAAATGAGGGCGGGGCCTGGGCTTGAAAGAAAGAAATTGAAAGCAAGAGGGTAGAATAATACTTTTGAGATGATAGAAATAGACTCTCTCTTTTTTTTTTTAACATTTATTTATTTTTTTGTCTGTGCCTGGTCTTAGTTGCAGCACTCAGGATATTTAGTTGTGGAATACAGGATGTAGTTCCCTGACCAGGGGTCCAACCTGGGCCCTCTGTATTAGGAGCTTGGGAGTATTAGCCACTGGGTCACCAGGGAAGTCCTGGAAATAGTCTATATCTTGATTGTGGTGATAGTTGGACAGTGTGTACAATATTCTAAATGCATTTAGCTGTACATTTGAAATTTATACATTTTATATAAATTCAGTTCAGTTCAGTCATTCAGTTGTGTCTGACTCTTTGTGACCCCATGGACTGCAGCACGCCAGGCTTCCCTGTCCATCACCAACTCCTGGAGTTCACTCAAACTCATGTCCATTGAGTCGATGATGCCATCCAACCATCTCATCCTCAGTCATCCCCTTCTCCTCCTGCCTTCAATCTTTCCCAGCATCAGGGTCTTTTCAAATGAGTCAGTTCTTTGCATCAGGTGGCCAAAGTATTGGAGCTTCAGCTTGAGCATCACTCTTTCCAATGAATATTCAGGACTGATTTCCTTTAGGATGGACTGGTTGGATCTCCTTACAGTCCAAGGGACTCTCAAGAGTCTTCTCCAACACCACAGTTCAAAAAGCATCAATACTTCAGCACTTAACTTTCTTTGTAGTCCAACTCTCACAATAAAACTGATCTTTAATATAGTGCTAAACATGAGAAACAGGGACAAATGACCCCACCCATTAAATCCATTCTCTACATGAATCAGAGAGATCTTTGAAAAAACATAAAAATTGTTTTATGCTTAAAATCCATCAAAATACTCTTCATTGTCCTCAGGATAGAGTCCAAACATTTTAACATGACATACAAGGCCCTTGTTATCTGGCTTCCCCAAATCTTCTGATTTCACCCTAATTCTCCACATCAGTTTCAGCTCCCTAGGCACGTGTGTGTGTGCTGAGTTGCTTCAGTTTGTGTCCAATTCTGTGCGACCCCATGGCCTGTAGCCTGCCAGGCTCCTCTGTCCATGGGATTTTCCAGACAAGAATATTGGATTGAGTTGTTGCCATACCCTCCTCCAGGGGATCTTCCTGACCCAGGTACTGAACCCACATCTCTTATGTCTCCTGCATTGGCAGGAATGTTCTTTACCACTAGTGCCACCTGTCAAGGCCCCCTAGAAAACTAATCTCTGATATTTACCCGTGTCATTGCACATGCTATTCCATCCACTCAGAGCTCCTTTCCCCTTCTCAGGTAGAGACTGAATAGTAATTTCTTCCTAAAATGATCACCGGCTATGAGGTACCTGAGTGCCTGACCCATAGTAGTTCCTCAAAAATGCTAAATAAATGAAAACCCAGATACAGGAGTTTGGAGGTCATTGAACACAAACAAGTTGATTTTATTTTTTCCCAGAAAATTTTAGTAGAAACATAATTCCTGGCATGATTTTTAGCATTTCAACTTTGGGTTCAACCTGAAAAGTAAAACCAGTAATACTATAATCTCTTGTTTTATCCAAGGTTTAGTTGCATTTATAAGTATAATCCTATTTAGCAAGAATAAGAGTCGAGTCCCAGCTTTTATGAATTTCCTTTGTTTAGACAGCGAGCAATGCCCTTAGAAACAGACTTGAAATGTTCTTCTACCCGGGGTGCAGGACTCAATAGTTACAAAACCATCATGACGTAGGTAGCCAAGTACTAACCTATTTTTGTGTAAGAGTACTCAAAGACCCAAGGACATTCAGTGATTTTCCTATACACTTACTGAAAGACTTAGCAATGGAACTATGATTTTCTGACTTTCCATAATTCCATTTTGCTAACAATCACAGAAAAGCTAGTAATTTGGTAATATTAGTAATTTAGGGAGAATTCATGTACAGTTTATGAACCTTTGAACCATTTAGCATATGGTTCCTTTGGTGGATATCACCCAATCTCCTTCTGGAAAAGACAGGAAAGTTGGAGCGTGTGTTCCACGGTAGCTTCTAACTGAGTTGCCTTGGGCAAGTTGCTTACACTCACTGAACATCAGCTTCCTCCTAAGCAAAATAGGGGCTATAAAAGCAGAGATGCCATAGAATCATTGTGAGAATTCCCATAGATAATGCATATAAATATACTATTAAAATACACATCACATAGTAGCTGCTCAATTAAAGTGAGTTGTAATTGCCTGGAGAGGGTGGTCAGTTACAGTGACCTCTGTAGAATGTTGGGCAGGAGAAGAAACTGTAGAAAATCAGGATCATTTCTTTTTCATGTAAAAGCATTAAGAAGTCACTAGATGGACGTTAAATGTGATCTACAAGGGATGAAATCTCAGTCAGATTAGGGAGCTGTAATGGAATAAGGCTCATGGGGAGGACCATTTACCCTGAATACAGAAATGGAGCTCGAAGAGCTTTTCTGAATAAATAATTATGATCCCAAACAATCAGAGCTTTTGACAATTGGCTTTGGCGGTCTCTTCGCATATGGCTCCTGTTCTCACTACCTAAATGTCACCAAAGTCTGTTGACATTTCACTGTTGTTTTCTTTGTTACTCAGAATTGCTAGGTCATTATAGAAAAAATATACAGAACAACAGTCTCATAATCTCTCTGTGTAAAAAATTAATATTTTTGGATCTATTCTTTCTCTCTTTTGCTTATATATTTCAAAAACAGATTCACCAGTGACTTCTTAGTCATCAAATTCAAAGACCTTTCTTTGTTTCTTCAATCTCTCTAAACCATTGACCCTCCCTTCATTCTTCATAATTACTCTTCCTTTGATTCAGTACCTAATAGTAAATGTACCTACTTCCCCAGACCTAAAATTCAGTATGTATTGAAATAGTCAGCTTCTGTTCCAAACACTCATTTCATCTCCTGTGTCTTTTTCTTATGTTAGTAGCATCTCTTAGTCCTTTTTCCCTTCCCATTGCCTGCATCCGGTTACTATACAAAGTTCTCCACATTCCTCTCCTACCCTGCCTCTCGTCTTTATTTCAGTGGCATTATCTTAGTTGAGGCCCTTGTGAACAAGTCTCCTGACATTTGTAAGAAGATTCCCTTTTTACTATTTCTAGTTTCTCCTCATTTCAATCCAGCCTGAGCATCTCAGTCAGATTCACCCTGTACAACACAATTCTGATCATTTAATCTCTGCTTAAAAGCTGCAGTGACCAAGAAAAGCCTTAGCTTGTTAGCATGGGCACACCAGGCTCCTTATCCGGTATCAGCTTCCTGCTTCACTGCTTTCCATATGTCCGCTTCACTTACTTTATTCCCCATAAAGACCAGATTCCTAGATGTTTCCGGCACAATCTCTACATGGTCCCATTCCAGGCTTTCTTCCCACAGTTTTTCTTTTCACGTTCAAAACTTGGTTTACCTCATATCAACATGTTGAAATACCACCCAACTTTCATGGCTCAAACTACATGACATCTCTACAAAGGACTTTACGGTGTTTTCATTTGGAAAATATTCTCATCTTTCTTTGTCGTCCTGTAGTGTGTTCTTGCTAACCTTCTATAGAACTTGTTTCTTTCTATTTTTCACCACAAATAATTAAGTGCATAACTTATCCACCTAGATACATTGAGGAAAGTTGTTTCTTTATATGCAAATTCTCTATAATGTACAGTAACTTGTTCATGGTCAGGCTTCATTAAACACTTACTGAAAAAATGAATGAATGAATACCTAACTTGAGCTGATGTGGAATTCATCATTAGACTATGTCTATGATTTTCATAATCAGAACATTTTAATTTCAATATGCTTTATAATAAAAAAGAGAAACATGTATTTCATTGTTGGTGTTGTCTGCTTTATTGTAGTAGATCTGATAAAGAAATGCATATAAGACAATTGGATGGTCTATTAATACCGAGAGTCTTTGGAGAAGAGTTCTCTGCTTTATTTCACTGGGGATATGAGTGAGAAGTTAGGCAATGGATAGATTGCTGAGAGTTCATCTCCCAGAAGCACTTTACATCACAATACTGCAGAAACTGTATACAGAGTGTATCAGTTATATAACAAGAAATGAGTCTGTTAAATAAACCACTCTCCATAAAGCATGACCTGCCATATATTACCAGGGCATTAGATGAAAACTTCACTCAGACGGATTTTGTGGCCAATGTGTTTTCAGTTGTGAAGCTCTGTATTCTTAATATGTTTTACCCTATTTCTAGGCAAGTTTTTTACTAAATAGATAGGTGAGCTCCCAAAAACATAAACTGAACTTTGGAGTATAGAAGCATTTACTACAATGATTATGCAAGCAATAATTAATAACCTGGTTTAATACTGAAAAATACAAAAAACATGAAGTCTCAGTTTTCTCAAATTCCCAAAGCAGTGGGCTAAGAATATAGGGCAGCAAAGGGTTCTAATATCTGACAATTTCGCTACCATTCCTGTTCCTTCGTTACAATAGATCGGTGAAATGACACATGCTCTGACTCTTACTTCTCTCTTATCTCTCCACATATCTGCAGGCTTTCTATATCGATGAAGGTTGCTATGGAATCAGCAGCAGTTCTCTGTGCTTCAAATCTATATCTGGGATAGAAGATGGAGAACTGTCTGAATATATATCACACTAAATAAAAAATGTTTTTATTGGCAAACTCTTCTAGGAACCCAATAAAAAAAATCATCATAGGCTAAAGATAATTTTAACAGGAAGTGATTTCTCAATCCATTAGTCTATTTTTCCCATATAAATTACCCTAGGAATTTATGGGTTTTGATTTTTTCCTTAATAAATACCACTTTGGCTATATTGGCTGACATTTTCTAAATCTTCATGAACTGGCATTTTATTATAACAAGGATATAATAAACATTTAAATTTCTTCAAAGTCACAGAAAAGAATTTAGGCATTTGGATTAAAATTATGCTGCTAAAATCTTGCATGTCATGAAAAATTTTAAAAGCCAAAGCAATGTTCTAAAGTAATCCAATGTTGAATAATTCTGTGTCAATTTAGTTTTACTTCTAGCAGCTTTAGAGATTTGATTTTAATCAAGATGATGTTTATGAATATTTGGAAAAGAAATACAATGACAACATTATGATATAATCATGATCATTTATATATCCCAAATAGCCCATCTGGCCAGAGAGAAAATAATAGAATCTGTAAGGCCAGTGTGTGGGGCTGGTTCATGCTAAGCTTAGCCTGGTTGAATCTATCACAGGTCATAAGCCAAATAAATACAAAAGCTGATTGAAGCCTCTTTTGTCTAAAACTGGGCACGATTAATCTTGTTAACATGCCAGCTTATGAATGAATATCAAATAAAAGTTTGAAGGTCCAATACTCACATGTAATCAGGGAAATTTAATGTAAAATAATGTTTTATTCACCAAAAGATGAACATGAATGAGAAAAGAATGAAGATATCAGATGTTGTCAAGAGTATAGAAAAATTATATTCCCAGGAATCTTTGGTGATAGACTAAATTGAAATGGCCTATTTGCAATTTTTAAAAAATGTATCAAATTGAAAATTCCCTGTAATCAAGAAACTCCATATCTGTCATTTTACCCTGTTGAAATATATGTTAAAACAGTAGGATTAATAACATTGATTGAGTGCTGCATGTACCAGCATTACTCTAAATGCTTTGCAAACATTAGATCATTTTATTATCACCATAATTCCATGGGGTAGATACTATTATTATAAAGAAACTGATGCCCAGAACAATGAACTGTTGTGATCAAGGGAACAGAATAGTGGAGCCAAGACACCAATACTGGACCCAGCATTCTTAATCATTACATCTCATTGCTTCTCTCAGTAGAGCTGTGTGTGTTGCACATGGCATAGAACACTACTCACTGCAGCACTATTTGTAATAGAAGAAACTGAAACCAACTAACAGCTATCAACATGAAAATTATTAAATGAATTACAGGTACGTCCAACACTTAAACTTGTGCCAAACTTCCATCTGCAGCGAACCTATAGAAATACCTGAAATATGTATATAGATTTCTTAGGTGCCAACAGTTAGTTTTATCTTATTTGTCAATACTTGATGTATTACAATTAGTGGTCTCCACAAGGCATGGTTCTTGTTTTGTTCGTTTGTTTCCTTTTGTTCTTCCCTGTTTCTTCTGTTTCCTCCTCCCTCTCAATACATTTGCTGTAGAGACTGCAGTTGGTGTGTTCTTACAGAAGATGAATTGCCGTTTGTAAGCATATTTTAATATACACAAAAGAATTGTTGTGATTTCTACTCTATTCATCTGGCAATACATTTTTAAGATCCATCCAAGTTGCTGTGTATATCATTAGTCTGTTCTTGTACTGATGTATGTACTATGAGGTGAGCAATGACACATCTTACCGTCTACTTCTCTCATGGTTAATACCTGCACTGGTGCAATTTCCTACCAGCAAAATAGCTCTATGCTGGGCTTTCTCACCCATATCTTCTTGCAGATCCACTGAACATGTCTTCGGAATATATATTAATATATAGGAACAAAGTTGCTGGGTCTCATAGAGTAAGTGAAAACTTACTGTCGCTAAGTACTGCCAGACTGTTCTGCAGACAACTTCCACCAATATTCACCTTTAGCAGTAACAGATGAATATTCCCAAGGCCCCCCTACCCCACCCACTCCTGGATTATCCAATGTTCTCATTTCTGCCAGTGTAATAGAAATGACCTGATACTTCATTGTTTGAGTTTCATTCTGAAAATGAAATTAAACATTCCCAAACTTTAAAAAGTAGAAACAGTGCAAAAAATTCCCCAAAGTCATTGTTGACTTTCTGTTATTTCATCATAAATTAGATGTCTAGATAGGTCCACCCCCGTATGGAGATATGACTTTGCGTTTCCAGAGCTGGAACAGAGGTTCTTGCATCCAGAGGAGATCCTAATTTGAGTTCTTCCAGAAGCAAGATGTGACACAAAAATTTTAGGACAAGTGAAGTGAAAGTCGCTGTCATGTCCAACTCTTTGTGACCCCAGGCCTATATAGTCCCTGGAATTCTCCAGGCCAGAATACTGGAGTCGGCAGCCGTTACTTCTCCAGGGGATCCTCCCAATCCAGGGATTGAACCGAGGTCTCCTGCACTGCAGGTGGATTCTTTACCAGCTGAGCCACAAGGCAAGTAGCGTCCATAATATAGAAGTAGCAGGTAGGCACTATAGAACACATGAATTAGCCAGCCATTATGGTGGACAGCTGGGGATGAAATCTTCAGGGAAACACCTTCATTAGAATAACACCGCCCAAAGAGCCAGGGAACTGGGAGATACATACACAAAGGCCAGAGAATTACTGGTTGAGAGCTGCTCCTTCTGCGAGTATTAATTCTTCTGTATTTCAGGGCTGCCTGTGTAAGAGGCATGGAGATGCAGATATAGTCATGAAGTCAGCAAGAATGAGATGCACAGGACACTGCATCCCTCTGATTCATTTGACCCAACATTACTCCATTCTCTCATTGCTTCTTCCAAGAGCCATCTAGTCACAATTTCTCCAAAGAAATTCACCACAGGTTTGGTGAGAAGAGTTACAGTTGGTCCTAAGACCGTGACTGATACACATCATCTGCCTTTTGCTTCATTAATTCAAGATTTCCCTCCTTCTTGGCTAGCACGTGTGCTGATGAACATTACCAGCCCCATGGAATAACCCAGGTCTTCTTGCCTGAGTGGTTGAAGACCCAGTTACTTGCTCTTATCAGGCTAGAGTTGCTGCAAATGTCCCTTTAGGATTGTTACTGGAAAGGGAAGCACCAGAGAGAATCTTCTGAATACCAAATCCACTTATGGCTTTCTGTCCCTATTATATTATAAGTAGCAATCCTATCTCCTCATGATAATCTGAGTGGATTACCTTTGCCAGGAGAGCAGTCCCTCTCTTTTTGTGTGTGTCTGCTGTGTTGAAGGGCTCAGGCAGAAGTTATAGTTAGGTTTAATGAAACCTTTACTATGTTTTCTGGTAGAATCATTCCTCCTCTGGGAACAAAGACCCCAGTAGAGTCTGAATTTATCAGGGACAGGATAGGAAGCAAAAGTTCCCCAAGTGATCAGGGCCCCTCCTATGTCCATCTCTGGCACCTAGATCTATGTAATAGTATGGCAAATACTATAGAATTACCTTTGGTTCAAAGTGTAAATTATATCTTGATAAATTAAAGCTGTGTATACCCTATGACCAGTAATTCTGGATGACAAGGTATTACAAACTCCAGGATATGTGTACAGGGAGACACAAGGTCTTGCAGTGTGGCTTATGTTAGTGAAAGACTGGAAATAATGTGAAAGAAAGGTGATAACAGAAGTATCATCAAAGTCCTTATTTTCAATATTAGTTTTCAGCTTCTGTTATTACCAATTTCTGACATAAAAGATCTATATGAAGAATATGATTCTATGATTATAAAATGTCTAGCATGTAGGGCTTGGAGAATAGCAAGCACTCAATAAATATCAGTCTTGGGGAGGATTAGTTATTACCTAGAATAAGAGTACACTCTGTGACTAAAATGAACAAAACAAAAAGCAGAAGTGAATTTAAAATGAAACAAACAAAGATCTTACGTGCCTCGTGAGAATCTCTGTCTTCCTCCAAGAACTCTCTTTTATTTTTCATACATTCAACTTCAAGAATTAGATATGGGGAAAGCCTTAGATGGGACTTCCCAAGTCGCGCTAGTGGTAAGGAACCTGCCTGCCAATGCAGGAAATGTAAGAGGCCAGGGTTCAGTCCCTGAGTTGGGAAGATCCCCTGGAGGAGGGCATGGCAACCCACTCCAGCATTCTTGTCTGGAGACTCCCATGGACAGAGGAGCCTGGCAGGAAACAACCCATATGATCACAAAGAGTCGGATGCTTCTCCAACCATGGAATTTTCCAGGCAAGAGTACTGGAGTGGGTTCCCATTTCCTTCTCTGGGGATCTTCCCAACTCAGGGATCAAACCCAGGTCTTCTGCATTTCAGGCAGGTTCTCTACCCTCTGAGCTACCAAGGAAGGCGTGACTTAGCACGCCTGCACGCAAAGCCTCAGGTGATTAGATGTCCCCTATGTATAAGGGCTCAGTATAGTTTTAACATGTATAGCCTGTGAAATTTGCAGAGCTGAAGCTTCTGTTATTGGGTGTGAACTTGGTGGATTAGAGGGATGTTGGAGAATGCTTTCTTTTAATACAAAGCAGAGATGCTCCAGGGTTTCTTGTGCCTGTGGAGGCTTGGGTCTTGGTGGGAAGAGCAGTACAATACAAATGAGGTTTCCAGCTGGTGCCTGAAAAACCATCCCTCAAGCAGCTTTCTGGGGGAGGCTTTGCTGATGACTGAGTAGGGTGTACCTGAGACAGAGGAACAAGGCTTGGGAAGCAGAAATTTGGGGAGCCTCACTATAATCAACTGAAGCTGTAACTTGATCAACAAAAATCTGAAAGCCTTTGATTACAGACACAACCTTCCTGGGGTGACTGAAACTGCCTTTTAAAGACCACTTATTCCTGTTTATTTTTAAATTTATTTTTAATTGGAGGATAATTGCTTTACAATGTTGCGCTGGTTTCTGCCAACACAATGTGAATCAGCCATAATTACACACATATCCCCTCCCTCTTAAAATCCCCAAACGATTTCTTTTGCTTCCCTAATGACCACCCTAATATTGCTGTTTGTAATGCCTGACTCCCTAACATTGCTTTTCCAATGACTCCCACTCTTATTTATATTTTACATCAGACTATATTCAGAATTATCCCTAAGCAGTTTCTGGTTTTAGATGGTTAATGGACTTCACAGTAAATCTATGGCTAAAAATAGCTCTCCCCTGGAATGCTGGAGGAAGCAAAATGTGAATCTTTCTTCATGGTGACCAGTCTTATAGAGACATTTGTTTTTATTATCTCAAAAATTGGTCTGTCCTCTTCTGCTCTCTCATGACAGTTCTTTAACCACCAACACTGGCAAGATATAGAAGATGCTTCTCAGGAAGACAGACAAAGTGCTCGTGCTATTAAACCAATAGGCCAGGATTGTAGGATAGGAAGAAATACTTTTCCTTGTTTGCTTATTTGTATTTCATTGTTTGTTTCACAATATGTGCACAAATATTACAAAAAGAAAAAAATAGCATTCTGAAAATATTTAAAAAATAAATTTCTTGTTTCCTTCACAATTCAGTTTTTCATACAGTAAATAGCAAGCTCATATTTTAAAATTGCACTGCTGTTTTCAGCTCTTGATTGGTTATATTTCAAAACAACCAAAGATGGAATTTCCTTCTTCAGATATAACTTCCAAATAATTCAATTATCCACACTTCTGGCTGTTTTGGTATGATGTTGACAAATATCAACCACATATTAATATTTCAGCATTGTCCACAATACAACAAAAACCTGAGGGCTGCAAAGTTTTTGCA